>OW203729.1:9064703-9664703 GCA_934045075.1 Yponomeuta sedellus | reverse complement strand
GGCTGGTCTTAGTGTCAGAAGTTTTGAAGCCGCCCTAAGGCCTCTGACTTGGGCTTAACGACTGCCATCTATCGAGGGCAGCCGGCACCAACTGCTTAACGTGCCTTGCGAAGTATGGAATCGCTCGGAAAAATCACTAGCGTTAGTCATAGACGGTCATCGATCAATGCACTGAACGCGCCCTATGTTGCTTAACCTTCGTGGTCGTTTAAGATTACTCAGGCAACCGGGGCTACGAGCGATTCCGATACAAATGTTTAATATTGCTTAATTTTTCAGCATGGTACGCATACAAAACCGTATATCAGTGGGTCTAGAAGTCCTTCAGTACTTCACCACCAGGGAATGGTGGTTCGACACACACAACTTCAACGCACTACCGAAAAGTTTAAATCCCGTGGACAAGGAGACCTTCCCAATGGATCTGACCATCATTGAGGATGAGCCGTACATCGAGAGCTGCATGGTTGGAGGAAAACTTTATTGTTTAAAGGAAAAGATGGAAAATCTACCCAGAGCTAGGCTTCAGAATAACATGTGAGTACCTGGACAAATTTACAAAAACTAATAGTCGGTTATAACTTTACTAGTGGTGGGCGGGAGAGAATATTGTGATCGCTACGTCATGGACTATCTATGGTACTAAACTTAAACTTCTGATACCCCTAGTTTATCTATGGACTAACCTCCAAATTGACGTTTGAATTTGTTTGGTTTTGTGTGTGTGATAGATTGCAATAAATAATTGATATTATGGACGTCATTGATATGATGGATTTCGATGATTTGGACCATTGGAACATGATTTGGACTTCGTCATTGTGTGAATCCCTTCAAATTAAGTGACGAAGATATTCGATACAAATATAGGTTCACGTTTTTTTTCATATGTTCCATTTTATTATTATAATAATCAACAACGAAACCGCCCAAAGTTTAAAAATTAATAATACCTATTCCCAGTATGAAACTATCAGAAAATTTTTGACGTCTCAGATTGGGGCGCGCGCTCGAATATTTCACTCCATTTGACACGAGAGTAGCCATTTGATTATATAAACGCTTCAATAACAATATAATAATTAATAGTGCTCATTTTAGTTACATTGGAACTTAAACAAAGAACAATTTACGATGTATAGGTATTTTAAACGCAATAATGAATATTTTTGCGTTTAAGATGTGAAGATAATATCCATTTAGTGAAACGGAACGCACCATTGAATGAAAGCTGAATGAACGAATCAGTGAATATTATTTGAACCATGGCTGATCTCTGGTTTAACTGATCCTCGAATAGTCTTCTATTTGTAATAACGACACACATTTGATGTGGGTCTAACTTTGATACCGTAACAATCCTAGATCTTTTAGTCTTGGTTTAAGCCAGGACTTATTCAGGTTTTTATAATAAGGCGGATAGGGTTTGCGTCAGCGCCGTCTATCGATCAAAGGAGGTACTATTTTTTTTGTCACTCTGTAACGGAATCTTGCGAAAATATTCTCCCCGGCCCATCTTTAATCACAAGAGTTTCTAATATTCTACATGCGCGCATTACTGAAAATAAAAATTATTTGAATTAAGAATTTGTTAAGTATAGTTTCATAATAGTGTTCAAGAACTCTTTTTGGCCACTGACCTCCATGGATATCTAATGAAACCTTTTTTCTTTTTTCTCGATGCCGTTAATGAAGCATCTTGGCCACTTGGTTCTGGAAGATGTCATTTATACATGAGTAAATTCCCTTACCTTTTTGGTTTGTTTTGCTAAGTCTCATTTTCACGACATAGCCTCTAGGCATTAATTTGTGGTATTCGTTGTGGTACCTAATGGGACACTGTATTATGGTTATTATACTGTAATGAACTAACACTAGGGCTAAGATATGTGATTATCTATGGTTGTTTCCTTTATGTATTTCCCTTTAGGTAAGTATCTATTTATTTTAATTGTTTATTGCACTAATGACATGTGTAAATGAGGGCGTTCTTAATGCAAGAAGCATTCTCTTCTAGCAAACCTTTGGTGTTGAAGAGACTGGCAAAGGGTAGTGCAGGAAAAGAAGGTGGAATACAATAATAAACTTACATAAACATAGGGAGATACATTAACTTAAACCTACAGGGGCTGGGGCTGGGGGGGTTTTGGTGAATAATAGAAAATATGGTAAAACTACACAAATAGATATAAGAATTATACGTACATACACATTGAAGATAATAACTAACACGATTACTTACATATCAATAATAATTAATAAAGTAATTGGTGCCAGTATTGACATAATCATCAGATCATTGCCATCAAACACTAACAGGCATGTCGGAATCATTTCTGTTTCAGCTTTCACATCAGAATCTTCTTCACCGTCATACAGGATCTATAGTTATTTGCTCTAATTTCAGTCTATTCGTCCTGGATTGCCTCGTGACTGCATTCTTCTACCTGTTCATCGTGAAGCTAGTGGTTACATACTTCGAGCCTGCGAGGGTAGTACTGTCCTACGGTGGACCGATCGTCAAATATCTGCCTCTAGTGGGGAATGCCGTCTTCAATGAGAACATCTGATAATTAGCCGGGTGATTAGTGTAAGTGTTGTAAAAATGTAATATCTGAATCAACCGATTTAAACAACTCCTTGGAAAAGCGACGACCAAACGTGATTATGTAATAAAATGTTAGCTTTTAGAATATACCTCGGGCTCTAGAGTACCTAGGCTTCGGTTTTCGTCAATTTTCGAGGGTTTTGGTACTGATAATCGAGTTCTGATTTCGAAATTAAGTATGATATTAGTTCCGATATTTCTATTACACGATTATATCCGATAGTAGCCGAGGTATATTCTAAAAGCTAACAGACTATAGTTCGTAACTTTGTCTGATGTTGTAATAGACGAAAAAAACCATACTTAGTTTACATAGTGCTAGGTTTGTATATTTTGTTATATAGAAGAAACAGTAACTCATATTGTACTTAAGTAAGTTTTACGTTGTTTGTAATAAGTACTAATAATAAAGAACTTACTATTATCTCCATTACTGACCTCTTGACTACCTTATCTAGACATGCTTATCTTGACAATTAAGTACATAAGAGAACTTGGGTTTTCCGCTACAAAATGTTTGATTGCATTCACTATTTCGTCTGATAGTATAGTCTTACAGTACAGTAAGTAGTTACTCTTAGCTTAAAAACTATAAAAATAAGACTTACGTTGCTAGGCACTGAATCACTCCATTTAGACCAAATTACATTGACTTGGAGGCAGATTTGATCTGAGGCAAAAGAAAATATTAATAAGACAGGTGGTTATAGAAGGTTAGGTTAGGAAGGTGCGAAATGGGCACAGACTTATACAACATACCCTATAAGTAAAAGGGATAAACAGTATCTTTCCTCTGAAATAATTATTTTTATACTTAGTAGGGTAATAGAGATAGAGAACACTTTATTGTACATAAAAATGGAATTTACACAGATATTTCTTAACCTAAGAGTACAGACGGCGGCCTTACCACTAAAAGTGATCTCTTCCAGACAACTTATGGATATAATAGATGTAACGATTCTGATAACGCATGTGGGATTCACGTTCGGCCCACACGACACATATTTTCATTTCATAGACGCCTAGTTCGATCCGCGTGGGCGCATGGGCGCGCAATGAAACTCGTACATTCAATTGTTATTGTGCTATAATACAGAGCATTGACAGAATCTAGGCGCGGGCATGTTGGTATGTCTTTGACAACCCAAAGGCAGTACGAGGAGATCTGTATGCTCATCAAAACGAGGCAATACTTCGGTTTTATGAGCCAACAAAACAATTGCGCTGTTGTGGGTCATAGAGTGACCATCATTGCTCTAGAGTTGTAGGCTATATTACCTGTTTTAAACACTATTTGAAACATAAAAAACGCTCTTGAAAAAAAAACTGTTTCAAATGCAGTTTGTAAGGCTGTTTAGTCGACATTCATATGTTTGTGTAAAGGCGGTCATGTCGTGCGTGCGTGTTACACCAAAAAGCAGAAATGAAAATGAATCCTCGAAGCGCCGTAACAAAACATTAAGGTGCTTGGGGATGCTAAGTAGCGTCATCACTTTTAAATAAAAACGTACTTATTATTATAAAACACAAGTTATGATTTTATTTCCGTCGGTGGCGCTATTAGCGCCCTGAAACGCCCTTAAACGCAATCATAATAATCTTAGATAAACCATTTAGCTCCAGGGAGTAACACTAGCGCCACTCAAGAAAAAAAATCATATCTTTTCTAAAGAGCGCATTTGCAAAAAATGTCTGCACAGTCTCTCAATCAATGTCAATGTTTATAGTTTGTGATTTCCACCTGACCAGAACATAAACCCTTTCTAGGTTCTTAGTCGTGATTCACGGCCAAGGATCCTAAAAAACACTGTTAACATGATTGTTAGATTGTACAGTAATTTTTTGCCAATACGATCTGTAGAAAATGATTTGCTATTCTTTGGTGGAGCTAGTTAGTTTACAGGTTTACAGTCCTTGAGTGGTTACCACCGGAGAGTTAGCTAGTTATAGAGCCAGCAACTAAAACATCGTTTTTATAAGTAATGCATGTTTGCATACATCAAAAAAGTCGATATACTTAAGACAAAAAAATATATATCTACAGTCCTAGGGCGAAAATCGTTGGACTCAATATGGCCGCTTAATCTGATAACAGATTAAATAGTGCCCACTTGCACCACTTCTTAAGTGTCACTTACGTATCCGTTCAAAGTGACTGTTGTACGACGCATTTCAGTTAAATGCTAGGTACTTAAAGCCTTGTTTTCACGATCTTACAAGGTTCCGATAGAGTGATGTGATCACATCACATCTTAGTGACTAAAAACTGTACGCCACTAAGATGTGACTTCAGATATTAGCTTTAGTTTTAAGGCGTTTTGTTGTAAACGGTATCGCACATCGTTCCTACTAAAATCTACTGCTACGCTGACAAAAAGCGAAACGAAATATTTTGTCGACGAACTTCTTCAATATAAGCATAAAAAGAAAAGAGAAAGAATAGTTTGGTCGCGGCAATAAAAACCATACACTTCTCAACACTTCCACAGCTTCATAAAACTCCACAAACATCACTACTTCACTGACTATTCGCTTTTTCTTTACGAAACGCAGAAGTTCCTAATGTTGGCGCCATTTTGTACCTATTTGGGATTTTATCTTAGTAAGACGAGTGGAGTGCGGTCCGAGAAAAAAAACATTTCCGTTTACATCAGAGTAACATTAATATATCTACTAAATAGCCGGTGTACATGACGAGTTGCGACTTTGTAGCAGAAATTGGTCACGTGTCCACCCGGCGTTCTGTCCGTGTCCACTAAGACTGAAACGCGGCTTAAGCCACATTTAAAAGAAAATGGTGCAAGTCGGCCTGTGTTGTTCATATAAAAACACTATGCATTACAACGCTTTTCTCGTTTGACTATTTATGCTGTATTTGATGAGTATTTTATGGAATCGTGTTTTTATACTTTTTAAATATGACCGATAGTTTTATAAACATTGTAATCTCTTCCTTTTAACATCGTTTAATAACAAACTTAACTGTTAACAAACTTTGTTATAATACCTCTATACTTTTGTCAAAAAGTATTAAACTAGATAGGTACAACTTTTTCATTGCTCCAGAAAGAGCCACTTAAAGCTCGAAGCGTTTTCATATTGTATAAGGGTCAGTTTTTCAATTGAGAAACTGACCCTCTGATTTCGCTAAGAAAATACTTGACTGTAGTGCAGTCTCTTCGAATTTCCCAGAAAAGAGCGTGACAGAATGTCACTTAAGTATTTACTTAGTGAAATTCTCAATTCAGAAACCGGCTATAAGACAGGCTGTGTCTAAAATTTCTTCTTCCCGAAAAGAGCATCTAGACGAGCAACTTTTACTATGGAGAGTAAAATATCAAATGCTGCATGCATGAATTTTAGTACGTAACCGCTGCGAAATTTTCAGTAAGTATTTTGATACACCCAAGACAGTGGATACGACATAATGACATTTTGTTTGGAGGCTATGTACTGGCACCAAACATCAAAACGTATGAAAGATCAGCTTACCCCGCTGCCGCTGGTATACAGGCGCGAATATAATGTTACCCTATGTATGATATCAATGGCAGTTGTCACTGCAAGCATGAAGATGACCCGTAAGTACCTAAGATTTCTGTTCTGTTCCGAACCTCTCATCGATGGCGGAGTTGAGCGAGCCGATGTCATGTTCGCAGATGAAGAAGCATTTCCTGTCGCAGGCAAGGTCGTTCAGATGACCGTTGTAGAACATGGTCCCACAGGGCTCCTTGACACCACCGTCGGGTTGTTGGTTGCCCCATTTAGTGTAGCCGCTCTGTTCCAAAGAGGTGCCTGGAAGTCCAAATACATGGAATGTTTCAGAAGTTTTATGGAACCGTTCAGCGCCATTGAAACCTTTCTGTAGATGTTAAAGAGGTTATTCTCCTCATCAATAAAAACACTTTTAACTAAGGGACCGATAGTGAAATAGTAAATACAGCCTTTCTAACTAGATTACTAAGAGTGAAGAACTAAAACTGGAAAAACGCTCCGACTTTTATGCACCCTAAGGATAGTCGATTTTAGCAATAGATTTGTACAGGAAGTAAACAGATATTAGATGACTAGGGCCGGTTTCTGAATTGAGAATTTCATGATGTAAATAGTTAAATGTAGTTCTCTTCGAATTTCACAGAAAAGAACGTGACAGAACGTTACTCAAGTATTTCCTTAGTGATATTGTCAACTCTGAAACCGGGCCTATAGACATTCAAGGTTCTGCAGTCGACGTCAAAACATTGTTTGCTTTATAATGGGTATCCATAGACGCGGGGAACGTGCCTTTCCCAACAAACATTTATAACCTTAATAATTTTTGTGTTAAAGAAATTTGACTAACCTTTTTGTTCCAATATAACATTTTTAGTTCACTTTAATTCGTACTCCTTAAAAAGTGACATACCATAAGGAAGGCCTATGTCCAACAATGGAAGAATATGAGCTGATGGATTGGATTAGATGGGCACTAAGAAGTTGTTCAGGTCAAACAGTATTAATCTCAGAATAACCGTTGACGTTGTTAATATTGTTAATATTGTTGGTTACTTTGCAGTTTCTCATATCTATGTTATGGAGTCCAAATAGTATCTGTTCCACAAACGGTTCAGGGTTTGTGTTGTTTCTAGATTTTAGATTGGAAAAACACCACAGCATATTTTACACTCACCTCTTATAGTCTTCCAACCGTCTTCGTCTTTATTATGGAACCCCAAGTGGACAGCTCCTCGCAGGTAATCGCCTCCGACTTTGCTTTTGGGCGCTTCCTCTGTTAGTTTGACCAGATGTGCAGCCTCTTTCTGACTGTTAATGACGGCCAGGTAGGACTGCTCAGCGCTACAGACGCTGTAAGCTTCAGTCCAGTTCAGAGGGGTTAAGTGGAATTTGTAGCATTTCCCAAGGTCGGCGTCGTAGAGATAATCTGTGACGATGACAGGCAAAAGTTAAGTATGTACTGTTCCAATTTTAATTTTTTGTCGTTCATTAGCGGTTTCAATGGGAAGGGGGGTTGACAAGTCCTACATTTTATACATCGTCAATGCTATGCGATAAAATACTAATTTCTGCAGTGGGACGTACATTGGCGTCTGCATCTATGAGATGATTTATACAGCGTCTAGTGGCATCTTCACTCACACTAGATGGGTGAAGGGGGAGGGTGCTGCAGTGTCTGGGATATGGTTTTTAGAGGGTGTAGACTTGACCATCACCTATACCATATTTATATATATGTGCATTTGTAGTCGCAATACCGCACGGTAACCGTGAAGGAAAACATCGTGAGGAAACCCGTGACTTGGTTGGCTCCGCACAAATTGACTAGTCTTTCCTGTGGGCTCGGTCAACTAAGATGTCAGGATGGGACGTATATAGAATACACGAAAAACATCAGAAAATTGGGGGTACTACTCGTCAATGCTATACAATAATTTGAAACGCAGGTAATTTATTGCCTTAGATCATTTTAGCTACTATCTGACCCCTTAGCCTTACTTCCACCTCACATACAGGGTCAGACCAAATTATAATACTTCGTTATGCGTTTTGCAAAACAAGAAATGATTTCTTGTTGAAACATCCGGATTACTCTGGAAAAGACACCTATGATTAAATAGAAAAAAACATAATTCTATAACATAAAAATGAATCGCTGAATGTGTTGGTAAGCGCAAATCTCGAGAGCAGCTGAACCGATTTTGCTAATTCTTTTTTTAGAATATTCCTTGACGGACGAAGATGGTTTTTACGGAGTTTTTTTTAATTTAAAGCAGCAACTGTTAGGCGGTACGAAGTTTGCTGGGTCAGCTAGTTTCAAATATAAAATATGGAAAACTCACTGACACGATCTGATTTTCGCTCCATAATATATTTAATAGGTTTATTAGATCCCCTCCGATCATTGTATCTAAAAACGCTATTGAAATATGGTACCATATTTTAAAAAAACCTCTAAATAGGTTTTTAAAATATGGTAATCTGGTAACCAAAATTGAATTGTGAGTAGTATCACGAACAATTGATGACGTTACAAGCATAGCCGTCAAACTAGTTGTTATTAGCTCAGCTTGCTCATTTGTTTATTGTATTTATAAAAACGGTAATTAAGTATTATTACTCACTTGTTTGTGCCAAGTTACCTAGTTACTGTTGTTACAATAACAATAAACATGTATTCGTTTTAAATGTTTTGCCCTGAGATCTGATTGGAGGTCAGCGTTTTTCATGAACAAGAAGGGCAGCATGTCTGGAACCGTTTATCCATTTCTCTACCCATTTTTAATAAACATAAAAATAAGATACGATATTAAAGACAGAATTTCTCGTAGCCCCGGTTGCCTGTGTGATCTTAAACGATCACGAAGGTTAAGCAACACTGGGCGCATTCAGTGCATGTATCGGTAACCGTGCGTGCATGCAACGACTTATGAACGTTGATGAAGCGAAGGTGATCTGTCAGGATCGTGGCAAGTGGCAGTCCCTGGCCTACCCCTCTGGGATACAGGCGTGAGGTTATGTATGTATGTATGTATGTATGTATGTATGTATGTATGTATGTATGTATGTATGTATGTATGTATGTATGTATGTATGTATGTATGTATGTATGTATGTATGTATGTATGTATGTATGTATGTATGTATGTATGTATGTATGTATGTATGTATGTATGTATGTATGTATGCATGTACGTACGTACGTACGTACGTACGTACGTATGTATGTATGTATGTATGTATGTATGTATGTATGTATGTATGTATGTATGTATGTATGTATTTATCGGTGACCGTCTATGACTAAGGCTACATAGTGGCATTTTTCCTAACGGTTCCGTGTTTAGGTACGTTAAGTAGTTGGTGAGGGCTGCCGTCAATAGATTGCAGTCATTAAGCCAAGTCAGACGCCTTAGGGCGGCTTGAAAACTTCTGACAGTAAGATGAGCCACTAGTCTTGCAACCCTCCACCAATCCGGATTTGGCCCCCGTGGTGCAGTATGGCCTATATCTTTCCCAGGAAAGAGACCCGTGCCCCTCGGTGGGGACATAATGGTTTGATGATGATGATGATTAAAGACAGAGTGCACAACATTTGAAATCGCAAACAGCAGTGGCCACTAAGTTCACTAGCGTCAAAGGTAAGACTAAAAGTCAAATACTTCTAGATAACAATAGTCACTTGGCAATCGACAGCATAGGCAATGGCGGCTGATGGAAGCCGCAATCTTCTTTCTGCATAAGCAAGTCAAGCTTAAATGGCAACAATTTTTATTTATAACACAATAAATGTTTACACCGTAGTTTGTCTCAAATTCTATAACATCTGGAACGTCTTCGTTATTCCCCAAAATTCTAATCTAAGATGACACGAAGAAGGCACGTGCCCGTACATGTGGCTTCTGCGTTTCAGTGGCACTGTGACGTACAAAGTGTAAAGGCTTATACCAATTGACAATTATCACTTACTTCTATCCGGCATATCGCAGAAGACATTCCACTCCATGGAGGCCAGAGATTTCTTGCAGATGTAAGAATACCTCTTGACACAGCTGTCGTCGTTGAGATTGCCCTCGCGTCTAAGGACCACGCAATCCTCTATTCCATCGCCGTCGTTGGGCTCACCAGGACCCCACTTGTTGAATACGTCATCAATAGGTTTTCCTGTAAAATAAATAACTTGCACATGACAATCACCTGTACCGCTCCCAAACTAGCATAACCTGGGCTATATTAACCATTCACGGACATAGCAAATAATACACCAGACTGAGGCCAAATAAGTCTTCGTTTGTTTATGAAGTGAAATTATTTCATTAGTATCAATTGTTGTGAGTAAAACAGACAGATTATAGTAAACATGTTTGTTGTTTCTGCAGTCGTGCTCTTTATATGTAGGTACTGTGGTAATAATCTTAGGTTGGTAGTTATATTTCCCTTAATTATGCTATTTACATAGGTAAATTAACAGTATGTATGGCACGGATAGCCAGAGGTCGCGGGTTCGAATCCCGGCATGGGTGGAATTTTTAGCCTCTAAATAGGTTTTTTAAAAATTGTGCTTAGCACGGGTTAGTGCATTAAAAATAAAAATAGTATAGTATGTAGGTATGTATTTTTTTTTGAGACATTACGATTATGATCAGATCCTTTATAGACAAGTCATATGTTACATTTTTCTGTGTTGATTAAAACACATATTAGATGCAAGGGAATGTTTAATTTTGCACATTTTTGAGTTTTGGGATTGTGTTTTCGTATTAATACTAGTATATATCGGCATAAGGAATAGACACCCTATAATCACTAAGGAATAATCCCATTCGCAAAAATCGAAAGGATCATTCTTGGCCCGGGTTTGGAACTTGTACGTATGTACCAAGGATTGGGTAAAACGTTCTTGGTATGTACCTATCTGAAGTCAAGTGAAAACATTTATAGCGTACATTTTGGCTATCGAAGTAGGTTTTGTAAATTCCAATCTACATAGAGTGGCCAATCTTGAAGGGAAGTCCGTTTCACGGCCTTCCATAACGTCTCGAGTTCGGAAATACCCCTATGATCACTTACTACTGCTGTGCATCGCTTATACTAATATAATTGTACCCTTGAAGATGACAACTGGCAATTTTTGTACGTAGGCAGTGTACGAGTAGATAGGTTGGTTTCAATGTGTTTTATTGTCTTATAAGACTCTTATGGAAGTGATTGACGCACACGGGTATCAACTTATCGTTTCAAAAGGGACTCCATACGCGAATGTGAGTGTGAGTCGTAACTTCTAAACTGTTCCTAACTATATCTAATTGTAGACATGAAATTAAATGTTTATTTGCATCCCAAAAAGCTCTTACAGATAAGTATCCTTAAAATTATTTATATTTGATAAAATAGAGTATTCGAGATAATGAAGGAATGACTAGAACTATGAGTTCTGAAGTTATTACTTTGGTAATCGAAGTCGAAATCAATGTCCATTTTGTGGCCAACCCCGCTCTATTATATGTATATTCTCATGTCCACTACTGCCATATTATATCAAATCAAATTATATGGTTTTCCACGTGCCCATCCTGAACAAAATGTCTAACAGCAGAAAATACCGGAAAACCCAAGGAAAAACTTTTTAAATTATTTTTATCCGGCTTGTAATCTTCCAGATGGCCAGGTACATCTATCGCGCGCATAATATAGGTTCCAACCTCATCTGAAACTGTGACCTGGTCACACAAAAGATTAAAAACAAAAATATACCGAATGACAGCTCAAGAAAAATAATTACATTTTTTTTTCTTCTAATGAATGTTTTTTTCTGACCAGCTACGCGACCGCAAGTTGAACACACACTTTTGAACCTGTGGCAGCTGTTGAGATTTTAGCAATAGGTACTTACCATCAACAGTTTCAAAGACACCTTTCGACACTAAATCTGATAGCCCAACGTAGATGTGATAAAAGGGCTGCGTCTGGTTCCACCAGCTAATGACAGCGTCGGATTCGGCCTGGTCATCAGGGTAGAAGAGAGTGGACCCCTCAAGGTTGCAGCGCCTCTTTGCTTCCCGCCAGGTCCGGTGGATCGTGTGGAACTTGTAGAAACTCTGCGTGCTCTCGATGAAAGTGTAGTCTTTGCGGAAGAACGCGTTCGTAGATTGCGCGTCTAGAAAATGGTAAACTGTTTTTAGAGAGGTCCCACACGAGAAGTACAATGTATGTTAATTTTATACATAGATAATAATAGTCGGTTAATTTTAAGAGCAACATGCGCCAAATCATTGGTTAAGTAGGTAAACAAATACGGTACACATCCAGGGATAAATAGCTGATTGACCAACCTGTCACTAGAACAATTTATCTAGGGATGGCGGAGGTTTGCAAATGTCATAGAGCAAAACGTTTTTGGACTTATCATTGGATACATATTATTTATCATGCACATTTTTGGGGTTCCCTACGCGAGTGCCGAGGAGGATAAAAAAAGTAAAACATCAATGAGTATCGTGATTTTTAAATGTTTCACATGGCACGGTAATACTTGCCTAGCGTGCCCGTATATTTTATTTCAATGACTCTAAGCCAGAAAATGCAGCAGCAATACTGATTGTTATTCAAACTACTTATCCTATAAGTAAAAAACCGGCCAAGTGCGAGTCAGACTCGCGCACCGAGGGTTCCGTACAAACCTGTATTATAGACCTGAGTATTTGGTATGAATTTCAATTTAATACCTCTACGCGTTTATGAGGAAATGGGTAGTAAGTTTAAAATTATTAAAAAAATATATATTATGTGATGTAACTAAAAATTTATGGTTTTTGTAATTTTTCCTATATCTATGCTATAAGACGTTGCTTCGTACCAAATTTCAAGATTCTGAGTTCACGGGAAGCACCCTGTAGGTTTTGATTCCCTTGCAAGTGTCGAAAATTTGCGGCATAAACGGCTGTATCTTTTGATTGCGTTGGCTTAGAAGTTTGATTTTTTCACAGCTTCAAGGGACAGTAGACTTGAGTAATTGATATAAATTTCAGCTTCATACCTCCACGCGTTCCTGAGAAAAAGGGTCTTGACAGACGGACGGACGGACGGACAGACGGACAACAAAGTGATCCTATAAGGGTTCCGTTTTTTCCTTTTGAGGTACGGAACCCTAAAAAATTGTGTTTTTTAGGGTTATCCTTTTGAGGCACGGGCCTCAAAAAGGAACCATATGTGTTTAGCCATTTACTATGTATTTACGCAAAACGCTACTGTGAAAAGAGAAAATTTGACGGCTGATCCCTTCTAAAGAGTGCCGAATGTTGAATTTCGGGAGATCAGCCAGTAAACCTCTGACTGGTCATTCATCTACATTACTTATCCCCAGTTTCTCGTACACTAACAATCTTTTAATCTTCTGAGTGCTTAGTGCGAGTTTGACATATCCAATCGAATAACTTTACTACCGCGTTAATCGAGCATTGAGTAGTGAGTATGAGTAAGTTAACCGTTCGAACTGGCAAAACACTGTCACAGTACAACTCGCACTCGCGTTTATTCGTGTTTTGGCTGGTAAACGTGTTCACTTCTCAACGTAAACCATTACAACTCGCACTCAGCAATTTTAATTTCCATACTTGTCGCTAGGTGGCGCTTCCTCGATGCCATAGAAATATGAGTTTACGTTAACGCGATCGAGTAGTTAAAAAACTCGCACTAAGCACTCAGTTAACAGCTGTCAAATGTTTTTTGTATGCACTTTAGCCAACACACACTAACAAGCTGTTAACAGTATATTAACGGCTTGTTACTGTACCAGAAACCGGGGCCTTAGATTCTTTTGAACCGACCTAATGCGATCATCACTTAATGAATAACAAAGCACGTTTTTGAAAATATTAATTTATTTACTTCCTCAAACCAGTTTTTGCAAAAATACGATTCAGATCGTACGTAGATAACGGTACTTACTCGTGTACGTCGTGAAGTGACAGAATTGATACATTAAGACGAACAACACAGATAGGCCTCTCATGTTCACGCTGATCATTTCACTTATCTATAATATGAACTGAGCTATAAAAATCAAATCAAATAAATAAGTCAGTACATGCACTCTCGGCAAGATTTTGACGTCGACTAAGGAATTACCGAGCGAGAATACGTAATACGTGTGGAGCATCATCAACTTATTATTTTCCTTAGGACGAAGCATACAAAGTGACCTACAACTTTAAATTTGCTGTCTTGAAGTTCGCTTCGATTCACCTTTGATGCGATTGGCCAATCGGAGCTAAGATCCGCCTAATGTGGAACTTGCCCCCAACTAAATGTGGAGTGACATTCTTTACCATTGAAGACAGAGAGAAACTCAGGGAAAAAAACCTTAAAAATACTTTTTTCTGAGTTCAAAAATCATAAGAGTTGAGTATTCATTATTTAAAAAACTTACACATTCACGGTTTTTTATAAAACCATGATTCTCTCGATAAATGCCAATGAAAAGAGTGTGTGGTGGCGATCTTACAAGGAAAAGATGTAACCACAGATTAAATAAAGCTAAGGAATGCTTTATAGGAATTGTATTGTTGTAAATAACAGTTTTTTTTATGGAATTCAAACGTTTTCTATAAGGAAGGAAGTACAAACGTTGACTCATAAAAAAAATATTTTGTCCATAAAAATATTATTTTGAAAATTGAGCTCAAATATTAATAATAATCGCTTGTGACATTATAGTTTGAGCCCGTTCTATAGCGTTTTTTTTAAATCACTATACTTATTGACAGGTTATATAATTATTATAAAGACAGCGGGCAAGTGTCGGGCCACGCACAGTAGATATACGGTTCCGTAGACAGAGGAGGGGTTATCCGCTTTACAGAACTAAAAACTTCGTGAACGGATTTTTCAATTGATTTCGTACGAAATTTTCTTTTTATAAGTTGGTCGTCTATTACTTGTTAACTAGTAAAGCCTGCTTAGCTGTGATAGATTTCCTTTTAAGTTCTTTCTTAATATACGCATAGTTTTCATGCAGTTTTTTATAGCGGTTCTTCAATCAACCGTTTACAACCCTTACCTGGAGAGAGGGAGGACGCATTATTCGGACTTAAAATTTGCGCTTTAAAGGTTAGTATTTCGCAAACGGAACCCTAAATAAAAAAAAGATCTTCCTAAACAAATATTTTGAACGACCAATTTAACGATATCCTGTACAATGAATGTATGGTGTAGTTAGTTAGACCTGAGATTTCCGCACGGTACGTTAACACTTCAGACGCTAAGGTTTCCTTACTATGTTTTCTCCACGGTCAGCGAATGGTATTGCTACAATAATTTATGGTACTATGGTGTAGTGGAGAAAAAAATTGCATTACTAATTTACAATAAAAAAAGTAAAACTATATATTTTTTACCGATGTTTTGTAGCTGTGATTTTTTTACCGCATTTCAATGCCAGATTTCTAGTCCTAATCGTTCCTGAATTAGGCCGCCAACAGACTTACAAACGGACGGCTGGACGGATGGACGAACAAACATGGCGAAATTATAAGAGTTCTTTGTGGACTACGGAACCCCAGAAAAAAATGCCACGATAATTTATCATTTAATATGGCGTCTCCGGTGAGATTAAAACATTTTTTTATGCAAGTTCTCTATACGGACACGTAAAAAATCGTTGTTAACGGAAGCGTATCATAGCCCTCGCTGTAAGGCCAAGAGGTCGTGGGTTCAATTCCGGCATGTATCAATGATTTGGTTTAAGGCTCATCTTACTTGAACGTGATAGTAAATAAAAGAAATATACTTCTGATTTTTCAAGGCATATTTTTTTATCCTGATATTTTTATCTTGATCTTTGAGACAATTTAATAATTTTGGGATCAACTGTGAATAAAATTGGAGTTTAATGAAACTCTGCCCTTATTTCAATTTTTTTTAACATTCTATTATTGTAACAAACAAAAAGTAACAATTTCTCTCCAATTCAAACTCAAACCAGGATGGAATGGTGCGTAGCAGACTCTATTTGTTAATCTGTAGGTTAGTCGACTTTGGAACGTACCTTTAAAAAATCGTCATATCTTCTCATCGGTTAGACATTAAACGAAAAACTGTTTACTTGAATAATTATATAAGTGAAGAATAGATACTTAGGATCGGGTTAGACACTGTGCTATCTAGCTTACAGGAACGTACGAGAGAAACACGTCCATTCGATACAACGTTTATTGGAAAGCGAGCGAGAATAATCTACCACACAATAATTCTTACTTTGTCCGTTGCCTACTACCTACCCCATATATCACAATTAGTACATTTCTATAAAAACGCGATTAGTCTAAAACACTCGTGGTTACGTTTTCCAAATATACAGTTGGAGTTATAACTTCTTGTGAGGAGTGTTTTACGGAATCGTCTTCTTACGAGTACATATACAAATGAATCCGTTACAGTTTAATTGATTGTTGTTACGTTGTTTCATATTCATTAAATTATAGAAAAAGGTACGTTTAGACCTTTTTGGTCAGTTCCGAACTCTTTGCTTCAATGATATTCGAACTGGAAAAAGGTGGATGTTGGTTGGCGTGGAAAAAAGAAGACAAAAATTAAAAAAGACACAGTTTTAGTTTTATTGCTTACTAGCTGACCCAGCAAACTTCGTACCGCCTAACAGTATCCACTGTTTTTTACTGTTTTCTTTAATTATTTTTTACATTTTTCTCTCCGTAAGAACCACCTTCGTACTTCAAGAAATATTCTAAAAAAAGACTTGGAGAAATCGGTTCATCTGCTCTCGAGATTTGCGCTTACCAACACATTCAGCTATTCATTTTTATATTATAGACTAGCTGACCCAGCGAACTTCGTACCGCCGAACAGTCGATACTTGATTTTTTTTATATTTCTCTCCGTAAGAACCATCCTCGTACTTCAAGGAATAATCTAAAAGAATTAGCGAAATCGGTTCAACTGCTCTCGAGATTTGGGCTTACCAACACATTCAGCGATTAATTTTTATATTATTAGATTAGTACGAGTTTTATTTTCAAATATAATAACTACGTAACGAACACACTAGGCAGGTATATTCTTGAACAGATTATTGCTAGAACTAATCGTTTTCCGCTTCCTAGGTCAACTTTTGACACTAACTGCATGGGTTTCTACTCTTGAGGTAATGTGGTTCGCCTTGAAATGTTCATCGAGTCCAAACTTAGGGCCGGTTTCTGAATTGAGAATTTCACAACACGAAACTAATTTAAATTCCTTACAAAATATTTTAAACAAGATCTAAGGTGCTAAACAAAATCACACACGTGTCAAGCTTGGTGTGACTGAAGTGCATTCTACAAAACTACAAAAGAACGTTTTATAGCAGAGTAGGATATATCGTACCGACAGTATCCAACAATGAATGATTTAACGATATTAGGGGAAAGAACATATTAATAAGATTTAGTATTAGGAAAAAGGAAAGTTATCGACATAGCTTAGGGAATTAGCGAACTGAAGTGGCGGTGAGCTGGCCATATCTGGCGAAGAACCGACAACCGTTGGAGTAAACAGTTGTCGGTTGAGAAAATTCTAGAAAAGAAGTATTTTCTTGACAAATTGTAAAATAATGTGCTAGGTATACTTAATTAGGCTTGAAATTTGCGCACTCATAGTTGACCATTGTACCTAACAAGCGCTAAGGTATATTAACACTTTAGACAAACGCAATAAAACTCGGGTTTTCCGCTGCTTAAACAGTATATTATTTTACATTAAAGACTTAGCTAAAAACATCAATCCTTAAACATCCAAACATCCATTAGTCTAAAATTTCATGTAATAACAATAGAAATAAGACTAGGCTAGTTAGAATTTCTTATGAATGTACTGTTTACTTCCCAAATAAACAAAACAAAAGGTATTGTGTATGTAAATCTGAGTATGTCAAACACACCCATTTATTGTATTGCTATGTACTCGTATATATTGCATTGCCTAAATAGTTCTAGATCAACATTACATTGATAGATATTTATAAATAAATAAATAAATGCGTGGATAGACATATACAAAATATTTATAAAGAAATCCAGATTCAAACGCTCTTAAATTGTAATTAATCTTAAGTTTGACTTATTGACTTATTACTTACCAACTTACTTATTGAGCTATTAAATTGTAAGATTTGGCACGCGAGGCGTCTACCTACTGACCTTCATTATTTAACTGACCTTTACGTCAGTATACATAACACAACATAATATAACATTTACATACAGGCACATAGATTGCTACAGGCCCCACACTAGACTACCCTGTGCCGCGGGAACCAGAAACAGCGACATCACAAACATGTAAACATCCAAGACCATAGGTTTTTCTTTGTCCCCAGCCGGGGCTCGAACCCGGGACCTCTTGCAAGGTAGGCAGATGCGCTACCGCCCCAAATAGGTCATCATACCTATTATGAATTACTGGCTGACCCCGCAAACATTCTTTATAATAGTTGCCAACTTAAATTGAACCTTATCTATTTGAAATAAAGAACAAAAGCAATGAAAAATTTATAATACCTGGTTAAAGGGTTAATAAGCCTACAACCTATAGGTTTCAACAAAATTTCATAAAGATCGGTGAGGCAGTTTAAGAGAATTTTGATAACAAACTGCGCCAACATAATTTTTTTAACACTATTGCACAATAAAATTTAAATGACTTGCAATGACAAACATTTTTTATATTAATTCATGAACTTTTTTTCGTCTGCCGTCCGATATGGACGCCACAACATACATAACATTCTATACATAAGTATAGAAAATCGAATTCTATGATCATGCTGCGTACAGTACGTACTGTGTACGTGCACTAACATGCACTTCAGTAACTTGTTGAAGTTAAAATAGTCAATTTCTCACACATCAGGCTATAAGAGGTTATTGTGACAAGGTTCTAAATTGTTTACATGTTAGTGTACGCGACTGTTCACGTGTGTTAGTCTGTATTTTACATAATAAAATACATAAGAACGTCACATTACATAAAAATTTATTTTACACAGGTCTAAAACAATGCAAAAAATCGAGTACCTCGCTAATATAAAAAAAAATATATCATATTTAGTTTTTTTATTGAATTCTAAACATTTTCTATTAAGGGTGTAGTATATATATAACGCATTATTTTACGAGATAACTAAATATAACTTGACACTATAGCTACTTGTGACCTGACACTTTACGTACGGTTCGTATTGAGTATTATTTGAAAGATTTTTGTTCCACGTAACTAGAATTCCTCATTGACAGGTTAAACTATGAAAAATATTCAACGTGGGTTAGCTGGACGAAAATACTATCTAGTGCATTAGAGAATTTACGAAAGGGTTGGTCCACCAGTTCAAAGTCGCTCAGCGAACTATGGAGAGAGCTATGCTCGGAGTTCTCTGAGGATAGGATTCGCAACGAATGCATCCGACAGAGAAACAAAGTTTGAAAACCTATTTAGAGGCTAAAAATTTCACCCATGCCGGGATTCGAACCCGCAACCTCTGGCTATCCGTACCAGCGCTCTACCAATTGAGCCAATGGGCGACTCACGGCATCAGTGAAATTTCGAACCTCTTTACAATATTCTCTGTATTACGTAGAAACAAAGTTGTAGATAAATATAGAAAAAAAAAAGTCCAGGTCTTGGATGTTTACATGTTTGTGATGTCGTTGTTTCTGGTTCCCACGACACAGGGTATCCTAGTGTGGGGCCAGAAGCAATGTATGTGCCTGTATGTAAAAGTTATGTTATGTTATAGCTCAGAGAATTAGCGAGCTGAAGTGGCAGTGGGCTGGCCATATCTCGCGAAGAACCGACAACCGTTGTAGTAAACGTGTTCTTGATTGGAGACCGCGACTCGGCAAACGTAGTGTAGGACGCCCTCCGACTAGGTGGGATGACGATATGCGAAAAACTGCCGACAGATGCTGGATGCGGCAAGCTGAAGACAGGGCGCTATGGCGCGCATTAGGAGAGAGCTATGTCAAACAGTGGACTAACATATACCCTGAAGAAGAAGAAGAAAGAATTTTCATACATACATTGAATGAAAATTCATTAAACTATGAAAAGTATTACGATAGATTAAAATCTTTACCGCGAGTATTCTCCAGTGAGATCAATATTTATTTGCAAGTTCTCTATTACTTTATTCAAACTAAAATAGGTCTAAACTATAGCCTCAAAGACGTAAGACGAAGTAAGACTATTCAAAAGACTGCAAACAAGAACGCTCGTAGCCTAGTCGAACCGAGTGATTGGAATCAATCACTTGAGTTAAACAACATCGGGCGCGGTTAGGTGTAGGATAGGTGATCGTCCCTTGACTACCGCTAGTGGCATTTTTCCGAGCGCTTCCGTGCTTTGTAAGCCACGTTAAGCTGTTGGTGCCGGCTGTCATGTAACGGCAGTCGTTAAGCCATGTCAGAGGCCTTATGGGCGGCTCGGTAACTACTGACAATAAGGCCCGCCGCTGTCTTAAGGGGTCTCTAGACGGGCTACCCTTTTTGTGAAATATTTGGCTACACTATATCCCGAAAATACAAAAAACGTTTTAATGCAGCACATGGCTGGAAAATGTATATCCCGGCCATTCCCGGCAACATTTCTACAACAGTATATGGCTCAATATTTTGTCTTTACACGGGCTCCATACAAAAACACGAACGAACCAAAATAAAGAGAAACTAAACAAACCGACAACCTCTGTGGCAGCGTAGCGGTAGTGCATCTACTTGCCATGCAAGAGGTCCCGGGTTCGAATCCCGGCTGGAAACAAAAAAAAACCCCAGGTCTTGGATGTTTACATGTTTGTGATGTCGTTGTTTCTGGTTCCCACGACACAGGGTATCCTAGTGTGGGGCCAGAAGCAATGTATGTGCCTGTATGTTATGTTATGTTATGTTATGTTAAACACGAACATAGCTTTTTCAGGTGCCGTGGTCATCCGGGACCACGGCACCTGAAAAAGTGCCGAAACGTTGGAAAATTGTAAAAATGTAATAAACGAGCATAAATCCGTATAAAAACAGTTTTAATTATGTCTACAGCTCGTGTTAACCTTAGAAAATACTATACGAACATAGCTCTAGTCGAACAAATCGCAGCAAACTTCACTTCACGTAGCATGAAAAAGGGACGCACTTAGGCCGTAAAGCGAGACAGGCTTGAGAAAATATTGCAATATTTTCGGTTGCAAAGCGATCATTCCGGCCATGTAGCTGGGATACTAAAAATTCATCGGATACACAAAAAATATGTCACAATATATTCCGGCCATACTAAAAATATTGCTAAATATTTCATAGTCTAGCCGTAAATGATGGCTGATGCTACCGGCCACACATTTGCAGCTACACATTTTCGTGAAAATGTGGCCCGTCTAGAGGCCCCATTACAATCCTCCACCTACCCGGACTTGGCCCCCGTGGTGGAGCATGGCCTAACCTCCCTGCAAAGCAGGAAGAGACTCGTGCGCCAGCAGTAGGGATATAAAAGGGTTGATATCGATACAATAACACTATCACCGCAAATGGAAAAAAATCAAAGTTTACAAAAAAATACAATTGCCTAAGAGAAAAAAACATTTGAACTTTGTCATTCGTTGTTGTGCCAAAAGCTATGCCAGAGTTTAACATTGTCCAAATTATTATCAAAGAAAATTCTCTCGGTTGACTGCTTCGTTGGCCTAGCGGTGTTACGTCTGATTACCATGCCGGAGCTCGTCGGTTCGATTCCCACTAGGAGCATTTGTACATTTGTTTGAGTAAGTTTGTAGACATGGCCTCAATTTGGGTTAATTTCCACATTTGGGATCCTAGTTTCGGACCAGCCCTTGTATTACGTAACTTTCGACTGTATTCAATTAAGTATTTAGACGAGTCCAAAGTAACAAAATATGCATATATCTGACATTTCAGAGTAGGCTAAATCAGACAACTCCATAAAGTGGAGGACTTACGTGATCGCACCCCAGGATCAGTGATTTTGTTGTGTGTGGAGGTTATCACTTAATAACTTCCCTCCCCCCCTGCCCTCTGTAGCAGGGCAGTAATGTTGTTTGAAAATCTATTCCTGCCCTGCTAGCGTACTGTTGTTTTAAGCAACGAACATACAAAAAAATGCAAATGTCAAATCTCAAAAAGGTTTTATAACTTTTAATAATAAGGCCGCCACTTGTACCGTACCTGTTATTTTTTAAGTCTCTTATGTAATTCCTGATGTACATGCAATAAATAATATTCTATTTATCTACACATACCAAATAATTAGAAAAAAGGGGTGGTATTTTTATTTGTACTTGATTTTCAATGAAAGAAGGCTGGCAACCTTTTTCTGCACTACGAAAACCAAAAAATAAAAGCAAGCGCGGCAATTTATTTCGTTTTGTTAAATTTGATTTTTACTACATTGATAACTAATTGAATAGTAATAATAACGCTTCCGTGTGACGATTTTGCAATGATGACGTCACCGGAATTAAAAAATACAGAACAAGAAGTCATAAAGAATTTACTTCCTGATAAATCTTGAAACAAATACGTTATAATGATCTTATTTTCTTTGCATTGTAGTATAAGGCATTAATATATCAATCGGAAGAAAGTTCTATTTCTGTTCTCGAGTTTTTTTCAAACTCTCGATAAAAACTAGATAGTTTTCTTCACTCGGTCTACAATGTTCCAACTTACTACACAGCCACTCAATTACAGCGCGATGTAAAATTGAACTGACTTCATTGCAATTTACTTTCAACTATTTCTTAAACTTAACATAGATTTGGGCAAGCTGCTTACAATATTTGCAATATGAAATTGAAAAATGAACGAAAGAAAAAAAATTGGCGGGAAAACGGCAATCGTTTTTTTTTGTTTATGGCTGTGCACTGTCTGTGCCTTATTTAATGGTCATGGCGATTATTATCACAATCATTCCATAAGGATTACTACGAAACCTCGAGAACATAGTCATTATATTCTATGAAATTTTGTAAGCGATGAACACATAAAGCTTGAATCGTTTTCACATATTAATTTACTCTAAGTTCTGTGCGTCATTTTCTCAACTGACAACAGCGTCGTCTTGCCTACAAAAATGCCCTAACCCGTCAAAAATGAACCTTGCAGACGACACGTGAATACTAAGACTTCTACACCTTATTAACAGTTCCAAACCTCTCATCAACGGCGGAATTGAGCAAGCCAATGTCGTGTTCGCAAATGAAAAAGCATTTTCTGTCGCAAGCAAGGTCGTTCAGTCGGCCGTTGTAGAACATGGTACCACAGGGCTCCTTGTCACCACCGTCGGGCTGCTGGTTGCCCCATTTAGCGTAGCCACTCTGCTCCAGAGAAGTGCCTGGAAGCACAGACGTTTGATTTCAGCATGAGATGTAATAATCTGTTACTTCTCTGCCCGAGAACCTCCCTTGGACACATTTTGCCACTTCCTAAGTGTTAACTAAACATTGTCTTAATGAAACTGCTAAATAACCATTTTCGGGGGTTGCTAATTGGCAAAATTAAGGAAAGGAGGTGTGTTGTGAGAAGAAGGAAGTTTTATCTCAGAAATGTCAGGGATTGGATAGTTGTAGACAGCGTTGAACACCTGTTTCGCTTGGCAACTAATTAAGAACAATAAGAGGAGCTGATGACCACCATCCCTTAGTGGAGAGCCACAGGATAAACGATATTGTAGTATCTATTTTAAAGAACCCATCCAAAAACAATCGCTAATAATGTCTGTTCAGCAAAATCTACTTTAATCTTTACTCGAATGTCACGTTGGTTGTCAGTAGCACAGGTTTTACAATTTAAAAACGAAAAAATACAACATCGTTTTAACCTTACCTCTGACAGTTTTCCATCCATCTTCGTCTTTATTATGGAATCCCAAATGCACTGCTCCTCTCAGGTAATCCCCCTTGACGTTATTCTTAGGAGAGTCCTCTGTTAGTTTGACCAGATGGTCAGCCTCTTTCTGACTGTTGATGACGGCCAGGTACGACTGCTCTGCATTGCAGACACTGTAAGCTTCGGTCCAGTTCAGAGGTGTCAAGTGGAATTTGTAGCATTTTCCAATGTCGCCAGCGTAGAGATAATCTGTGAAGCAGACGAAAGCCAAAAGGTAAGTACCTATTCTATCAATATTGATTTTGGATCAGGCCAAGTGATTGTTTAATTATCATTCATTAGTGGCTGTTTATTTACTTCGTAATATGAAGAGCAGGGGGCCCGGTTTATACCCTGTGTAAAAGGTAGGACCTTTTACACAGGGTATAAAATTTTACTTCCTGTATACATCTTGAAAGATTGCCTGCGATAATTTTACCCACTATTTGATCAAATAAGCCCCCTCTGCCCCAACTCCTTCGTGCAATAAGCCTTATTTCAACACAAATTTCATTGTAGATTTAATGTACAAAAATAGAAGGTCAAACGTTGATTTAAAAACCTATTTAGAGGCAAAAAATTTCACCCATGCCGGGATTCGAACCCGCAACCTCTGGCTATCCGTGCCAGAGGTTTTAAATTTGTCCTTAGCACGGGTTAGTGCATTAAAAATAAAAATAGTATAATCAAACGTTGATGTTTATTAGTTATAATAATAATGACAACAATTTGATTTACTAACTAGGGTCTGTTGCAATAGCCTGTCGGTCAAACTCGCTTTTGTTACTTCATTATCGTCTTTTGGAAAGAGACGGCTGGGAAGAAGAACGATTTTATGTTTGTGCAACATCAAGGAGTGAACCCGTGTTTAAACCGCGGAAGAATTGTGCAGAATTGCACTGAACAAAGAGCGTTACAAAGACCTGATTGCTAACCGATTTCCAGTGATGGAGAGGTATTTTAAGAAGAAGTTACGTATAGATGAAAAGTTATTCTTAGCAAACAATAAGAGACTTGAATGCTTATTGCATCATATCGTGGAGGGTTCTGAGGAATCATCGTGTCATCGCAAATGAGTAAAAGGGTTGACCGCTTCAGCCGACTTTTGATCATATGCTAAATACTAAATTGACAAATCATCCGCCGATTTTCAGGAAACAAACGAGGAAAAAATCCTAACTTTTAATTTTTAAATAATTATTTGACGGTCACTACTTACTAATATCCGGCATATCACAGAAGTGGTTCCACTCTATGGAGGCTTGCGACTTCTTGCAGATGTAAGGGAATTTCCTGTCACATCTGTCGTCATTGTAAGAGAGGTCGCCATGCCGTCCGACGACTATACAGTCTTCTACACCGTCTACGTCATTGGGTTCGCCGGAGGCCCACTTATTAAATACGTCATTTATAGGTTTACCTGTAAGAAATGCATAGGATAGATCGTTGTAAGGAATAACCACCAATGTGTACACTAAATTCTCATAACAAACTATGAAGTGTAGTATTGATACAATGCTTGCCGTAGGCCTCTGCAAGGCACACCACTCCTCTGCCAACAATTTCATGAAAAAAGGGACGTATGACGCACTCTTCGAGATCGTTTTTGAGTGCCTATAAGCGCTAGGTATTCGAAAGAAAACAGTAACTTTACAGCGTAGGTACTCTAGACTCTAGAGTCTAGAGCGGTCTTAGAGGTAAGACAGCCTAATTAAGTAGTTATTATGCGTTATCTGGTTTGTCTTGTTTTGGGTTTGTACGCGAGAAAGTTGAAATGTAGACTCATTGCCTGGTTACCATGCCACGAGCCTAAGGTATCTTAGTTTGTAGCAATACATTTAATTGTGTTGTGTGGAAGTTATTATTTAAATAATATATTATTATGTTATTTTGGCTATCGATGATACGTAATTTACGTTTCCCCTCTTGATCGTTTACATATAACTCTATTGAGAGTTTTACGTAAACGATCGTGATCGTGATCGGAAAACAAACCATTGTGAGGGGAAACCCATTTCATGACTTTAAAGAACGCGTGATCGGAAATACCCGAGCAACTATGCATAAGGAGAATCTGAACCGAAAGAATGGACAGCGCCGATATCAATAAGAGCCTTATTTTTCAAGTTCAAAGAAACCTTACATGACCATACATTATTTTCCTTTCTTTCAAATTCGCCTGATATGGCGCGTGCAGCCCGCGGATTGGTGAACTCTGGGTATCATTCATAGAATTTCATACAAAAAACATCAAAACCTCTTAGATACCAGCTGACCCACTACATCCGGCGATCGTAGTTTACCATAGAGGTGCTAAACTACGCGCCCATGTTTGTTGGCTTCAGCTGGAACATCCGATAGCAGTTGCTGAATTGCAATCCCATCACTTACCATCAACAGTTTCAAAAACCCCCTTCGACACCAAATCGGATATCCCGATGTAGATATAATAGAAAGGCTGCGTCTGGTTCCACCAGTTTATGACTGCGTCACCTTCAGCCTGGTCATCAGGGTAGAAGAGAGTGGTCCCCTCAAGCTTGCAGCGTCTCCTTGCTTCCCGCCAGGTCCGGTGGATCGTGTGGAACTTGTAGAAATTCTGCGTGCTCTCGATGAAAGTATAGTCTTTGCGGAAGAACGCGTTCGTGGATTGCGCATCTGAAGAATTTGGAGAAATTTATGGACGTACTTATTTAGGAATATTTTCCAGAGAGGTGATAGTCCATCACGGATCCCAATCCACACCTATGTGCAGGACGGGGGCACAAGACAATTCTTGGTGGGGCTTGGATTGGAGCGCAGGGCGATTCAGGACCCACCCTGGTCTCCCTCCTATCACCAATTTTATAGTTTTTATAGCTCTCTACCATGTGGACTGTATTCTAACTCTACGGTTTGCGTGACTGTTGTGATGGTTTAATCAGCACCGATTGGAAAACGAAATTTGAGCTTTACAGTTCATCTACAATCAGTTGGCGTACGTCACAGCTGTCAATAGTGCTTTAGGGCCGGTTTCTGAATTGCGAATTTCACTAAGTAAATACTTAAGCAACGTTCAGTTAAGTATTTACTTAACGAAATTTTTTATTCGAGTTCGAGAAGAGTTTGAGCTTTGTTTGTATCATATTATAAACTATAGATAGATTGTAGGTATCTGCGGTCGCTTGTTTCCCCATTTCACCGTCCGTCAATGTCAGGCAACTGCCCTTGTGTAAACGGGGTAACCCCGACAGAGTGATATTTTGAGAATAAGCTATTTAGCGAATTAGCGAATTCAGAGTATAAGCCATTCTGCGATAAGCCTTTTTTTACTGTTATCCTTTTGGCGAATTGGCCATTTATCGAGTAAGCCAGTGTCAAAATATGCATGTAGGTATTTGACAGTTCGAGGTCATACAAATAGTAATTTATACTCTAAGTTCGGAGTAGGTCAAATCAGACAGCTTATCAATAATGAACCTCTGCTCAAAGAAAGCTGACGAGGTGTCACATAAAATTGTACGAGTCTTTCTATAAATTAAGCACTGACGGATCAACGGTCCATCAGGCCCAAGCTCGACTTGCGGTGCTTACCGAACTGACAGAAAATACAACTGCAGAGAACCGCCAGTTTAATTTCATTGACATCGAGAGATTAAAAAGACAATGTTCTAAAATTAGATAATCATGATGGATATAATACGGATGTAATTTACATCCGTGGGATATAGTTATTGATGTTTGTTAGGTTTTGAATTTAGCGCCAAGTAGGGCCTTCAATATTTTTCCCTCCCACCCCCAAATCCCCATCCTATTGGAAACGCGGGTGCATGAAGAAAAACACCGGTGACAAGCTGTCAAATAGAGTCTGAAAGAAATCGTGGTGTTGCACGGACTGTTCGGTCGACCAGCTGCGAATACTGGCCCCGTCAACGGCAAAACCGTGATCACGAACAACTCGACCGCGCCAATTCCATCCGGTGCAATAAAACTCATCATCAAGGAAAACACACGTAGTGGAAGGTTGAAGGGAAGACAGTCGCCAAGGCACGCCACCTACCACCATCGGCACGCCACGCTACAAGTGAACCAGGTACGCGTTTCCATCCCTCTCTTTAAACCGTCCAATGTTTAATTTATAAAGTAAAAAAAATAATAAAAATTCGATAATATAATGTGAAATTCGTAAAAAACAAGGATTTTTGTGCAGTTGAATCTCAATTAATGCGAGGGTTAAAATTATATTCCCTTTCTAATACGCCACAATAAGGATTTACCCACTGACCTCCTTGTTTTGAGTTTCATCGTGAGTAATGGGAGATTCCATAATAGAGGTCATATTGTGTTCAACAGAGCGCAGTGAAAAATTTTGACCCTCTACTTATATAGTTCCATTTGGAACATGATACTTTACTAGCTTACCCCATTTAGATAAACATAATATCTATTTACTTATATACACCAGGGTCAATTGCAAAACTTTGGCATTTGGATCTACGTGTTGAGTAAATACAGCGTGCATTGGCGCCTTCACTTACACTAGATAGGTCAAGGGACCACTAGGTCGCTGTACTGCCTGGGACATTGTTTTAGATGGAGTAGGCTTCGTTCAAACGCAAAAAAATATAGTATAACGTTTACTATGACAATACGACGTGCATTGCGTAGGCAAATGAACCACAGATCTACGCAATGTACCACCCTACATCGAATTGTCATAATAAACTATGAATTGCACATTTCAGAAGCACAGCCCGAGGAGGTAAATATTGGTGTACCAGTTTTAAGAAAAGGACCATCCAAATTATCCAGGTGCGCAGGTGGGTACTTACTTGTGTACGTCGTATAGTGATGAATTTGATAAAATAACATCAACAACACAGATATGCGCATCATTTTCTTGTTAATCACTTATTTATAAATATATCTAAACTTAATGACAATTTTACACGCACTCCCGGCAATATTTCGACGTCGACTAAAGAATTAACGTTACAGAGCGAGCGAGAAAATAAAATAACTGTCGATTATTATCACAACATTAATTAAGTATTATCTTCCTTCGGAATAAGCACACAAGGTAGATGACCTACAACTTTAACTTCACTGTCGAGAAGTTCGCTTCGATCCAACTTAACAAGTTTTTGACCAATCAGGACTGAGAAAGAATGGCTCTAATTCGGACACACACGGTAAACTTACCGTCGGAATAGTAGATTGCTTAACGAGGGTAGAAAGGAAGGAAAGGATCAATTCCCGAGGTATTTAGAGCGCAGCGAGGGCGGCTATAGACCGAGTAGGAATTGATTCTTTTACCCGTGTTAAACACTCTACTTTTCATTTCGAATATGAGGAAAATAAAAACTCATTTTTAATATTCAAATCTTAGCTTAAAAGATTATTACCTATTTTTTTGAATTCCGTCACAGATACTATAACAGATTAGCACCCGCCAATTTAAGTCGACTTTTTAAATTTTAAATATGGGACTCACCTCGTAATGAGGGATTTTTCTGACAGGAAAAGTAGTTCCTAATTTGTCAGTAGATGACGTTTTCAAATAAGGGTTTTTGTTTTTTTAATAGGATAAGCCACTTTCCAGTTTATTCTGTGGTCCACAGTCCACAGATCACGTGGAATTTCCTCCCTCTTTTTTTTTGGCTCTTGCACTATTGTTATTTGATTTTCGTGCTAAAATCATGGTTGATCAGTTGACGTTGATCAGTTGATCACAGATTAGATTCCTTCCAGTCGATGAAATCGCAAAACAGCAATAAAGTTTTTACCTGTGGCAAGCAATAACAAACAAAAAAAGGTAAACCCTTGCGATTCAGCGCCATCTCATCGTAGCTTTTAGAACTATTTTTTTTTTAATAGATGTCAGAAAAATCCCTCATTGTTGCGGCTTATTCCGCCTAAAGAAGTTTGCGCTAAATTCACACTGGCTGTTTAGAAACTCACATGGCCGCATCATTTTTTTTAATTAGTTTTTTTAAAGCCTATTATTACAAAAACTCTACACAACTGACAGTAGTTCTATTTTTAAAGTTCATTCCCGCCCTTAGTGGGAAGTAATTTGTATGAGTTTTTCCCTCCCTATGGAGGGAAACAGCATTTTTCACCCAATAATCAGACCAAAACAACACTACTTTCCGAGTGTGAGAAATGAAAAATATTTTCCTTTCTCTATTAAGAGGAAGCAGAGACTGAACATTGAGCTAACATTGGGAAGGGCTGGCTCAACTATATAATTGCTCTTATAATGGCAAGATTTTTAAGTCCTTTTGCACACATTTATTATTTACAAAAAATAACTTACTTTAAAAACCTATTTAGAGGCTAAAAATTCCACCCATGCCGGGACTCGAGCCCGCGACCTCTAGCTATCCGTGCCAGAGAAGGCACGGAATTTTTAGAGGAATTTTTAGCCTCTAAATATGTTTTTAAAATTGTCCTAACCCGTGGGTTAGTGCATTAAAAAGAATATAAAAACGTTATTTTTTAATACAGTTGCTCAAAAAGTGGCGTATTACAGGGACGTATAGCGTGCGGGATGTGGGCTATTACACACTCGTGCTTTTTTTTTACCTTTCCCGCACTCGTGCGTTTTCTTTCCCAACGGTCAAAATAATTTCTATTAAAAAGAAAAACCAACCATGAAGTTTTAACTAAAAAAAACATAGAAGTTTTTATGAGCTACTAATTTGTTTCAATATCAGATTTAATGATTTGATTGAATGAGTTAAGTTAGGTTTCATTTCATTTCATCTCATTAAATTTCATTTTCATTTCATATCAATAAAAAAATTCTACTGAAGACTTGGCTGTATGGGCATAGTTCCCTTAGCCTACTAAAATGGGTGAAGAAAAAAAAACTCTGCTTATAATTTTTACGGTTGGCGCCATTTCCCAAATAATTTTTCGTTATTAAATTGCTTATTTTTTCGCAACTGTATTAAAAATAGTCGTTCAGTACACGTGCGGATTTGCGGAACCGTCATTGCAACTTGTTCCGACTGTCAACCCTCGCCTTCGGCTGCGCCTCGGCTCGGGTAGACATTTGTCGGAACTCTTTGCAATGAAAGCCTTTCCGCACTTGTAATGAAATATACTATTTCAGTAATAAAATAAAGTTTAACGATGGTTAAAGCAATTTTTCTAAAACTATTTTAATTATCTGTGGGAAAACAGCTCGCAGTGTCATGGAGTCGAATCTTACGTCACGCTCAGGTAAACAAACTCGTAATCACTAGTAGTCACACACAACAAAGCACGAATGAAGTTTACCAATGTTAACTTAAGAGTGACTTCACGCGGTGTGGTTTTTGTTTCAGTCAAAACGGCTGAAAGCAGTATTAAAACATTTTTTTTATTGAAAATGTTGGTAATCTCTTTTTTTATAAATCTAAATCAGTGTTTTCGTTATTTATTATCAACCCTTGTTGTCCCCACAGCTGGGGCACGGGTCTCTTCCTGCATCACAGGAAGGTAATATCTTTTTTTTTTATTGTCGGACATGGTAACTCCAGTACACCGAACTAAAAAATTAACCGCTTCTCTAATTTTAGGAAAGCCCGGTAAAGCTTATGGGAATTAGTTAGACTTAAATTAAATTAGAATACCTACTTTAGTGTACACCCAGCAAACAAGATACATGTATTAATAAATACATTTATTTCCTCATCGCGTAGATTGTTATTATAGGTAAAAAAGTATTTATGTACCTGTGTTTATCATAACTATATATGTAAATGTTTATGTAGGTATATTGTTATTTACATAAGTAGTGTATTAATATATTCATATTTGCACCGACTACCCGTCTCTTATTTCCTGCAGAAACTTTCCGTCACAAGGTTGTCTGGAAGATATTGCTTTTAGCAATAAGGCCCCCAATTGTACTTTGTATCTTTACATGTTTTATAATATGTGCTCTGGTGTACAATAAAGAATATTCTTATCTTATCTTACATTAAAATACCTGAGATTTCCGCACTTCGCCATATAGTTGGAACATGTTGTAGCAAGCGCTGAGGTTTGTAAATACCTCAGACACTAGCGTTTAGTCACGATATTTCATTTCGCTGGTAAGGGACGTCCCAGACGGACATACATCGACCAAATAGGGGATGTATTAGCAAAGAGAAAGATAAAAACATCCCGGAACCGACGTGCGTGCATGCAACGACTTATGAACGTTGATGAAGCGAAGGTGATCTGTCAGGATCGTGGCAAGTGGCAGTCCTTGGTCTCTGCCTACCCCTCTGGGATACCGGCGTGAGGTTATGTATGTATTTCACTTAACTAGTGGTTTTGATACTAATTTCATAAATGTACGTAACTTAGAAAACAAAGTTATTGGTAGATGCCATGATTCGAACTAACGACCTCTCGAATCTGTCGCCGGCATTCTACAACTACGCAACCACCGCTCATTTGTCTCATTAACACATAACTAAAAAAATATATTATAAGAGCTACTTCAAAGTACTTATTGAAAAAAATATACCTAGGTACTTAAACTGTTAGGGCGCGTGTCGACGAGACGGTTTCTGCCCGACACGGCGCCGGTCCGGGGCCGGGCCGGGCCGTTTAATTGTTCTGTGATAAAGCTCCATATAAGTTTGCACATATTTTTTTTATATATATTTATTCTCTAAAAACAATCGGAAATTGCAACAACATTAGTTTGCCAAACATCTAATGCAGTTTATCGGCAAGCTCTTGGTAACTTAGTCAACTAACATTACTTTACTTACTTTTCAAAATTCTTTATTATATAACATGATTTATAATAGTTACAGCTTTTACACAAAATAATAAATGTATAAACTGGCATCTAAATTAATTGTATTTACTTTATTACACTGCAGTCGCCTTTAAAAAATAGGTAAGTAAAATGTGGAAACAACAAGATGCTAATATACCTTAGAGAATAAACAATTGCATTACAACCATGTTTTTTTTTATGACTACCTACTTAGTTACGAGTAGGTAGTTCATTTAACTACAGGGACTGTATGGAGAAATGTGTGTTCTTATAAACTAAGAACTGAAGAGCTTTCAAGTAGCTTGTACATAAAATTAAAACTAATAATTAGTCTAATACTACAATAATAATAACTGCGTATCATTACCGTAACTCACTCAGTGTGGGTAAATAAACAAAAGTTAACGCTAAGCGCGCTGCTTACACTGGTTGATCTACCGCGCTCCCCGCTCGCACTGCTTTGCAGGACGATCGGGGAGGCGCGCGTAGCAAATTACTTAGCCTAGATTCATAATAATTTGAGTATTTAGGTATTGCAAATTTGACATGTTTTCGTTTATTGCTACATGAAACCGGCGCTGGCGGCCAGTCCGGTTCGGAGCCGTGCCTGACCGGGCCGGGCGGCGGCGCCCCGTGCCGGGTAGAAACCGTGCTCGTCGACACGCGCCCTTATGGAGCAGATGGGAACTTTTTCTTTATTTCGGAGTTTTCAAGGGGGGCCAGCTGCATGGAATAAAGAGTAGATATCTTAAGATATCTTAATTCATAGCATAGTATAAGAATTATTAAAATATGCAGCTAGCAACAGCCAAAAAGATACTACTACCCTCCGCACTAGTAAAAATACTGTATGACGGCAAGGTAGGTTCTCGTTCTCGTTGTAACCAAGTGAAGTGGAGCTCTTTATTAAACAATATTCCCAGTTAAAGGAGGTCTTCGTTAACTGGACTCTCGTTACTGACTTACACAGAGCAAGAAAATTATTTAGAGTGAACACAATATTTTTTTTTTCTCATATTTCAGTCGAATCAGATTATTAATAAATTACATTTGCGTTACATTACATATTTAGATTTGATAATTAAAAGTTAGAATCGTATTACAATACATAAGATGTATTTTCTTTAAAAATAACTAAACATGCTTTTTTCTAACATGCATTACACTTTCTTATATTTTTTTACATTAAATATTTTTAGTCTACAACTAAGCCTTTATATACATATATACATAGGACCTACATAGATACGTTATATCGAACACAAGTAAATGTACGTAATATTACATAGAAATTATAAAGATATGTTGTACATTTAATGCATAGGTACTATAAATTATAAATTATTTTTATTATTATAAGTTATTTATTTATATTATTATAAGTTATTTATTTAAATAGTTATTAATAATCCTTTAAACAATACATATTAATCATTTGATTACTCTTAGTATATTCTCAGTTGATTCATAATCCAATTCGCCCAGAAATGTTGTAAGAAGCCTTTTACATTGAAATTTCGTGCAATCATGTAAAGATAATAATTTCCCGACCTTATTATACAAATATGGCGCAAAGAACAAAGAAAAGTCCTGAGCAAACGCTGTTCTACAGGAAGGAACCTTATATATGGCATGTTTCCTTCTATGCGAAACAACATCTAGTCCTGGCAGTGAATGTTGCCGTAGTAATATTTGTTTAATGAACAATTGACGTATAGTTAAAACTTGAAATTCCCGGTATAGGTTTCTTGTAGGGTATTGATATTTCTTAAACATTGCTACTTTAATAATAGCTCTTTGAGCCCTCTCAACTTTGATCAGAATAGTTTTTTTAGCTCCGCCCCATGCAACTATTCCATACGATAAAACTGATTGGCACAAAGCGAAGTAAGTCATTTTGATAGTAGGTTGATCATCAATATGTCTTATTCTTCTGAAAATGCAAATTAACTTTCTTACTCTCGAACTTAACGCATCTATCTGTTTTTTCCAATTTAAGTTTTTATCTATTTCTACTCCAAGATACCTAATAGTGTCGACTTGAGAAAGGACATAGCAGTTACACACGGAACCACTCTCACATGTATGAGCTTTTAGGTTGAGGTCTATACTAGGCTGGGTATTGTTTCTGATACTAAATGGCATATACATTGTCTTTTTCAAATTAAGGGTAAGCACATTTTTGCTAAGCCATGACATAATCTCTCGAAAGCCGGTTTCTGCTATCAACTTCACCTCCTCCCAAGATCCACCATCAAATATAACTGCTGTATCGTCGGCAAATGTTATGATTTTTGCATTTTTTAGCTCCTTAGAACACAGGTTATTTATGTAAATTAGAAATAGGGTCGGTCCCAAGACCGAACCCTGTGGGACTCCAAAAGTAACGTCCATTTTGTCACTATTGATATATTGACCTTCTCCATCGTTAACTCCAACAACCTGCTTCCTATTTTTGAGATAGCTCGTCAAGAGGTCCAGGGGCACCCCGCGAACACCAACCAACTCCAATCTACGAATGAGTAGAGGGATAGAGACAGTATCAAATGCTTTGGCCAAATCAAGGAAAATACCGAGACATTTTCTCTTTGAGTCTAACATACTGACCACGTGTCGTACCAATGTGTCAATAGCATCAGTAGTAGACATACCCTCCCTAAAACCATATTGGTTATTGGAAAGTAAGTTATTACTTTCGAGATAATGAAGGAGTCTGAAGTTAATCAGTTTCTCCAAAACCTTGGCCAAAGTTGGTAATAGTGATATAGGTCTATAATTACTGATACTGTCCCTATCCCCACACTTATACACAGGAATAATAATGGACTCTTTAAGGGAGTCTGGAAAGACGCCAGAGGACATGCACAAATTACAGAGGTATGCTATTGGTTTTGATAAACAGTCCACAGCCAACCTGAGAAAAATAGATGAAATGCCATCCCAACCTGTGGAAGATGTGGTTCTCAGAGACATTATGACTTTTTTTATTTCAAGTTCGTCAGTTGGTAGCATAGTCATAGAATTTAATGGTGTTTTTTCATCAGGACTAAGTTTGGAAAGTAGTTCCACTTCTGTTGCATTAATATTTTTAAAAACCTCCTCAGCTAGATTTTTCCCAACGTTGGCAAAGAAACGATTAATATAATTAACAGAGTCCTGGGTAGTTTCCCTGAAGTTTAACAAATCTGTGGCGGGTGCCCCCGATTTATTTATGCCACATATCTCTCTAATGGTATCCCAGGTCTTTTTTATATCATGTTTGTGTTTGTTTAGCTCATCTCTTTCGTACTTTCTTTTGAGTTTACCTAGTAGATTGTTGCAAAAGTTCCTATATCTTTTGTAAATTACCTGCCCTGTGATATCATACGGTTTCTTTCTGCACTTCATATGTAGTTTGTCTCTGAATCTCATGCAACGAGTTAGACCTGACGTAACCCATGGCTTCAAACAAGCTTTTCTATTGGGGACCCTGTGTACAGAAGTATACTTCTGAATCGTAGTCGAGACTGAAGTTAGAAACTTATGTGTTATCACATTAGGGTCTTTAGAGGACAGAAATTCATCCCATTCTATATTCTGTAGTTCCAGTAAAACTTTGTGGTAGTCTATTTTTTTAATGACGCGAGGTTTTCTATTTTGTCTTTTTTGAGTTTTCATTGCCGATATAATTAAACAGCTGTGGTCGGTCACGGTTGAATTACAAACCACTGTAGTTACTTCGTTCTTTAATTTAGCAAAACAATGATCAATACAGTTTAGCCCCCTAGTCGGAAATAAGTGACCTGGAAGAAGTCCATTTGCTGCAAGTAGATTTAGATATTCGCAGTACCTAGAGTCAGTACTTCCATCTTTTACATCAATATTAATGTCTCCTACAAGCATTATGTTTGAAAATGTTTTAAGACTTTGGAGCAATTTATCTAGGGAGTTTAAAAAGCGTTCAATGTTTACAAAAGATGGCGATCTGTATATACAAACTATAACAAGAGCTTTATTTATTTTAATGGTAAGGCAATCCGCGTCATCGAAATCTGGCTCGTCGACTTTTACATTGAGATTATTCCGAGCATAAACCGTTACACCACTATTTTGGTTAATGTGTTTTGTAGAAGAATGTGTAGTAAAATCTTTAATGACTGGAAGAGCACCTATTTTGGGAAGCCAGCACTCAGTAAGTATAATAAAATCGTTGGCCATATTGAGCCTGGATAAGAAAATACGAAAACTATCCATATTATGTTCTATACTTCTTATGTTCTGCACGACAAAATTAAAGGACCTTTCTGATTCTCCAAGAAGGGATCTACACTTTTCTGCCTCACTCACCATAAAAGACTTACCAACCTTGACAGTATTGTCAAGGTCAGTGACCAAGTTTTTAATGTTATCCAAAGTCATAATAATGGCTCAAATATGTAAATAGATGACGTCTAGGATGGTGAATGAGGCTGATTTTAAGAGAGTAATTACTTTTTTGGATAAGTACATCACACGTTGTTAAACGTAACTGAGAATTTGACGAATGAACTAAGAGTACAAACCAACGAAAGATAGGCAATAATACATAAATAGTCATATAAATAGTTAATAAATAGTTCGAAAAATTTATATAATACTTAAATACATAAATAGTTATGTAGTATAGTATCATACTCAAATAATTCTCAATATGGATATAGATTGTTAAGGCAAGGCAAGGCAAACAGCAACAAGTTACGATTGGAGTATTAAAACTAGTACGACGCTTAGAGAAATAGCACATTATGTGGAAGAAACATAACTCACTATATAGTCAGTCTTTGTCACCCTCATCGCGCAGAATCTCAACTTGCTGCTCAGAATGTATTCTCATAGCAGGTTGGCCATTCTCACGACGCAACAGTACTCTTCCACGCGATATCCAACAATATTTGTAGATCCCCGACTTAACCAATTCTCTTGCAGCTTTATGTAATTTCTTAGTTTTCATAGTAAGTGCTTCCCCCACGTATATTGGGATTTTAATTTCATCGTACCCCAGATGCTCACTGTGTAACTTGATGTCATGTTCCTTTTTGTTGAATACTTTTACAGCTTTGAGAATTTCGTCTTTGTTCTTCTCGTCAGTAAATTCCACTACAATTGGTGCGTTATCCCTGCCTTTCCTGAAAATTTGCTTTATGTTCTCGTTATTTTTGGGAATTCCTACACTTGCGCATAGTTTCTGAACAATTTCTTCTAAATTCTCATTTGCCGCTTTAGGCATATTTCTGATTTCTACAGTAGTTCTGAGCCTCAATCTTTGCAATTCATCGACTTGTTCTTCAAGTATATCAATTTTTTCTTGAACGTTGGCTTGACCTACAGTAAGGTTGTCTAATTTAGATTTTAGCTCCTTGTATTGTGTTATATTTGATTCAAGCAGCGCAGTCATGCTTGTTTGTGACTCAAAGATTTTTGCATTCTGAGCTTTTAAGTCATCGATTAGACCCTCATTCTTCTTACTGAAGTCATCTTGCATAGATTTTATCATTGCTTTTAGTTCTTCAAAGCAGCCGCAATCTGGTTTTCTGCGTTTTCGTAAGTTGACGTTGTGCGAGGACACATCCTCCACAGTTGACAAATCTGGATTTGATGTTGACGGACTTAACTTTGTAGGAGATCTCGCCATCATGATGACGCTTCTGATTTTTACCATACACTATGCAGTTTGCGATGTTGTATCAGTGTATGCGTGAGAATGATTATACCTTACTCTTAATACGGTGGTCAGTGTCCGATGCTATGGTGACTGCTATTATAAGCTGTAGGAACTTGAAAAAAGATCAAAATTCCCTTGCCAAAGACAATACGATTTAAAACCAGATACGAGGTGCCACACGTCTATTCGGGACGACTACCGACGAACGAGTAGGAGGGAGGCAGTATATAAAGCATTTGGTACAACTGAAATAGACTACGGTGAGTGTTAATCAGCACATGCATGTCGTTGTGCAACCGACAACCGTTAGGTACCTAGATAGAATATTATTTATTGTAGAAAGAAATTAAATAAAATATTGTACAATTGGCGGCCTTATTACTAAAAGCAATTTATACATACATATTTATTACAACATAAATATCCCTTGAAGAGGACCTTTCCGTAAACGTCAGAATAGAGGCCCGGCTTGAACTCGGCAGAGCTAAGTTAGTGGTCGACTCTCATACACGTGTAAGCAAAGCATATCTGTAGACCACTGGGTACTGTGTATAGTTCTGAATCAAGAATAACAGGAAAATATGCGAGTTTTTGTGGCCAGGCATCTTTGATGAACACACTCTGTAGACAGAATGCGAAACGCGTTTGCAAAACTTATCAAGCGGATTTGGAAATCTCAAGGACTCATCGCCGAATTCTGTATTAAAAAAATTATGTTTCACTAATGAACCGTTCTTTTTTTGAAAAATCTCAAAAATCTGTTTCTGAATTGTGAAGTAAAGTTCAGAAACCGGTGGTTAGCCAATTATTTACGAGCTATCCTGATTCCGTTGCAGATCCAGCGGGCTGTGATTTTTTTAAATAAAATTAATGGCATTAAAATCTCAGCGTATAAAATACCTGCCTACTGCGTATTTCCATGATTAATATGTTGACTGTCACCCTGTAGCAGTAGATGGGTAGTGATGGGAGTAGTGTCGAAGGTGACATTTGATTTGAAGTAAATCCCCGTCATGAGGTTATCTACCGAAAATGGTTCAGTATTTTTGCTACACGCCACCGCCGTGATTTAATTATGAAAATCACAAAATTCCATCATTGTTTTGGTTTTTGCAACAGGTTTGATTGGTGACGTTGAATAAAGTTACTACGAGGGCTGCTACTTATGTATGCGGAATAGAAAAAATAAACAAATGTATATGGCTAAATATGCTTTTATTGTTTTTCAAATTATTCTCCACTATGATCGATGCACTTTTGCATTCGATGAAACCAATTTGTAAAACACTTTTTCCACTCTGATTGAGGTATCTCTAAAACGTGCTGTTTGAACGCATCTACGGCATCTTCACGGGTCGAAAATCGTTGACCACGTAATTTATTCTTTACATTTGGGAATAAATAGAAATCATTGGGAGCCAAATCAGGGCTGTACGGTGGATTACCCATCAATTCTATTTTTTGACCATCCAAAAATGTAGTTGCTTCCTGAGATGTATGACAGCTGGCATTGTCATGGTGAAGTATGATTCTGCGTCGCTGGTTGTTTTGGCGTATTTCTTCAAATACTTCCGGCAAACAAATGGTCGTGTACCACTCCGAATTAACCGTTCTGCGATTCTCCAGTGGTATTGTAGCCACATGGCCATTAATACCAAAAAAGCAGGCCACCATTTGCTTTACAGTGCTTTTTGCACGAGCCACATTCGTAGGGTTCGGCTCATTTTGAAACACCCAAACTGTTGATTGTTGTTTAGTTTCGGGATCGTACGCGTAGATCCAGGATTCGTCACCTGTGTAGATATTATAAACAGATTTTGAGTCGCCTCCGTTGAATTTTTTTAAGGTTTTCTTGCACCATTCGACGCGAGCATCTTTTTGATCCTGAGTTAAGTTGTGCGGGATCCAATGCGAACAAATTTTTTATACAGACAAATGTTCATGTAATATCCTATGAATGCTCGTCATACATATGCCCAGAATAGCCTCTATCTCGCGATACGTAACATGGCGGTCTTGCATTATTAGTTTTCGCACAGCTTCAAAATTTGGTGGCACAACCACCGATTTCGGGCGACCTTCTTTAACTTCGTCCGTGAGCTTACTGCGCCCGCGATTAAACTCACTAAACCAGTGATACACAGTCGTTTTTGATGGAGCTTCACCACCAAAAGTCGAAGTTAATTGATCTACGCACTGTTGTTGCGTTAAACCACGTCAAAAATCGTACTAAATCATAGCACGAATATTTTCTCGAGTGAGTTCCATTTTTTCAGCGATATGACATTTTAAACCCAACAAAAACAAAACACTAACGTATATAAGAGAAAAATATTAGCGGCCAGTATTTAAAAAAAGAACGAATTTGAACATGGAGGTCAGACATTGCGTTTAAATTTATTGGAATCCCAGATTCCGCATACATAAGTAGCAGCCTATGTATTATTACGGTCAGGCTAATCGGTGGATGGATAACTACGCTGAATATTTGGGTCCCGCGTGTTTAGTGATTTATGCTCAGCAGTTGAGTTTTCTGTTTATTTTACAATATTTTTTATCAACCCTCTGTATGTCCCCACTGCTGGGGCAGGGGTCTGTTCCTGAATCGCAGAAAGGTTAGGCCGTACTCCACCAGAGAGGCCAAGTCCGGGTTGGAAGAGGATTGTAGTGTGGCAGGCCTTACTGTCAGAAGTTATCAATCCGCACATAAGGCATCTGACGTGGCAACGACTGCCATTTCATGACAGCCGGCACCAACGGCCTTACGTGCATTGCGAAGGTCGCAAGCGATCGGAAAAATGCCACCAGCGGTCACGGGACGTTTACCAATCCAGTTTCCAATCACTTGGTCTCACTAGGCCATGAGCGCTTCACGCCATCTATTTAGTGAAATTGTGACGAATAGTTTCATTTTGGAATATAAAATTTAAGGATTTAAATTTATTTAAGTTTACCTTTGACATTCTAATCTAACTTTAGTTTAATTGTTTAATACGTATTGATTACATGTTGTAACCATAACTTCAATTTTATTTCGCACTAGTTACCGATTGATTTTGAATCTCATTATTTTCTTATAATTCTCATATTTAAATTGTCAATATAATTTGTGTCTGCATGCTAGTTTACTTAATTAGATTAAATATACGGTAATACTGTTATTATTTAATTTTGTAATATTGTCCTGCTGTTGTTGTGTTCTACTTATGCCCTTTTAATGTGTATATTTTGTTAATTATTTATGTTTAATATTCATTTTTAATTTTTATTTATGTAAATTATTTGTATGTATCTGATGATAATTTTATTTATTCAAACTGTTATTGAGGCATGTATTTGGAACCTCTGAAATTAATTATTTCTATTTTTTTTTTGTACATCTACTTCCTTCTCTAATGTATTAGTCCAGTTCATCCTAAGGTTGTCTGGAAGAGATCACTTTTAGTGATAAGGCCGCCGTCTGTACTCTTAGGTTAAGAAACATCTGTGTAATTTCCATTTTTATGTACAATAAAGTGTTCTCTATCTATCTATATACCGCAGATAATTATGAAATAGCGTAAGTTGTAATGTAATTATGTTAATTTGCGAAATAGTTAAATAAAATAAATAAAATGGAGAACATAGTATTGGACATACATACGTACAGAGGCATTAGCGGTAAGTTACAAATGTAAATAAAGATTTAAATACAAGCTACGAGAAAAGATACGACAAAAGCTCCAATTACTCGTAGTAATATTAATACCGATGCCTAAGGTAACAGCGGTGCGCCCAGCATCTCAACTACATCTGACTTTCAGCTTCGTAGGCCTTTAAAACCTGAGTCACATGCCTTATGTATTTTTGTACGTAAAGACGGCATCGGGCTTTGCAACCATACATTTATCTTAGTTGCACTCCTATATTTTCCAATATCAGCCATTTTTTTCGTTGGGTTTATATCGTTGGCGGTCGTCCTATACGACAAAGTGAAAAGTTATATTATGGATTTCCATAAACTATTTCGGGTCGAACATTGTGTTTCTTGGTAGTATCTGCAAGCTAGGAGCTAGCAAGCTTAGTAGTATATATAAACTAAGTAGGTATCTATGTAATAAAAAACGAAAATAAAAGTCATTAGTATTTTTTATAATTTTTAATATATTTATCTTGAGGTGTAAGTTTATTCGCATAACAATGTTTCATACAAATTTCCTCGTTTGTACACACCTTTTCTTGGTTTTGTTTGTTGTATTATCTTTTTTAAAGTTATAAAAGTTGACTCTCTAAAATTTAACATACCGTCATGTCTGTTCCCTATGTCTAATTCGCTTCACCACTGCAGTTAAATCATAATTAACAGGAATTACTAAAGCAAAGTATAACGAGATGTAAAGAAAGATTACTGTAGATAAATAGGTACAGGCGAAACATACGAGAGTTACATTCTGAACACGGAACGAGCCACGTGGATAGCTAAGCTCTCTCCCTGACGTGGCACTGGTGACCAGCTCGTGTGTGATAACTCCAGTGCCACATATCAGGCTTTACTAAATTGATTAGACGTGGATTCAGGTCGCGTCTGATCAATTTACTAAGACGGGGTCCAGTGCTAGCTGTGGAGTGCTGGGGAGTTGGTCAAGGAGTGAAACAGCAATAATACTGCGGGTGCTAACGAGGTTCAATTGTTCTAAGCAACATTGCACACCTTGCACTGGTATAATGAACTCGACGCCTGGGGAGGCGCCGGCTAAAGCTAATAAGTCAAATCGTCACTAAATAACAACTAAATCACTTTAAAATCAATTCAAAATGTACATTATTCATCTTATCGAAGTAAAGAACTCTAATCTGCTACAAAAAATTAGCAAATTTAAATACAAAGATCACCTAGTCTTTCTATTAATTATAAAATTAATCGCTTAAGTATTAGAAAAACACAATTTAGTGACAGTTAACGTTAGAACGCAGCGCGTTTGTGATATCGTTTCTAGGTATTATGCCTTTCGTGTACATTCAACGATGAATAGCGAAACATATTGCGTTGACACATTAAAACTAAAATTGACTGTACATTTTATATTTAAATATGTAAATATTTTGTACATATTGCACTCTGAAGTAACAAAATTATTAAGAAAAAAAATCGACGAAACCGACAATATGCAGAACGAGAATGTCTTAGTAAAGTACAAATTCAAAAAAATTTGCAATCACAATGTTCGTAACTCGTACACTTACCTAAGTCCCTATGGCTTACAAAGCTTACAAAAGATAAATACAGAGGTCATTTACAAAAAAAATATATTTCTAACCAAATAATATAAAAAATAACAACAGCCATCTGTACTTCCCTAGATGAATAAAATTAACATATGTCGAACATATGACGATAGAATCTAAGGTTATAATTATGTACAACATTTAATGGACATCGCAGACTCGTTGTCCGAGTCCTAGTTTATAGACTGGACGTGCCACAATTGGTCACCGCAAGAGTAGTCCTTTGTCTTGTTACATACAGAAAAAAATCGTCTTAAAAATTTAGGAGATAGGGCTGTTTATCGTATAAGGGCTGAACCATCGTGCGCGTGCGCTCACCGTGAATCGTGCGTCAACTCGGCCAACACTACGGGCCTATCCGTGCCGTCTCTCCTCCTCTCACCACTAGAGTATCCCAATTAAGTAAGCGATATAAACTTATCATCATACTAACGTACGAATATCAGCTAAGACACAAATTATATTAGGTATCTCATTAATTTATTATTTCAACACTAAATCTATTACACGTTTTGAAATCGATTTAATTATTATTTTTGCATTCATGCGCCCGGCTGTGCACCCACTGGACCGTAACTATGAAGCGAACCATGAACACTATGCGTCGAATGATGTATAATTATTACTAATCGAATGGCAGTTTATTATTTTGTCACAAACATAAGATGTTCACAATAGGCACCTGAACACAAATAATGTGCGTCGGATGCCCTTGGTATGCGACTTGGTACCTTACGACTCATAAGGCATCAGATCGAGAAATCTCAGCATAAGACATCAGATCGCTACAGTTATCATGTCTTCTTCGTATTCAGAGCCGCACGGAGAGTGTGATGCTAAGAATTTCCCTATTATTTACGACGAATGTATAAAACAGTCATGATACTTCAAATTCATGCACTGATTCCCGTCTAGATATTTAAATATCATTAAATTTAATTAAACATGGAACTGTGCATTTTGGGAATGTGCATTCCCAAAATGTACCCCTCCACGAAATTGCAGAGCCATCGTACCGCTCTATACTTAAGGCTTCTTTGTAACATCTAGAATCCACAACAAAACCTCAATAGAAAATATCCGCGTAAAATGTATACATACATTATAAAGAATGCACAATGAATACGTAGTAATGGCAGTGTGTTTGTTATCGTACGCCCTTAATATTTTAACAGACACTCAAATAGAATCACTCTGGCATTTGTGCATTATTTTAAGTCGAGAACTCGCCTATTCCTAGAAGAAAAGAATTATCGAAGCGACTAGCTCGCGGTCGGGGGGCAGCCAGGCGCGTCACGACAAACTGCATACGTATCTTAGAAATGCGCTTCCAGAACACCCACACATACATGTAAATTTACACACATTAAATTAGTGGCATGTAAAGAAGTCACACTCAACACGCACCTTACAAGTTACTTAACTTCTTATTTGCTTATTAGATGGATTGTGAAGTGTCGTGAGCTTTATGATTACGATACATGTAATACAATTCAAATTCGAACACGTTGTGATACATTGGTGTTCTTAAGTTACATAATTATGTAATGATACAGCAAGTGTCTGAGACGGTCACTTGATGGGAAAATGATTTCGTAAGCGTGACTGCAGTGCTAGGTGCCGACAACTTTGGAACAATCTCGTTATGTTAATCGGTAATTAGTAAGAAATTAAAACAACTCAGAATGCCCAAAAACATAGTCACTTAAAAGTTTAACAATCGCTAAATTAGGGTTATTGAGATCTATGTTATTTGTAGTTCTAAACGCTATGAGTTCTCATATCATTCAACAATAATGTAGGTACGCATAACAGGTACCGCGAAATAAGGCATGTGTATGTAGAGGTAACCCATCGCTTGTTGCAAAGTATAGAGCAAAGATTGTACAGCTTATTGACAAGGGTTAGAGTTTGATGTAAAAAAACTACAGTGATATTACTTATGAACATGTTAAATTAGAGAGACAGATTCAGACGGTGATGCCTGATTCTCCATTGCGTGCATGGCACTTGATTCTTTCACTAGAATACCAATATTGTTCCCTTATAGTAAGCTCGGCCAAATAGTGTTTGTAATTTTAATTTTAGTGTTTAGAGTTTTCTATTTTATGCAACTGAAAACGTATACTTTATTTATATGTACATTAGCTGCCTTTTTGTACTTTTTTTCAGTTAACATAAGGTACCAAGAAAAATCCGTATGAAATACAAACTTTCAGAATTTCCCAACTAAATTGAGACATCTCTCAACTAAGTAAGAAATATCATAATATTTTTGAGCTATATTTCTTTCTATACAATATCAAATCTATATAACAGCTGCCGGTACCATGCAGGCAATAGGTGCTAAAAAAACGTATACCCCGAATCTGTCTCCGAAAATATTAAGTTATGGTAAACAATGTCGCCCTCGACTGCGAATTCTATGATAGAGACAATGTTCTTATAACACTGTTAAGTATTTTTCAGCCTTTTTAGTATGGATGTTAGGGGATTAGTTATAGGTCGCAAGCTGCGACGAGGCGATGTATGTCTGACGCGACATTGACTCGGTGCAATACTGTCGTACGTCTCGTACGACAGTATTGCACCGAGTCAATGTTACGGGGCAGTATTAATGTAGAAAAGTTACCTAAAACAGAGAGAGATGACAAACTCTTAAGTTTTATGAAAGCTACCGACGGCAGTAGATTTTTAATATATTGTAATAAGACACACTTATCTCAGCCTACAGATTATAATTCAACATGTTATAAATGTAATCACAGCAATAATAAATTATAATTTAATTACTTCTTTTATTGAAAAAATCAGGGACACGGGCACGGGATGGAACATGGCTCGAAACCAAATCGACAGGGCAAGGACTGGTTCCACAAACACGTTATTTACAGGAGCTGGTCGGGTAAGGCGCGGCGCGGCCGCTCTCCTCCGAACGACTCTTATTAATCAACATATTCATAATTTTGGTAAATAAACGCGAACAACTATCAACTCTCACACAATAGAAACATTTCTCTTTTTTATATATTACTTTTTTTCTGTATAACTCTCGTAATGTACGTACGGTGTAATTTTAGTATGTGTACTTATCGAATGTAGTCCTATGTAAAGCCGAGTCTCCTGCTCGTGTATTCTGTCGAACGTCGCACAAAACAATCCGTTTCCAATGCGCGAAACATTGTCTTCGTTTTACTTCAGTGAGTTCCGAGAAGGTTTTGCGTGTGGAGACGGACTGATCTGTGTGACGTTTGTTAGCAGGAGGCGCGCCTTTACCCTTTAGATGTATCCGAGTGACCAACTCAGGTTCCAGTCGCGAGGCCGCGGCGGCGGGCCGAGCGGACGGCCACGGGCGTCCGGTCGGCGCGCCGCGGCGGCGTCAACAATCAACACTAAATATATTCTCCAAACGTTCAACAACACATATATTCACTAATCTCTCGCACATTCGCCGGTCACCGAATAGCCGTCCGCAGCGCATTCACGTCCGACAGTGTCCGTGCACTTCACTAAAACTAGCCAGTCTATGAGGTCTCTCCTGGAGGCGCTTAGCGGCCGAAGGCGCGGGCGCGCGGGCCGGGGGCGGGCTAGAGGTCCGCAGCGGCGTCCGGTATTGGCGCCTGCGTCACGTCCGCCACGTCCCAGATCTCCTCCAGGAACGGCGGGAGCTTACGGTTCTTGAGCTTCAGCGAGATGCACATGTTGGAGTTTTGCGTGCCTAGAGACCTTAGCTCGGAGAGGATGGACAGCATGCGGCCGAAGATGACGGGGCAGCGCTGCGAGCCGCTCTGCTGGTTCAGGATGTAAATGCGCAGCGTGTTCAGGTAGTACCGCTGGATCTCCTCCACCAGCTGCGGCTGCTCGAGGCCCGGCCGATCTGGAATAGGCGTACGATGGTAACGGTTAGTTGATTGTTACAAAAAACACGATTTTAAGTCTAGGTACCCCATCGGTTCAAGCATTCAGAAGTCATGGTAGAATACAGAAATAGGGCAACATACATACTTGAACTGAATGTTTAACTCGATGTAGACTTGATTTTTTATTTGAGTAGTTCATTAATATATCTTTAAAAGAGAACGTATTTTTTATGGCTTTTCAGTGCTTAGACCTTGTAACTGTTATTTAAAAAGTGGCCTTTTTATGTTAGCATGCTTAATTTGAGAAATACTGTAACTACTCATGAAAAAGCTGGAAAATGTTGAGCTGGTTATTGCTATAAAAATTGAGGCTATCTGAAATAAAAAATACTGAGTAGAAGCTAGTACGAAAAGATGTTAATTTTTCCCATATCGATCATTATTATTATGCATATGGATACAAACGTGAACTAAGTAATTAATTTTAACTCCCTATTTTAATTGCTAAGCATAACATCGACACGAATAAATTAATCCTGACCCCAAGCTAGGGCATTTGATTTGACTGGTTAACACCGCACAAGACGTTGAAAATAACCGGAGACCGTCTGCGGGAATCGAACCCACGACCTCTGTATTGACATGGTAAACTGAGGCTGTTATTAACACCAACAAACACACCACAAAGACATTTATAATACTTTTATAACCTGTTGTTGTACCGTAATAATTATGAAACTCAATAATAAGAGAGCTGTCTGACAGGCTCTTTTTGATGGATACGTACAAGTCTTGGATAAAAGTGTCTTGTAATCTTAGTACTAATGCACCCTTTGACCCTACTTTGTTATATAAGTAGTTCTAAAAACTTTTCTTTTTAATTTAATTTAAATTTTTTTGTACCGCCTGCCTGTATGGACACATCTAAATCTGAAATAAAGTTTTATTTATTTATTATATTATGTGTGTCCGGGTGCCAAAAACATTACACTACAACTGGTGCTGTGTAGTCTACAGCACACAGCAGGAAAGCATGCTGAGTTGGTGACCCTAAGCTTTTGATGCCTAAGCCGTTACAATGTCGATACATTTGTGGTTTTGTCACTTTTCCCATTATTACTATCTGTTACCCGCAGTTTACCGATTTTCCCATGGGAATAAGATTTTATACTAAAATGTAGCCTATGTGTTAATCCAGGGTGTCAGCTAACTCCATACCAAATTTTACTAAAATCTCTCCAGCCGTTTAGACGCGAAATGGTAACAAACATACACACACAAACTTTCACCTTCATAATATTAGTGTGATTTTGTGTGTGTACAAAGTTGTTGTTTTGTCTGACCGCTTCCGTGCCTCGCAAGGCACGTTAAGCCGTTGGTGCCGGCTGTCATGTAATAGCAGTCGTTAAGCCATGTCAGAGGCCTTATGGGCGGCTTGATAACTTCTGACAGTAAGGCCCGCCACTGTCTTACAATCCTCCACCAACCCGGTCTTGGCCCCCGTGGTGGAGTATGGCCTAACCTTTCTACGATGCAGGAAGAGACCCGTGCCCCAGCAGTGGGGCCGACAAAGGTTGATATCGATTCGCACTTACCCGAGAAGATGACGATGGCAGTAAGTAGCGCATAGTGCACGTTGTCCATTGACAGCGAGTACATGCACCGGCAGAAGTGCAGCAGGTCCTCGATGACGTAAGTCATGCCAGCCTTGCGGTAGTTGTCCCGGGAGTAGGCCTGGTTGTTCGCGAACATTATGCTGTCAGTGCGGACGTCATACCGCCGGACCACTCGCAACATCATCACCTCGCTCGAACAGGCCTGCGGAGCGGAGTGAAGGTTAGCAAAGGGGCTACAAAGGCGGTAAGGTGCAACGTGCATTAGAAGTCTGAGTACGTCCCGTCTTGTTTCGTGGCTCTGAGCTATAAGAGCGCCAATTATATGTATCTTTGTAAACGTTTTATGTTTAATTTTTCTTCGTGTACAATAAAGAAATTCAGAGACAAATTTCTTTCAGAGATAAGCTCGCCTTTGTACATGTCATTTCTTTATGTAATGTCCTGTTAAATGTTTCGTGTGCAATAAAGTATATTTTTTATCTTGTCTTAAGGATGCTTTAACCGGAACGCGAGCCCAAAGAGGACTTACAATGGATGACATGCGTAAAAATAACAAAAAAATTAAGAAAATGGACCAAGTCGGCAGCCTAATAAGTTTTTCATAAGAAATAGACTTGAATAGAGAGTTTTCGTAGACTAATTTTACTTTTCGCATTTTTATAACATGTAAGCCCCGACACAAAATATGCTTTTTTAATTATTTTTCCATGCAATGTTGTATGGTACAAATATAATGTAACTCCTATAATTTTTAACGCGTATTAATAAAAAACTTACAATATAGGATTCTCATTAAACTTCCACCTATCCAGATCTGAAAGTTTTCTCTAAATACAATATTCGGAATAGTAGGTAATCTGCTACATACACAAGACGAAATAATCAATCTACAATCTTCGTCCCCACTACTGGTCGCCTAATTCGAGTGATCCCGATGTCTGGCTGAACTAATCAAGTATTAGTACTACAGTATTGTTCTTGTAATGTGTGCTACGAAAGCGCTTATCATAAACAAGACTCGCATCGTTAAAAATTCTGTCTCGACCTCTTGACATACATATCCGTTCGAAAACTTCCCACTAAATTACAGACTCATAAAAGTCAAGGAAGTCTACTCCCTTGTCTCATACCGAATTGATTTACCACCGCGATTTACCAACCACACATTGACCGAAAATAAGACGCGGACAGGGTAGTCATTCTTAATATTACGAGCAGCAAATGAAGCGTTCGCATGTAGCTAATCTACGCAGCATTGTCAGTAATAACACCCTAGACATGTGTTGTATACCCTGTTACGTTCGTCAGCGTCGATCAACAATCTTCGCTGATTTCAAACTTCCCAGTCACACAAAAACTAGTCGGGGAGTTCTACGAGTATACAGCAGATTAACAAAAACTTTGTTTCGATTAAGTTGTGTACACGATTACTGGCTGTTGACAAAGACCTGACCATCGGCTAGATTAACTAATTGAGTTGCTATGCAGTGATGTTCTAGGTAACACTTTTTTATCGGTCTCGATCAGGGTCGTGTTTTATAAAACTACAATTATTCATCAACATAACAATTCAATGTACATTATAGAAGATTCTTCCTGCTTGTTAATCAGTTAATCGACTCTGCAGTTGAATTGTCACAATAAACCATGAATTGCAGTTCAGTGAAATAGGGTCTGGATATCAGCGAATTATATGTCACAGATAAAAAGAAATGACATGTTTCAGTCCAGATGGGTGGCTCATTCATTCAGCGAACGAGAATTAACTAATCGTGCTGGTTTATGGGAATGTGGAGTTGTATCAGATTTAAGTTGGCTACAGATACTCGTTATTTTATTTAAAAACCTATTTAGAGGCTAAAAATTTCACCCATACCGGGATTCGAACCCGCAACCTCTGGCTATCCGTACCAGAGGTTGCGGGTTCGAATCCCGGCATGGGTGAAATTTTTAGCCTCTAAATAGGTTTTTAAATTTGTTCCTTAGCACGGGTTAGTGCATTAAAAATAAAAATAGTGTAATCGTTATTTTATCCCAAAAAATGTTTTGGTCACACGCTTCAATATAATTTTCTGGGGATACAAGCCAACCTTCGTTTCGTCTCTTACCTTTAGAAGAGTAATTTGATCAGGCTGCGATATCTTCGCGAAGCCGGGGAGGCCCTTCGCGAACTCGACGATGAGCTGGACTGTGAGAATGGTCATCTCGGTGATCTGCCGGAAGGGCATGTCGGTCGCCTCCTCATCCTCGTCCGTTGGCTGCCATGTCTGTGGATCAACGGAGGACTTCTTGAGGTGCCTTGCAGTTTTCATGTGGGCTTGACTCGACTATTGTCTACTTCTTGATGCTGATGTTTCATGGACACAAGATTGTTAAACAAACAAGACAGTATTTTGTTAAATACAGGCTCTCAGCCTATCATTTAACCCCATCTGTGAATCCAGTCACGTCTTCTGGAGATGCCTTGCAGTTTTCATGTGGGCTTGACTCGACTATTATCTACATCTAGACAAGACATGAATGCTGAAGTTTCGTGGACACAAGATTGGTAAAAACACAGTCTACACCTATCATCTAGCCCCATCTGTGAATCAACTGAGGGATTCATGAAGTGCCTTACAGTTTTCATGGGGGGGGGGGCTCGGCTACAGATTATCGTCAACCGATAAGCGTGGGATGAAATTTTCATGGTCTCAATCGGGCAGGGCTCAATCCAGACCAAAATTTGTCTAAATTCTGTCTGATGCCCAACGAGTAGCATTACTGTTAGTAGTTGTAGTGACCTCAAACCACACAAAGACATCCAACCAAACGAAGTCGCCACAACTAATAGGCCAGCGCGTAATAACTAAGGCAGGCCTCGTCTTCACCAAATGATACAGGCCATCTACAAGCCTGTCAAACGTGAAAAAATTAGTGTCTATTTGTGACCACACGATACCGGTGAAAACTTAGTATGTCCAGATGGCAACTGGAGCTGTATATACGCTATGCACCGTCACCTACCGTCTGGAGGCGGGTACACTCAATACAGGAACACCAACGTTTTGTTCCCTGTTCAGAAAATGCGCAAAGTGCACCTAAAGCAGTTTTCGCTTCTCAAGTAGCTTATTGGCGATTGTCCCTACTTGGGGATTGCTTTACCTGCGTCACCCTCTTCAGGTCTTCCTCTGAGGGCTGCTCGTAACCGTCCTGGTACCAGACGAGCCTCTCGATCAGGAACCGCTGGTTGGTTGTGAGGGGGGTTATGTTCTTCAGACGGTTCTGCTCCAACAGTTTTTCCGTCAGGAAACGCGGCACCACTTCATGCTGGAATTAAACGATGACATTTTATTTACTTGGTAACAAAGTACTAACTATAAAATTAAACTTAACTAATAACAAAGGAAAGTAATCCTGGATGAGAACAAATTAACTATGCCGCAGAATTTGCAATTTTTTTTCAGGCAGTTTTCATTATAAGATTACAAAAAAATGGGAACTTTCCTATTTTGATGTGATGCTTTAGTTTCTGACTCCCACCAAATACTTCTTTGGATCTTTAGATGCTATCAATTCCTTCGTTCTTCGAACTTCTTTGGACATTGGCCATGACGTTAGCATATTATGATAATCATAACAAGCATGACCGGGTCATGTTTAAGTCACTAAGTACTAGCAAAACGAAAATAAACTGCAGAGATAACATGACCACTTCTAATAATGTCACCAATTATTACAATTTCCCAAACTTCCAAAAGTGGTTGGCATGGAGGAGGTGGTGGACAGCGGGAACGTTGTACACTTTTTCAAATAGTATCCTGACGTCAAGTCGAGGAACACCAGTTTCTCGCTTTGTTTAGCTCCAGTATGAAGACGAAATGTCCCCTCGGTCTAGGAGGTTTCCATGTTTGTGATTGTTATCTCTGCGGTCTAGGAGGTTTCCATGTTTGTGATTGTTATATACTGGGGTACCCTAAAACGATATTTTAGGGTACCCCAGTATAATAGGTCAGGTGATAATTCTCTAAAGAGAAACAAGTTTAAGCCACTGACATGTATTTCATAGATGCACCAATAAAGTATATGTTTGCGCGTTCTTAGCGAACATGATGAAGCAAGTTTGGGGACCAGGCACTATTTTTGTACACTTTTATAACAATAAAGTTTTTTGTATTTGTCTGAAATAGTGGTACTTGCAATTTTGCATCAACAGAATCTAGGGCCTGAGGCCCAAATTATGCGCACCATTGTGTCGGAATCCCGACGTTAGAAATAGCAATCAGTAATGAATTTAAAAATTCTATTCACTACTGGAATCGCTCAGGATTTGGTGAGCGTAGGTACTCGTAATATGTGCGAGGTGTTATGTTAGATAATTATTTTAATATGTAAGGGTAGCTACTTACAATCCGCGCTGCTTCCGGGGGGGGCGGGTCGCACTGCATAATGGGCGGCATATGGTCGTCCACCGTCGTCGTGCTGACCGGCAGTTTGTCCTTCTCCCGCTGGGCCTTCTTCTCTTTCCGCTTTATCGCGCACTGGGTCTCTGGCACTACGCACTCGGGCCTCATGCCCACGGCCAAGCACTTCTTTAGCCGGCACTCCTGGCATTTCCGTCGCATGTACATGTCCATCTCGCACGCGTGCCCAAACTTGCATATGTACACCGCGTTCTTGGTGACGCTCCGCCTGAAGAAGCCTGGAATTGTAAAGGGGGTTCATTAGCGATTGAAGCTAAGTAAGGGTGGATGATAAATATTACCCCCGTCGCTAATGAAATGGACGTCTGTTCGATGGCGCAAATTATAAAGCGTCTTGAAATACGCTCAATTAGTTGGGTTCGTTCAGTTCATAGTGGAAATTTATTGTCTTGCATCGCATAAATTAATCGCCGGCGTCGCCACTATCATTTGGGCAAAGGTTGACTGAAAGACGGGTCGTTGACACCACGAGGACATGTCGCGCATACCTCTGGCGCTGTCAATTTTCATCGCACAAACAAGACGAATAGCGAGCGGATGGTTCAAATTGAACTTAATTGTGGTGAACAATGGGTGAGTCTTCCCCTACACACTTCTGCGGCTTCAAATAACGCGGGCCTGGCGCGTTGCTCAACGCCAACTTTGCATCATCGTGTGTACGTACGTACATTCACTGGCGAGTTATGTAAGTCACAGTGCTGGCGGAGTGAAGGTTGGCCACGATGCAGTTGATAGGCGTCAGTGACTCGGACCGCAGACACCCTGCAGACGCAGTGACGTCAACACCGGTACAAACACGCGCCACAACTAGCTGACACAATGCACCAATATCCAGCCTGCTGAATTGGCGCACCGTGGGCGATTATCGTACTCGCAAGGACCGTTTGTGTCGTCTAGATTCGCGACGGGCGACCCATTGAAAACGTCGTGCGTAATACGAGTTCTGTATGAATGAACTTTACCAAATCCCATCCCATGTATGGTTGATTGCATTTGAATGGGGATTCGTACCTTTACACCCTTCACACGTGAGTGCATTGTAGTGGTACCCAGAGGCTCTGTCTCCGCACACGAGGCAAAGCTCCTCCTGCTGCCGCGGAGCTGGGCCCTTCTTAGGCCTCCGTCCGTCGCCGTCATTACTGCACCCGTTCACGCTTGACGCTGGCGACAACTCCTCACGACCTGGGGACAAACAAAAAGAATGTGTGAGCCAGTGACATTGATGGCACCTCAAGTACAATGTTCGGGTGACTAATGCCAACCCGAATAGGTAGATGGGTAGGTACAAAACAGTGGATTTGCCAGTCGACAAACAATGCGATAGCAGCGTGGGCTGATGTTGATAATTATGAATTTAGGATTGCATACGCGCAATAAAAAGAAGAGTTGGATGGCCATGCGGCGCCATGCCGAGGCGAGACGTCTAAAATCGCAAGCGATAAAATTTGCATACATTTCGTGAACCATTTGCTTCCATCCGCCAAGTAGCTGGATGAGAGATTTTATTTCTCTCATTCTAAATTCGGTCCGAAAACGAGCAGTGATTTTCGGCTGCAGCGCGAACGTTTCCTGCCCAAACAAAAGGTGGCTAGAGCATCAGTCCGCATACTGATGAGGTGTTGTACGACTTGAGTCTTGTGTTGCTTGGCTTTTATATTCAACTCGTAGCCCGGGAGATGCGCGATGGAAATGTAATAGGCAATTGTCAATCACGCTGTTGGAACACCATAAGTAGCACACGAGAGGATCACAAGCTTATTCAACTCCATTTTGAATGTTTACTATTCAATTCGGAGAATCTACAATAAAATTCTTCAGTCAGAATTAGGTAGGCGGAGGCCTGGAATGTCTCGGAAAGGTCAACAGAGATTCCAATAAGAAGTGTGGCATTCAACATCGATTAGAAACGGTTACACGTGCAAACGGCAAAGGAAAAATCCTCAACAAGGTAGCTAACTAGTGGAAAAATCGATAAAGTATGACCTGCTGACTTCGGTAGCATACGGTGTAAAGAAACCAGCTAAAAGCAACTATACTGATGGTAGAATATGATTGATCTGTCGTGCTAGTCCTGGTGAGAGGTTTTTGGACGCTCGCTTTATAGATAGATACAAGATAGTTGTAGGGTCAATTTAAGCCTCTCGTCTCATTAATTTTATTTACATTTTTATTGTGACCATTAGGCGAGCGTCGGCGGCGATGGCGCGACGCAGGTCTTTGGCCTGTTTTGCCCAGTACCTGCCCAAACGGGCAGTTACGCAACCGTCCGAAATAACCAGCCCAAACTAGTTTTCCGGACCTTGGGAAGCTTTTTTATTCCACTCCGCAAATTACGCCGAAGAAGGGCGCCAAATAGAGAGGAGAGAACTTAGTGCAAGATAGCAGACAAGTAGGTGGATCACGAATTATCCCCGTGGTTAATTAAATTAGACCGATAAAGCGGGTCAAGAGCGAGGGATCATGGATCTATCACGAGGTCGTTCAGCTGAATATTGGAGTAAAGTGAGTGAAGAGCAATGTCAGTGCTAAATATATTTGCCTTTGCGCTGACCTGCGCGCTGGCATCTTGTTATTGTTTGATCTAAATTCAAATGTGCTGTTTATTTCAAGCAACCCAATTGAACGAACGATGGCTTTATAACCGTGGCTAGTTGAAATACCCACAGTTGGCGACTGAATGTAGACTGTAGACTTTTAGTCCGGATCTACTTACGGGTGTTGTTATATCGGAAGAGTCCGACCAGGTTTCGCTCCGATTCGCAGAGCTTAAAATCATGGTGAGCAGAGACGGAGTCGTCGCGTCGGTCGGTTGCTCGTCACACACCCGTAAGTAGATCCGACTAAAAGTCTACAATGTGTTGTGCTTACGAAAGTTTTAATGAATGTAGACTTGTTATAGCGTTCTACAACCTAGATCTAGCAGGTCACCAATATGTCTCTCTATCTTTATTTCTCTGTGCTATGAGAAGGACATTGTAAGTCTAAATCCGTTGCACAATGGTACGATTGGTAACGCAATAGTGGCTTTTCTAGAGTTATCAAGGTCAGGTTAACACCATTTTATTTATCGAAAAAAAACGAGGGTTACGACCCAAAGATTGGTGTAATGTCAGTCGTCGGCCTTCTCCGAGAGCGATTGCATGTAATGACGTAGGTGCCTATAGTTTTGCCCAAAATGTTTCAAGGTTTGTCGCTGGGTGAAAGTGAACTGGCCTAGTGAGTGAGACAGTAATGAAACACATGGACATAATACGGTCTATAAACCTAACATATCGTTGACAGTTTAAGATTCATCGCGAACTGGTTTTACGATAGAGACGCATAGCGAACGCTCTTAAAAGAGGTGGATAGGCGTCGCCAAAGTTGTCACTTTGGCGACGCCTATCCACCTCTTTTAAGAGCGTTGTGTCCAACTCTTATCTAGGATAATTTCGCCGTGAACATGAAAGAAAGCTAATCAAAAGTTGAATGTACCGATGACCGAGTCAGTGTGTTATATTTATTACGTCTCAGCTGTTGTTCAGTGTGTTGCGGCTGTGCTTGCGCTTGGAAGGTCTAGATCGCGTACGCTCGGGCGCGGTCGGGCGGGCTCGGCCGGGCGAGCGAGACGGCGCTATAGCAGCGCGACGCGATCGTCGACCGGGGGCAGCGTGCGGCCTTGACTCTCGCAGCGCCCCCCTCGCGCCGCGCCGCGCACACCGACACCGGCGAACATTATTTATGATAGCATCAAGCTCCAAGTAAACTCGCGAATCACGATGCTCTACCATCTCCCCAACTAACAATAACTTGTTTTTCCTCTCACGCGACTCGCGCTTTTTGCTCTAATGGGTAATTTCTCTAAAAGGCGGTGGTGCTGGAAAAGTTCAACATAATGGAGGTGAGAATCTGCGAAGTTTTTGTAATCAAATACTGACGGCAAAAGTTGCGTCTGCCTATCGAGTTGTGTACAAGAATCTGTTCCCAGATCACGTATCTGATTAATTTATTAAACAATAGGTACCTTGATACCGCCAAAACTTTCTACAGCGGCCTCAAAAGGAGGATAACGCAACTGTAGGCAGGATGCGTAACGTGAGCGGCTAGTGAAAGTTGCCCAAAAAGTATTGCACAAGCGTACTAGGTACGCACACAGTAAACGCAATTGAAATTCGGGTGTGGCGAAAGTAAACCCACACCGCCGTGGTGGCCCGGTGACATCATACACACCACACGCAGGCATGTAAAGCGAAAGCAAGTTTCATCCGACCACTTTTTATTTAATGGCCGTGAGTTTCTCGCTAGAAAAACCACGCGGCATTCCAGCACCTGCACGGAGGATGGTCTGACGTTCATCCTCCAGAATAGAAAAAAAACTGAATAGTGAAGATCTCTCGTACTATCTGCGTGATCGGGGGGGGAGGCATCCTCTTGTTGAATACTCGCACTATTGCCGTTCACGACAAGAGCTGCCGCGGGGTAGCTCAGACTGTACCAAACAACCAGCCTACTCGTGTGCAGCGAGCGAGGCGCGTGGCGGTGGCTGCGATGTTACTTTCTACGATACTTTCTAGCAAGAGATGTGGGCCGGAGTCGCCCGCCGCAACTAGAGCGATCGGTTTCTCCGCGCGCCGGGAAAATTGGATTGAAATAGAAACCTCACCGCGCCACCGCGGAGAAAATCGCCATTTTCCTTAGCGTCACGCCGCGAGTTTCTTTAATGCGAAATTGAGCCGTGTAACTTTTTTTCCCTAACTCTCTTGCAGACGATGAGCTCGGAGGGCGGACGCACGTGGAAGTGTTTACATCCGGCAGACGCGAACATCCATCCGGAGTTAAAACCGGGGAGGGCGGAGGCGCGACGCCCAAATTACCACAATCTGTGCGACAGAACCGTGTGAAACACGACGACGATTTGCCAGAGACAGGTGTGCGGTGTGGTAATCTAGAAATAGAATTGTGAATTCGTTGTTAGTCACATTAGAAAGTAGGCAATGCCATGGCAACACAATAATGTACGTGTAATATGGACGTAATGGTTAAGCCACCAACTATCTCCCCAGTTTTATTGACGGAAAGCTGGTCAATGTCGAGTGCTCTCTCTTTTCCTCGCCCCGCCGCTAATAGATAAGCCACTTTGTTGTCTCGCTCTGCTCCCCAAATAGAAAAGTGAGGGCCCGGTGCACCCACGCTCTTGCCGCGCCTTTTCGAGTAAACATTGGAATGTGTAAGTAAATAGTAAGGGAGGGGGATATAATTAGATCGAGTGCTGCATGGCTGCATGCACTTTCCTGATACTTAAGTTGCAAGAGAAACCGTCATACATAACACAATCTCTCTTCTCTTAAACCTGGTATGCATTAGAGCAGAGACGTGCCGAAACGCGCCGCAATTCGGATCGGCCGCATGTCGCTAATTGATGCAGTTTTACGCGAGCTTTATAGTCAATGTGTTATTGGACTTAACACAACACCTAAATATCGTTCCTTCAGTATCGTAATTAAAACACTTCCAATTTCAATATGTAAGCAAAAGATATAAATTGTCCGTTTTTTATTACAACGACTCCTTGACGTGACACGGCATGGCTCGTGGACGCTAGGTTTTAAAATATTGCAGCTGAAGTGACGGCGGATAGGACTACACAATATACGAGTACCTATTGTAAATCAAAATGCGCTATACTAGACTACATAGTAAAGCCCACCAACCACAATAAAGCCTCTTCATGAGGACCACGGCCTCGGCTCTGCTAAGAGCGTACCGATCAAGAAGAAGACTACATAAACTAGAACAACCGAGATCATGGGATGAAACTGTATACAGCACTTGAGCTAACATATACTTTCAATATACATTCCGAGCTAGTGGTTGAGCGGTGGCCAAGTTTTAGTTGGATAGCCTGCTTTGAAGCTGAATGAGATTACTTAAAATGTTTCAACCTGCAACAGTGGTTTCGGTCTAAGTAGTGAGTCACGTAGTCATTGGATGGCCCCGCGCGCGTCAGAGCGTGTCCAGAGCTGCCCTTGTCGCTAGCGACCTCGTCCTCATAACTTTCAGCCATTGACACCACAGTCATTGTCATAATACTGTCCACACATGGTCCCATCAAAAACAATCGATAGATGAAACTCAAGCCCAAACCTCAATTTGCTAAAGGCATAAGTTATTTCCAAACTCCTATCGCCCTAATAACGGTAGCTGGCCCTAATTTTAGTGAGTCAATCAAAACAGAATTGGGTCAACGACTCAACAAACTAAAAATATACAGTCCGAGAAGAGCACACGAATTCCATTGAAACGGGGCGCGTCACTAAAATTACAACACCGTTTAAACTCTTATCAGGACGAACGGCATTGTGCGCCATTTCATTGGATAATAACGAATTGTTGTTAAATATGTGGGTCATTAACATTTTAGCACTGGCTCCAGGAAAAACGTACGAAACTGAAGAAGGAAAAAGTAAGGATTTACCGACCAAAACTGGGCCGAGCGAGAGTTAAGATAATTCGCCGAGAAACTTTGGCCTCACACAACACTGACATTAAAACTTACAAAGACGGGGTAACTTTTAACATACCTACCTATGACGTAAAGGAGATAAACGCAGTTAAAAGTACGGCCTTTCACATCAGTGAACGTTGCTCTTGACAGTTATCTGCGCTCGACAATCTTTATTACGGGTTGGTTTCAACAAAATGTGCCCCGACCATTTAAATGGGCTCTACCTCTATTAACGTGAAGTGTCCTATTTACTGATGATCCTGTGCCTTATTCAATTAAGACCACACTTCTCCTTGTAATAAGAGCTCTAATAGGATGTGGACGCTGAACTACTGGGGAAGTGGTTCTATCTTTCACTATCAAATTACTCGCTGACAATTGTGTTGTTTTAAAGATTTCGGGGTCGGCGACCGCCTATCAATAGTCGAGCACGATAAACCGGCGACGAAATTCTTATCAGACAATAGGCAGGCTTTGTTTTCAACTGATCCGGCATTCACAGCAATCGTGATTGAATCGACTAACGAACCAGGCCCTAGAGTCTAATACTCACAATGTTTTCAATAGAATGATATACTCGCGACAGTAGTTCCTTTATTTGGTAGTCTACAAAGCAAATAGTATAATGACATTACAATGGTATAACCCGCGCAAACTACATAGGCATCACTCGCGAACAAGACCGCGATTAAAAACAACCGTTTCAGGCTATACACACTTCTTCTTCTTCAGGATATATTATGTAGTCCACTGCTAGACATTGCCCTCGCCTAATGAGCGCCATAGCGTACAGTCTTCAGATCTCCTTTCTTCTTTTCGCAGATCGTCATCCCACCTGGTCGGAGGGCGTCCTACACTACGTTTGCCGAGTCGCGGTCTCCGCTCAATAACACGTTTACTCCAACGGTTGTCGGTTCTTCGCGAAATATGGCCAGCCCACTGCCACTTCAGCTCGCTCATTCTCTGCACACATTATACACACATTTAGGTATTATTTCTAACTAGCAAGCATTAGTCGTCCTAGGTCATTTACTCATAACACTCATCACACCAATTCAAGAAAGTGGCAAATCCCGTCTCTATTAACCCTCCGGCGGCGTAAAGGATCGAGTTTTTATTAAGCATATAGATAACATTTATTCAATAGATATCAAAAACGTCCATTGGAATGAAATATCTAACTATAGGCGTAGGTGGCTTGTAACAAACAATATGCTGATAATTTGACATTGAATAATGTAATTGGAGTTGGTGTAGGAAACGTCTGATTCGTCAAGGCAACAAACATTCCACTTGACTCTTGACTGCAGGAAACCGAAGTAACCTATGTACTTGACAGTTTATTGAACGAGCTATAGAGCAGGGCGGGTTGGTAGAGCGATACAATAACGTGCAGTTAGCAGGTTAACCTTTACATTTTTGTCCCAAAGTCGTCCTTAACGGAAGTGATTAGAGTGCAACTATGCGAAAGATGCGGACGGCACAAGACTGAAGCTTGGAAAACCATGAGGAAGGCCTATCTACTGCAGTGGGCGCCAAATGGCTGATGATGATGAAAAGGATGATGTGCTGTCGATGGCAGTGGCCACGTAGTAGTCCTGGGTATGATTCTGACATGTACAGTCGACAGTACATCATCCTATACACACGTGCACTCTGCTCGGTTGCGTTACGAGAGACTTTGCCACAAAAATGGAAATGTTGAACTGCCGTTGACTGTACACCGGACTTCGTTTTCCGAGCCAAGTAATTTGTGAATTAGTAGTAGCAATACTACTTGTTAACTTTGAAAGCAAAGATCGTGTGGAAATCCGACCTCACATATACTTGTGCTAGCGACGTAGAACATCGGAATAATTCGTCAAACTCTTAGTCTAACCCCTGTTTATAAGGTATACGGTATCTCATTTCTAGAGGACTGGGATTATGTTACCAAGTCCTCAGACCTGTGTAGCTTGATTAGCTTCGTTCTAGCCAGGTCACTTGGCAACGGTCCAGCTCTCATAGGTATTATGCGTACCAAAACTTGTCCGAATCCTACGTCTGTGATAGCAGTTAGTACGGAAATGGACATTTAGACGATTGAAATAATTCAGGATTTGGTGCGGGTAACAGTCGAGCTGTAGTAAGTAGCCCAGTGGATAGAGCAATGAGCGAGAGCCCCAGATACGATTCCCAGTGCGGGCATGACTTTGTTTTCTAAGTTATGTACATTTGTGAAGTTGTAGTAGCAATACCACTCGCTTACGTTGAAGGAAAACATCGTGAGAAAACCTGAGTGTCTGAGGTATTCTAATACGGACACGCGTGGTAATTAAACCCAGAGAGCTCTAATAGGATGCTCTAATTCCGTAGTAATTCCGTATTCTCTCTCACAGAGAGAATTGCAAGCCTTTATAAGCTACATAAAAAAAAATTAGTAACTTAGACCTGACATTTCCTCACTGAGCCTCATAGTTGGGCCATTGTACGCAGCATTTGTTCGCAGTTTGTCACACAGCTGTGATAGTGTTACATAATGGGATTTTTTAAAGAATATAATACCAGTTTGTAACAGCCTTCATGTGATGTTACCAAATGGACATTTAATTTAAAAAAATATTCCCGGTTAGCAAGTGTCACAAATCGCTGTTATTTTAAGCTTTACGAACAATTGATTTGGCGGAAAAACAGTACAAAATAGATAATGTATTGTTTATCAATTAGTTACTGATTTATTTACTACAATCAATACCTAAATATTTATAATAAACTAGCTGACCCAGCGAACTTCGTACCGCCTAACAGCAGATTCTTTAATTATTTTTTATTTTTCCCTCCGTAAGTTCTCGTCCTCGTACTTAAAGGATTATTCTAAAAAAGGTTTAGCGAAATCCGTTCCGCTGCTCTCGAGATTTGCGCTTACAAACACATTCAGCGATTCATTTTTATATTATACATAATTAGTAAAAGAGAGCTCTAACCAGAGTAGCAAAGAAAGGGGCGATTACAAACGGTTTCGCAGCAAGCTCTGAGGTACGAGTATGTTAACACTTCAGACACTAGGCTTTCCTCACGTTTTCCTTCACAGTTCGCGAATAGTATTGCTATTATAATTTCACAAATGTCCTTAACTTAGAAATTCAACCGCTCCGCTACCACCGCTCTTAGAAGCAGGACTGTTACCAAGTGGCCTGGCTGGTACAAAGTCGATCATTACGTTACCACAGGTCCTGACGACCACCTCTACTAGGCCGGCGGGCCTCTGCGCGTGACCAAACGTGCAAAAGCTTCGCGACATCGGATTGGTCGGTCCAGTGCCCGCGAAAAAACCCGGCGGTAAGCTAATGCCCGTTCCAGTTCAGTGCTCCGCGGAAGTAAACAACCTATGAAGCTACTGTCGATTTTAGCAATAGTCTGGCTGCATGCAGTCGTATGTAATAATATTTCCCGCTCCCACAGTCAAACCAAGTAATTGGTTTTGTGGCCTTATTTATAACATGTGTTCTTTTTATATTAATAAATACATACATACATACATACATACATACATACATACATACATACATACATACATACATACATACATACATACATACATACATACATACATACATAATCATGCAACCATACATGGTATTTAGATCTTACTAAATATGCGAAATTTTTCTCAAGACAAGAGCGTGATTGTCAAGACAGACCGAAACCGTTCGGGATTGAGAATTTCACTAAGTAAATAAATAAGTAACATTCTTTAAAAACCTATTTAGAGGCTAAAAATTTCACCCATGCCGGGATTCGAACCCGCAACCTCTGGCTATCCGTGCCAGCGCTCTACCAATTGAGCCAATGGGCGACTCACGGCATCAGTGAAATTTCGAAATTTCACGGCATGGGTGAAATTTTTAGCCTCTAAATAGGTTTTTAAATTTGTTCCTTAGCACGGGTTAGTGCATTAAAAATAAAAATAGTATAATCATGTGGGTACAGTGATATCGTTCCGATGTTAAACCTAACTGCAAAGTAGGTAGTCGGGGCTGTAAGTAATGCAATTTGCTTAAGTCAGATGTCGCTGCCTGTACGTAATACAGAGAATAGTGTAAAGAGGTTCGAAATTTCACTGATGCCGTGAGTCGCCCATTGGCTCAATTGGTAGAGCGCTGGCACGGATAGCCAGAGGTTGCGGGTTCGAATCCCGGCATGGGTGAAATTTTTAGCCTCTAAATAGGTTTTTAAATTTGTTCCTTAGCACGGGTTAGTGCATTAAAAATAAAAATAGTATAAGTAACATTCTGTCACAGTCTTTTCTAAGAAATTCCAAGAGACAGCACTACAGCCACAGATCACAGGTGATCTGTGACTACAGCTTAATATGAAGTTTGTTCAGGAGATCCGATCAGCAACGCGTTCGGGAACGCAATGGCTCCCCGCCGCGCTAGCGTGCGACGTGAAGCCACTTTCAAAACCCACTCGGTTTCCCTTTTTTAAAACTATCTTTCAATATTTTTAGTATGTTTTTGCTTGTAAATTTAATGTGTAGGTACATACCCACAATGAATAATTCTTCAATGACATGGTAGCTGATGCAACTATCATTATGCATTTACCTACTTTGTTCGATAATACTTACTTATTTATATTTACTTAGCGAAATTCTCAATTCAGAAACTGGCCCAGACACACTCTATCACACTAGAACCCTTTACTATCGGGATATATAACAACACTCGTTTGATTACCACAACATTGTCTGAACAGGCCATTGGATTGAATCATACCCGTACAAAACACTGGTTGGTACTGCTAAAGACGCAAGTCATTGCAGATGAGGCGAGCGCTTTACGAACCCACTTTGTAACAAAAAACGTTTTAACTTAACGAACACCTAACTACACTCGCAACACGAGTCTATGCCGTTCGCCAAAGTGGAATTTGGAACTTTTTGTCGCTTATGTTGTCACCTCTGTATCTCACAGAGTGGGTAGAGACTTGAACTAACGTCACCACTGTTAACTCGTCTCTGGCCACCACAGTAATTAGCACGAAAAGTCATTTCTCTGCAATCACGTAACGAGATGATTTATACAGCGTTCAGTGACATCTACACACTAGATGGGTGAAGGAACCACTCGGACGCTGCAGTGCCTGGGACCTGGTTATGGAATATGTAGGCTTGCCCAGCACCTATATCATCCTGACAGCTTAGTGGGCCTAGCCCACAGGAAAGACTAGTCAATACCTGCGGAGTCAACAAAGCCGCTGGTTTCCTAACGGTGAAGGAAACATATCCTTAAAGTAGTTACCTACGTAATTTCTTTGTAGTTTAAATTTTATGTTCTTTCGCACTTTTCCGATATTCACTTGCCTCTCCGTTAGAGAATGAGGTGAAATACGGAGTAGTCAGCGGTCACACAGAAGGGGCGTGGTAAAGACGCGGAAAAGACGCGCAATAGCCTTTTCATGCAAAATGTTCTAGAGGGACGGACAGGACGAATCCCACGCAGAAGAGACGGGGCGGGGAGAATTTTAAAACCGATTTACGGCATTTTAACTAAAACCAATGGGTCAATTCTGCAAAAAAAACCGTATAAAGTTTGTTAATTTTGTATCTGTAGCAATTTTATCGAAAACGGCCGGGATTGATGGAATCTATAATGACATCACAGCTTAGTAAATATAGCGATCTGAGAACCCGAGAGTTGACTTGACTTGCTTACTGACCAATGACGTCACTAATTCCTTTGCGACGCCATATTCCCAGGCGTCCGTCACTCGCTCAAGGTCACGCGTTATACAGGGTGTCTCATTCAAATCGGTCAGTATGGGAAAGTCTGAAACTATAAGACATACGAAGATCTGTTCTGAGGAACCATGATTTTAATAACAAGAAAAACTGCATTCATACATTTAAAAAACATCTGTACTCCGTTCGGGAATCGAACCCGGATGTTTTGGAAAAAAAACTTCTATTAATCAAACACTAACAATCAATTGAAAAGACAAGCTATGACACCGTTGAAGACCTAAAAGTGGCCATAGAGACAATTTTAACGCAAATTCACCACATGAAGATACAAAATGCAATCGTAAGATCGTTACCTAAACGTGTTGAATATTGTATTGAAAAAGGCGGCTGGTCACTTCGAGCACCTACTAAAATAAGTTAAAGTATGTGAAAACAATGCATTTTATTCATGTTCTTCATACAGACATTTACTACTTAAGACCTACACAATCGATATCTACATAGAAATAGTGTAGGTTTTTTTTCAAAACAACCGGGTTCGATTCCCGAACGGAGTACAGATGTTTTTTAAAAAGTATGAATGCAGTTTTTCTTGTTATTAAAATCGATGACATGGTTCCTCAGAACAGATCTTCGTATGTCTTATAGTTTCAGACTTTCCCATACTGACCGATTTGAATGAGACACCCTGTATACCTGCCGCCCGGCGTATCGTCCACGATACAACCGACAAAGGGCCGCTACACCCGCAGGCTTATTACGTATTTCAAAGCAACCGCAGCGCGACAGCCACCGGAAAGCAAAGCAACAGCAGAGCGACAGCGACCGGTCCAGCGGTTGCAAAAAAAACTGTATTATGTAAGTTTATCGTCTGCTAGCTGCTTGCTGGCCGCTAATGCACTTTTACTAGCGCCACTAGCAGTCAGGTAGCAATCAATGGAACTACAAAACGTCAAACACACTTGTATCGTCTGTCATTTCGCGGCTTTTTCGTTGCAACTATTGTAAACATCTGCTAAACGTTGAAGACTAGATTTATGTTCAAAAACTTTTTGCTAATTCGTGTGAAATGTACGAAGTTCGTATTTTTTACTCAATTTCGAGGTATTGTGCACAAATTAGACGTATTTTGACTAGGTACCGAAATTGGATAAATGTGCGTCAACTGCGATCGCTTCAACTTGTGGAAGGACTTGTAGATACTAGTACTAAGTTGCAAAACTATGATTTTTATATAATTGGTCATATTTAATTTCATAACTTGAAATCCTTCCCATTTAACTTACCAATGCAAATCATTTTTCCTGTTTAGTTTTGTACCATAGAAAAAAACACCGCGTATCCAATAACCAGCCAGCGGAGCTTTTAGACTTCCAAGAAGCTAATCCAGCTGTGGCCAAAGGTGTTGGCCTGGGTTCCCTATCAAAAGAGAACATTGATCGAGAATGAGATAACCTAGCACTGTACTAAATGCCCATGGTTGAGGCTCCTCCAAGTTAGAAAAGCGTTGGAAACGGGTATGTACCTATCACAAATACTAAAATAAAATAAATAAAACTAAATTTTATTAGTTTTATGTAGGTAATTAGGTTTCATCTTAACTGGAAACTTATTCTTTTGTTTTGTTTTAGTACTGGGCTGACCTTAAACATAAGGTGAAGAGTCGCGCTTCTGAAAGGAGACGTCAAGCAATGGGAACTGGTGGTGGGCCTAGTACCTTAGATGACTTGTCTGAAACAGATAAGATGGTACTGGCTATCATTGGAGAGGCTGCTGTTTTTGGTGACATCGAACACAGAGTGCCAGTCTTTGTAAGTTCCATTATCTAAAAGGTAAATGAAAACTACCCTATGATATTAATCTTTTGTTATTAATGTCATTGTGTTTTTTTAGCCAACTATTACCAATAACATGGAAACTCCTACTGACCCAGAGACAGTGCCAACAGTGGTCAATGAGCAAGATAGCTTTTAGCAAACAGGTAATCTACATTTATGTATAAATTATGTTATTAACATTCCAATATAAATTTAAAAACCTATTTAGAGGCTAAAAATTTCACCCATGCCGGGATTCGAACCCGCAACCTCTGGCTATCCGTGATGAAATTTTTAGCCTCTAAATAGGTTTTTAAATTTGTTCCTTAGCACGGGTTAGTGCATTAAAATAAAAATAGTATTCCAATATAAAGCATTTCAAAAAAATAATAAATTTTTGACAAATTATATTTCCATTAGAATAAAGGTGTTAAGTTAGCTATATTAAAAGGTCAAATATTTTTTATTTATTATGTCTACCCCTCTAGAAAATTGGCGTGACAGTTTTCTATTTAAAAGTAAAATTTAAAAATTCTTTACTTTCATGTACTCATAGGTGACCGCGAAAGTCCAGTAAGCCGCCCTTGTATGATCCCAAGACGTCCAAGATCTGTTCTGCCACAAGTATGTTTTATGTTTAATTTACTACAAACTCGATTAAATCTATGTCATAATAAAGGGTGATGATAATGTGACTAAAACTATGTCACTAAATCCCTAGCGTTAAATTAATAAACGTGTCGAATTTGCCTTTTATTAATTACATAATAATTATAATATTCACAAACTTTATTTCACACTGCTATTTTATTTGTAGGTGTTTCATCAGATTGGGTCATTGACTTCGAGAGGAGGGTGGCTGCAGAAGAAAAACAAGCGGAGGCTACCTTAGTTATTGCAGATGCATTAAAAACATTTGTGGAAATATCTCGGATGCATATGGAAGCTATGCATAAAATATTAAATTTACTAAAATCTAAAAATAATAATGAATAGGTTCTTGGGTATTATTCTTGGCTTTTAGTAAATCTAATATTTTGTGCATAGAGCACTCTGTGCAAACAAAGTATATTATAATAACCTATTTAGAGGCTTAATTATACTTAGTAATATATTTTAAAGTTTGTTAATTAAACTTAAGACTGTTTTGAAAAGAATAAATGTGGAATTTTAGTTTCTTCTCCACAAACTCTATTAATTGTGAATTTGATATTCATAAAGTAATATTTTGTTTGAACTTTGAATAAAACTTATGAATTTGAATCTGAAACTAGTTTCCATAGCATGTTTCATACCTACTTTTATGAAAATTTATGTTTGTGTCAGTTTATTGTCATAAATACCTATGCAAATGTACTAAAATTAAACAAATAAGATCAGAATGTGTACCTTTAATTTCAATGTAATTATGATTGGCAACAAATATCTGAAATGAAAGTAATTAATATTAATTTGAACTTAACACTTCTGCGGACGTTTTTAAAATCTATTGTTCTTTTAATTGTTATGCATACGCGCATCCGCGAAAGGGTTAATTTTTAGAAGGACAAAATTCATGCATGTACATGCATTCTATAGGTACCCTAATCATTTGACAAGATTTGATAGCAGAATGCCTACTATCACACTTGGTTAATTTTTCACTATTTTCATACAATCTGTAGCACTATCAACTGCCTGACTAGATCCTTTGAAAGTCTGTAATGAGACTGAAATTCCCAATCGGACAAGTTGTACGCGTTGGCTTCCTCACATAGGTAATCGACGTCTCAGTGAGGCTGTCCTCCTGGGTTCCTGTCTCATCTCCTCAGCCTCTAATGCAGCCATCAAGAGAAGTGCACGAGCCATAGTTTTAAAAATATATCTATTAGTTTATTTTTAAACAGTTTATCTTCTTAAAGTGCCTCTCCATTACTTGAGGTTGGCAGTCAGCTCTTTACAGCGATCTCTGTTGAGTGCAATTCTGAACAGCTCCTCCGCAGTTTTAACACTGGTCCACTCCTTGATGTTGCACAACCATGACATCCTGCCCGGCCTTCTCTTTCCTTCCACCTTGCCCATCAAAATAGTCCGCAGTAATTGGTATTTACTGCATCGCAGCACATGGCCTAAGTAAGCTACTTTCCGCTGCTTGATCGTGCGGACAAGATTCTCCTTCGTGTCCAAGGCGCGAGTCTTTTTTTGAGTTCTTTCTTTACTGTCCATGACTCGCATCCGTAAAGAACGACAGGCCATATATAACAATGCAGGATCTTATTGCGGAGTTTGATCGAGAGTTGCCGAAAGCACAGTACTTTACTCAACGTCATAAATGAACACAGAACACAATTTAAATGAAGCTCGGGCAATTTCGATACGCACTCTTCTTATTTCAGTATCGCTTTCCCATGACGATGTCAGCCATGAATGGCCATGATCCGAGATATTTATGAAGTAAACAGTTAATAAAGTAAGCAAACGAATAGCAACCACATAGCAACTGCCTTGCAGACACCACTTTAGTTGTTGTTCAAAAATCGCCGTTTGACATTTCAATCTGCTGTCGATCGCTGTCAAATAGTGCTACGTAATACCAAACCGTCACAGCCAAACGACAAAAAATGCATTTTTAGTTCCCCGGTCGCTGTCGCTTTGCAGATGGCGTTGCGATCGATTTTTTTGAGCTTGTTGCTGTCGCGTTGCCAGTCGGTAATACAAAATTTGACTTTGACAGCAGATATTGCGCAATTTTTGCCTGTTGCTTGTCATTTCAAGATACGTAATAAGCCCGCCGGCCCGCCTGAGCACTCGCACCGTTTCCCGCGTTTACTACTCGAAATGCCGAAACCACGTAATTATTGTGCAGTGGATGGGTGTAAAGGTAAAAAAACAAATGAAGAATTATCATTTTTTTCACTGCCGAGAGACGAAGAAAGGTAAGTAGAACATATTTGAAATCTTAAATATTTATTTCTTTAAACATTTAGGTAGGTATAAGGTAGGTCTAGGTACTATAAAAGTAAAATAAACAAAGGTAACTGCTTTTTTTCGTGGACTTGTTAATTTTTATTCTAAATAACCACATCCGTTCTAACATTATTATGCGTAAGTGTCTCTGTCTGTCACGTTTTCACGGCTTTACTGTGGTTATACCGAAAAATTTAAAAAATGCACAACAATCTTAGACGGAGTTTACACGTTCAGTCTGGCGTCAGTCAATGGCAGACTGATTGTCTATTCAGCGGACTGATGGACCAGACTACGGATATTCGAATATTTTGATGCTTCATCAGTCTGGCATCAATCCGAGCTTGATCAAGGTCACGGACTGAACTGACGGCAGACTAAACGTGTAAACTCCGTCATAGTCGTAAATTGATGGAAAATGACAAAAATAACATTTTATAATAGTTCGCTCCACGACTTTAGCAGCTAAAAGTCGTGGAGTCGTGAAAAACAAATAAATGCACGACAAAGATGGGTAGTTACCATCGATAAAATATTACGACTTTAGTAATATTTTATCTTACCCATCTTTGTCGTGCATGTATTTGTTTTTAATGTTAATTTAGGATCAAGGCTTTTGAGTGTTTCGTAGTAAACATTAGAAACAAAACATGTACAACAAACATGGATGTCAAAATTTTAAATGTATTTCTCGAATTCAAACCAATATAATGTGGTCGATTCTGACCGCCACGCCCAATCCAAAAACTAAAATCAGTTCTGTCTGTCCCCTTCGTCTTAGATATTTGTCTAGGAATAGAGAGGGACAAATAGAATCGTCCACAATGACGAAAAATTAAGTTTGATACCTTAATGTTTGCTTTTCAGATCAATTGGCTTGAGATAAAAGGCAGGCCTGATCTAATAACAACTCAAACAAAGTCAGCTTGTCATTTTATATTATATTTTTGACAAATAAATAAATATGGTTATTTCACAACATTCGTTTTATTACAGCAATAATCATCATAGGTACAACCCTAGCGCATCCGTGCGATGACGCGCTTGCACGTGAGTCGCACGGTGGGCAACACAATCTCGACTCTTTGAGCGGGTACTTATGATATTTCTCCTCGCTGTGAACAGTAGTCATTATTATTAAAATCTTGTAGGCTATTATAGCGTAGGTATTTTCGCTTTAGTATGGGAGTGATGTATCTGTTACGTAGTAACTACTATCTAATCTGTGATATTGCTATAGACCGTTTTGGCGGCTTATTTTAAAAATGAATTTTTATTTCCTTTTTTTAGAAAAAATATACTAAATAATTAAAAAATTACTCTTTCTGAGCACTTATTAAACACCAACGAAAAATCTGAGTTTGTATTCAGAAACTTGTCAAATACCCTATTCTATACAACAGACTTGGCGCCCGTGGTGTAGTATGACCTAACCTTCCTGCGGGAAGAGACCCGTGCCCCATCAGTGGGGACATACAAGGGTTGATATCGATACAACGAGTCGCGTCTTTTTCGCGCCCCGTCCCACGTCCCTTCTGTGTGGCGACTGGCTAACACAAGTATCTTAGGACTGACACTTGTAGTTAGCCGCCTAATTAATTGTACGACAGAGTGAAATAAATTTTCAGTTTTATACGAATCTTGACAAAGTTGGTGCCGGCTGTCATGTGATGGCAGTCATTCAGCCATGTCAGAGACCTAATGGACGGTTTGATAACTTCTGACAGTAAGACCAGCCACTAGTCGTGCAAACCTCCACCGATGCGGACTTGGCCCCCGTTGTGAAGTATAGCCTATACCTTCCTTAGGGAACAGACCTGTGACTTCGGTGGGGATATAATGGGTTGATGATGATACGAATCTTGTAAATCGGACTTTTCTTCCTCGTTCCAGGGTAGGGTGTTACTAACACTCGCACGTGGTAAATATTGTGACAGAAATAATGCCGATGACGCCGCATCTCAACGGTTAACTGTGTCATGGGCCCAGCCCACGCGCGTCGGAAGGTCGCCCCGCCCGCCCTCATGAGAATAGAGTCTACTTTCCACACAATCATCGAAGGAAATAATCTATCTAGGTAAGGCCGGTTTAGAACCTAAGTAAATGGGACTACATAGGAGAGGAGCTTAACTATTGTTTTGCGGAGCCTCCTCACAAACTATGAGATCTAACTGCATGCCCCTCAATGCTCCTCGCTCATTAGGGGAGGGCTATGTCCAGCAGTGGACTAGTATAGCCTGACGACGACGATGCGCCTCAAGCCCAACTACTAGCACTTGTGAGGAATAGCCTCAGAAGCTGGTGTGCGCCAGGCCGAGTTCAGGGCCAATATTTTTTTTATGTTTTGTCACCGACACTATAAGAAGAAGAACAAAGAAGAAGAACGAAGAAGAAGAAAGGATTACGTGACGAAAAAAAACTGAAATAAAAATTACCAACAACCCCACTGCTGAGCATTAACTACTAGATAATCAGGTGGAAACAACCTAGGCACTTCGCAATGATTTACATAGTCGAATTTGGGCCCCGCCTTAGTAGTTAATGCCCAGAAGTCGGGTTGTTGGTAATTTTTTTACTTTTGTCTATTTTGTGATTTAAGTTATTTTAGTTGAATTTATGCTAATTTTATGTAGCTTATGAATCGAGCTAAACACATTAACCTCCTTTTAGGCTCCGCCGCAGTCGGGTAACAAGCGAGCACTTTAGTATTGACATAGCCATCGAATTTGGTAGAGTAGAACTAATGACTAAGATGACCGGATCACACCACTCTCCTAATCAACTCACGACATTGAGTTCATTCTGAACGGACAAATTGAACTGTATGTTTAATCGGTACAAAGTCCAAACTGCAAAGGTGACGATATCGCGTAACATTTTTCTAATTGACTAAGATGTTTATATGTAAATAAAATAGGTACTGCAAATTCGTTGGCCTCTCAGAGCAAGAGTTGACCTAGACATTCTTGGGTTTCCCCTGTGACAGCGCATTTGATCTATCAATGACTAGCAAGTGGCTGTCATTTTTTTATCGTGCTTAGATTAGAGGCAGGCAGTTAGGTCGGACAGTAATCGCAAACACAACGTGGTACTTTTAATCGTTCGGTGGCTGAATTCCTCCTTGTATCGTCCACTGCTAACAAAATAATTTTAATAACGAAAAACAGTCCGGTGGTTTAGTCCTGCCTCCTGGCGGATTTTAGCCTTGTTTAGGACATTTTAGCAGTTTTTATTTTTTAGAGTATATTTTTTTTATTTACATTTGTGGTGCATTCTTAACAATTGAACGGCTGACGCCCACCATTTTATCTCATGGCATCCTATATTCTTAACTGACACTTGAGTCGTTTTTCATAATCAGTCCAGCCGTTTGTCAAAAACTCGTTCATAGAGGAACATACAACATATATACACACTGCAAATGAACCCTCCTTTGCTTGCAGTCGGCTAACAAGCAAACGCAACTTACGCAACACCGAGGCAAGCTTCAAGGAAAATAATACAAGATTTTCTGTGAGCGACGAGCCCCGCATAGGTCGATTGAATTTCCACGTTTAGCGGACAATGTTTTGGGTTCAAGGTGATTTATTAACCCCGCGTCGTGTTGTGCGTCGAGCTGCGAGCATTAGCGTCGATGGAATACGAATTTTATATCGAGAAGTTCATTTTTTACGGGCGAGGAGCGGTGAAGGGATAAGTACACGATTGTAACGGGTATTAATAATCGGGCCCGCCACGGTGATGGATGAGCATGCGATGACGTGGCGCAGATATATGGGCCTCCCCCTCAGAGCCTCTCTTCTTTACCATTCACTTGTTTGTTTGCTAAGCACATGGGGAGCGAGGAACTTGTATGAATTAGAGTATTGTAACGTCGGATTTCGTAGTTCACATTCACATCGCCGTTTTTGGCACGTAGCGTACAAGGACGGTACAAGGATGAATTCAATAACTTTCGATGTAATTCGATATTGTTTGTGCGCCGTTTGAATAAATAAACTTTCCCCATTTCTTTCTGGAAACTTAATTTCGTTGCGGAATTGAATCGAGGAAACGAAGAAAAGTCGAATTGAGAAACACAATTCGTTGAAAGCAAATTCCATTCCACTCTGTAGTCGGTGTACAGGACATTCACTCAAACCAACCCCGTCGACGGACGATTGATTTTAAAGCGATTTAAACTTTACGGTCTTTCTCGTAACAGCTGGTCGAGTTCCGATACTTTTATACTCGCTGGTATTTCAAGGGTGAACATTCTTACACGACCTCCAAAAAACTGACGTCACCCGCCAGCCCCACACATCATTTGCGGCATAGTTTCATCAAAGCCGCGGTTATTCAGAATTAAGAAATAAAATATAATGTAGCAAGAAGATGAGTGGCGTGCTTCTGCTCCACAAAAGATATGTATAGTTTAAGGATACAGATCAAAAGAACACCCACACGACGAAATCATGTACGTACAATGTCACGCGCGAGAAAAGCCGGGATTGCTTCAAATTGACATTCCACACGGACGCTGAGTAAAGGCTCGTCGACTGAGGCGTTTCGAAGTCAACAAACATTCCGCCAGTAGGCACGCTCTTAGCGTCTTATCAGGTATTTAATTCTGATTACCCAGAGCATTTTCGTTTTTCTCAACAGTTTTCACTGTTCCACCCAATGAACTAAGCATTTGTGAAGAAATTGGAGTCGTAAATAACGTAATCAGAGAGTCTCAGGCAATTTAAACGACATCACTGAAAAACAATTAAGCGAGAAGGGAATTAATATGGCCCTAAGGGCGTGAACTGTTCAGATTTTTTTATTAAAAGAATTCTCGATTTCTGACGCGCTGCTTGTGACCCGTGAACAAATTTGTCGGCTCCTGGTACCTCCGAAACTAGTAGCCAATGTTTCATTTTCAAAGGGTAACTAGCATAGCAGTCCAAAAGCGCTAGGAAGTGTGTTTAATGGCCGCCGGTCCATGCGTGAACGTTTGGCGGCGGCGGCGCACATTAGTGTGCGGAGATGTTGCATTCCTGGCCCGACCGGTTCCGAATGCAACTGCGCCTGCGCCGTTTATGGCCGGACATGTTATAAATAGACGCGCCGCAGTCGATCCATCTTCGTTACGCTGTAGTTTTCAAACGCAAGTTCTGCTGTTCTATTATCCGATGCCTCTTCATAGGTTCAAATCACAGATACAGTTCAGGGGGCGCAGACGCGGTTTATTCCACAAATTTCTGCTGTAAATAATCAATTGGCATACACTTTTCCAAAAGCCGATACATTCACTAAGCCAAAATTTGATTTTCTGCCTTGGCACTACATTAATCAACATAATTGGAAAGGAAGACTAAGAATCGCAATCCCTAGGCAGAGTTATGTCGGTAATCGCACTAGTTTCAACGCAATCAACTCGACGGAGTGATTTGATCGATTGATCAAATCAGTCAGAATTTATCAGATTCACGTAACACGTTTCTTAACATACATTTTCGCAACGACGCTTGTTAAATTAACCTTTCTCCCCGGCATCCGTACGTAGGTATGTAGATATATAACAGTCGCCATCAGTCTCTGATCGGACCGAGATTGCAAGAGGAACGTTCTTGACGACCAATAGAGGGAGTTAAAGTCAAATTAGCCTTGATTGGTTGTTGTCTTGGACAATTATTTGTATCTCTACATCGACAATAGCGCTTGTTAAGGCCAGCTAGGGGACAGGTGCACTAAACTTATCTAATCAGGACAGAGATAAGGTACCTAGATAGAGCTGATGCAGTGCCACAGGACTAAATGCAGTTGTGCGTGCTCGACCGATATCGCTTGGAGTTTTATACCTAACTGCGTGTTAACTGTGCATCGCTAAGCTAACTGCTTAGATATAAATTATGATTAAATCTAATGCATATTAGTAGAGCTGCTTACTCTCGCATGCTGGGACCGAATCACTTTCACCGTGTTAGTATAATGATCGCCTTATTAGGCGGGTCTGGGTGTTGGATTCATCAGCTTGTGTTTTGTTACATTAGTTTCCAAGAACGGATGGCATGGCACTGATGCTGTGTGTTAGCGAATTTGTCTCAATACTCACCCACGTGCCTATGTGGCAATGAACTCTCAAAATTCCTCTTCGATCGTTCTTATCACGAAACGTATTACGATAACAAGTGAAATCTTCACCTGTGACAACAAAACCACGTAAAACGTCGTCTTTTCATCAACATTCAGCGCTGTAACAACTTTGAATGCCAAAAATATCATCTCAACATGATATCATAGGTTAATATTACATATGAATGACGCAACACTACGCCGATCGAAAGGGGTCAAACACGCATTGCGACGAACGGTCACTGAGGCTCCTAGACAATTATCAGGTTAAGTAACCAAGGTACACGGCACTAAATCACCTTCGGCGTGTCTCTGACCCCGATGTAAATAACCTGCGGCGTGTTCCACTGTAAACAAGTGATGCGGCTTGCGTCAATCGCAAGCTGTTTCATTGGTAAATGAGGGCTCTCTGTTCTGTGTTTTTAGGTCCGTCGCGCGCCTGACATTCTGCTGTATTCCCTACGCTATAAGACATAAGCCAGATGAAAGCCGATTTTTAGGGATCCGTGCGTAAAAACGAGAAAACCTTTATATCAAACTCTATTGTCTGTTTGTCACTTAAGCAAGACCTTTTTTCTCAGGAACGGATAGAGCTGTCAAGTAGATGCTGTATTATATCAAATGCTGTATTATATCAAAAGCCACGGTACCTTGAAGGTGAAATAAATTCAAGTTCTAATGCAACGCAATCAAGAAATAATGACGACTTATGTATGTCACATTTTCATACTATCAAACTCGCTATCAAAACGTATACGGCACTTCTCGTTGACTTAAAATTATTAAGCTAAGCAAGTTGGCACAAGTGGAAAATAGCTTAAATGTATTTTGTCACAATTACATCAATTACCTCATTACATATTGTAATGAACGCCTTAAATACACCCCGAAACTGAGATATCCGCTTGTGAATACGAACAACTGATTTATGAAACCTGTCAACTGTTTGTTACAAACTGAGGCTTTAAAATTGTTTCCGTTTGTTCGGAACCTTCAGGGCGTGAGTCCTACTCGCACTTGGCTGCTTTTTTTCATGAAACGTTCTGAATTTCAGACAGTTACAGCGCTTCCCTACCCCATAAGTATACCAGTACGTAATTGAAATAAACGTTCAGACAGAGTAATGATATTAGAAACGCTCTCGGTGAATTGTTTAATGGCAAACGCCACATTGAGCTCATTAACGTCCGTTTGAAGTGCTGAAGGCATTATTTATGAACACCGACTACATACAACGACTTGAGTACATACTCGACGCTGCGTTCAATAAACGAAACCATGTCACAATTCGCTCAAGCGAAATTAATATACATTTGTAGAGCCAACGCTCAATTGGGAACTAATAAAATAAGTTTACTTATAATATAACCAAATCATCAGAAGCGCTCGAGGCCTAGTCGAACCGAGTGATTGGAATCAATCACTTGAGTTAAGCAACAACAGGCGCCGTAAGGTGCAGGCCCTTTTCCGAGCGCTTCCATGCTTCGCGAGGCACGTTAAGCCGTTGGTGCCGGCTGTCATGTAATGGCAGTCGTTAAGCCATGTCAAAGGACTTCTGGGCGGCTTGATAACTTCTCACAGTAAGGCCCACCATTGTCTTACGATCCTCCACCAACCCGGACTTGGCCCTCGTGGTGGAGCATGGCCTAACCTTCCTGCGATGCAGGAAGAGACCCGTGCCCCAGTAGTGGAGACATACAAGGGTTGATATCGAAATCATGATGAGCGAGCGAACTGAGCGAAATGAGCGAACAATTATTTTTTTCAGTAAATAAATCCTTTTTTTTTGTTCCCATTCAAAATATTTTATTGCTAGCCAAAAACGTATTTTTTTGCCGATCATTATAATTATAACCCACACAAAATAAAGAGAGTTTTCTTTATTGTTAATTAAAATATAGCAGCGCACTGCATCATCGTCCATGCACGGTAATCTACGAAGTAAGTAAGGTGACCTAAATGATAAGATTATTTCAATAGCTCAGATACACGTATTCACGGATGGACAACACAAACAAAGTATCAGAGTGGTGTGCGTGAGTCGAGCCCGTACAATGACATTGTCGACCTTGACTACTGCCTCGTATAGTCGTATATCACACCCATACACTCACACACGGCCGTTGGCAGCAGGAATGTGTGCGTCATGCGTGTATTTAAAGCTAGCAAACATTAACCGACCGATTTCGGGCAGACCCGCATCCAGTGCATTCTGGACAGAGTTGTCCTTCTCGTAACTTACCAGACGATACTCTGGTACCCTTTCAGTTTATTGAAAAACAGTGGCAAAGCATGAGTTTGTTAGGAATTTTCTAAAACTGTCAGGAGCATATGACGGGCCGCCTAGACGCGATCTCTAATCTCTGACAGAACTTGGCACTTGCTTTGGGTGTTTTATTTTTGCGCTGGAGTGATGAGAGCTAGTAGATAGGTGAGCTGGCCTGATATAGTACAGGTCAACACACGATAAGGTGAATGCCAGCCTGCACGGAGCATGCATGCTGAGTCCAAGGCCAGGCTGCTAACGAATGGAAGTTATTATCAACAGATACGTGGCGCTTGCTACCAATTCATTAATACAATGTTGCAGCCATAACCACATGAGTAATTGCTCATGAACCGTTTAGACTGAAAGCATATTGGCGAGTTGGACCAAAAATTTAACAACGACGACTTCAATTTCGTACGGAGCAGGAAAAGCTGCGTGCAGTGGAACAAAACAAAGTTCTGAAATCGAGCTCTAAAGTCGCAGATTAAGAAACCTCTTAGTTTCGCAAACAAAGTTTGTTTTCTTTCATTATGGCATTATTTGGCAGTGCTGGCACGCCGGGTCAAGCCTGTGTTGGCCATTATTAGTCGGTTTACAGAAATATTTTCTTTCATGTCTGCTTGTAATGTTGTCTCATTAGTTTTGTATGCTTTTAACACATGACGGACCGCCCTTGGAGTTATTTTTCCGACTCATGACATGACAAACAGCCTTGTCTTGTCTGTCTCGAATTTTCGACCTTAAAAACAATATCCAACAATAACCTCCTTTCAATGTTATGTTGAAGGATCTATAAACCCACAAAGATGTGGGTTGGGTTGGAAAATTTGCGTCACGAAAACCCTTACTATTTGCGAAAATTCTAGATTGACAGTAGAGTCCGCGGTGCAGCAGAGTTGATCGTCTGTCAAATGTCACAATTCCATAAACATTTCGTAATGCTGTCTACTTGGTAGTTAACACTAACGATGAAGGCGAGAGCTGTTAAACTTGGCAGTAACTCGCACGTAAGCCACGAAAACCTTACATTATGGATGTGGACCACGATAATGACCGTTGCGAGAGTCCGAACTGTGAGAAAAGTCACTCGTCGCACGTATATCGTACCAAAATAGTGGCGTAAAACTTTACGTAACAATCTCTCAAATAAGCGTAGCCAGTGCTGAGATCGCGCACTGAGTTATAGTGGCCTAGAAAATATTGTACATTCTACACATAATGAACACTTTACACCGTAGCCTACTCTACTTTGTAAATCTGAGTAACGAGTACTACTTTTTGCTTTAAAAGTACTTGAAAAACTGTCGATAAGGAGCAAAGGTTGGTCACGATCGTGGCAGTTGCAAGCCCTGCTTACTTTGCCTACACTTCCGGGATACAGGCTTGGTCTACCCGAGACCACTGCAACTGTAACGCTGCCGAAACGTCGGGAAATAAGGTAATTACGTTTTACCTAATAAATAATCGCGATTAGACCCGTTTAAAACTATATAAAACTATACAGGCTTGAGTTTATGACTGTGTATGTAACCTAATAACCTAACCTAACCGGATAGATAGAATATTCTTTATTGCATGTACACCAGGGATTACATAAGAGACTTAAAAAATAACAGTACAGTACAAGTGGCGGCCTTATTACTAAAAGTAATTTCTTCCAGACAACCATTGACGGAAAAGAAGAGACTGAAACAGAAATACGGGTAGTCGGCGCTACTAAACAATATTAGACAACATATTATTAATATAAATTTTAAGTCGGTTGGTTTAACCAGTCCATTTACAAGACAGACAAAATTCCATTTATCGCATAGGCCAAGTGTGACGTAGGTGACGTGACTATTGGAATGGAAATGACACATTGTTCAACATTGACACAAAAAAACACATTTTCTCGAGTAAACATCCCCTATTATCACGTTTGGGTACACATTGTCGCACATAACTGGTTAAAGCTCCTAGCCAGATATTGAGAAATGTGACGCTGAAGCGCAATGTTTCAATGTCAATTAAGGCGCATTCACGCAGTTTCATATGTTGGTAAAGGTTTTTCGTATATGGAAAAGGTATGCTAAGAAACACATGCTCTTATTAAGAACAGACAATTTCTGGTTCCTGGTCACTTTCTCTAAATCGCTTGCAGCCAACTCGACTTTACATCCATGTTGCAGTCCACCCACTTGCGGTAACAGTATGAGACTATTAGAAACCCTAGATACGCAACAGGGCCTTTACCTTGTGTAGGTATGACATAAAGCAACCTAACAGATTATAAGCGTAGCCATTACAATGTAATATTACGAGTAAAAAACAAACTCGTTCACGGCACAAATGGCCAGATAGAGTCGACAACAGGCATTATAGTTCAAGGCACGTACACACAATAGCACAGGTAGAGTTCCGCGTTTAGAGAACGGACGCTCTCCATTGAAATGCGTCGCGGGTTCCGCACAATGTTACGACTGAATCGATTGAATCATTCGCAGGTGATGCTGTTTGAACAGACACTTTTCCAGACAGTTCACTCCATTGGACTAGCAAGTCGATAGTCTACAGACAAAGTTAAGCTGTTTACTCCGAGCCTGGTAGTAGATGTGTTAACATTGCCTGTAGAAGTGTCAGCCGACATGGAATGCAAGTAACACAGATATTATATCGGCTACCGGAAGTACTTCCAAAAGATTCGTCGACTCTGAAGAGGTTCTGAAATAGAAGGTATAAATGAATCTTCTGTTTCAGAACCTCGCTACAGACTGTTTTGCTTCAATTGTTTCAATGGTATGAGACAATGCAATAAAACCTGACACGAAGTAGTTAGGAGTACTCAGAGTAACAAACCGTCAGGTGACGATTTCCCCGCGGACAAAATAAAATTGCGTCGTTTGTCATTCAAACTGTCTTCTACGTGCTAACAATTATAAACTACCACGACTTCATTTATCGAGCGGTGTTGGCGACTTGTTATTTGCAGGCCACAAAAAGTTTGAAAAACCAACATTTGCTTCGATTAATGAGATAATATTAGCGGCGGAGGCATTTTAGTTATATTTGCACAATTCTAGCTTGGATTTCCTAGTGCGAGTCCCCGGTTTATTTTCGGAAACGTAATTCCGATTTCACGAGGCGAACGCGGCAACAAAACAATCATCACGGTTAGATTTGACGTTCGGACGTGAATAGGGCATTTCCATCAAATTTAATCAAGACCCGGGCGTTGAGGTCGAAAATCAATGACTCGAACATTTCACGCAGAGATTCTTGCGTGAAATTCACTTTGATGTTACGGTGAACGGGCGAGATGTAAAGCCATTTTGTTTAAAGGCTCCAACTTTACGAGTTGCCTACGCCTATCCTGAGACGACACCCTGGTGCGACACTGAACGACATTCTCTCCAACGATTTGCCTCAAGAAGAATAGCATCTCTAAGCGTTTACCGCGATCAGACAAGTCTAGAGATAATAGAGCTAACAAGCGATGTGATGGCGGCGCAGGCGCACCCAACCGCGACGATCGCTCGACCGCACATCCGCTCGGTGTCTTCCTACCTAGAGCTTGAATAGACTTGAGAATGCCATCTGCAATAGCTCTTCATTTCACGCCTACCCCCGCGTATGGGCAGCTGAGCGTACCGCGCCTCTCATTCAACTTCAGGAAGGCAAGGATTCCCTGAATCCTAGAGCCTCAACAAAAATAACTCCCTATTTATCTCTGGTCGTAACAAAATTATCTCACCAGGAGAGTTATAGCACAGGTTACATGTATATATTTCAAACTACATAGTACGACAGCATGATAGGATACAGTCCACAACTCATGCTTAGCACTCTTGTAATCAGCTGAGATACGGCCGATTTATTTCGACTTATATAAAAGTTGGCAACTTTTAAAAAACAACACAACATCGCAGTACCCAAGCAAGCTGAGAGCCCCGAAGAAGTGAAGCATCTGAAGCAGTTTTATTATTACTACTCCTTACTTACTTTTTAGTACCTTTTTTTCTGAACTGGCTGCTTGTATTCTTTTTTTCCAACAAACTACTTTTTCCTTATGCCATTCTTGTTAACATAAGCAAAGAAACTCATCAAAATTCATCCGAAGAAATCAATGAGCTCATTTTAAAATCTAAAACTATCTCGTGGAGGGTAGCGGGGTTAAGAGCCAAACAAAGAAAAGCACGGGTGCTTTTGAGAGAGCGATTTTAAGAATGAAGGGGTTACCGTAACTATTAGATTATACAATGAAAGGGTTGCAAATTCTTACGATTTTTATTAATAAACAAAACTTAAATGTAACTAGAGGTTCGGGATTGGGTGGGTTAGTTAAACAGCTGCATGATGACTAGGTGGTTAAATTTTATTATTCTAATTCCCCTATGTGACTCTATACCGTTTGGTCTAAGCCAGCCAGCCATAATCGAGCTGCTTTATTGTCCGTCGTTTTTTTGTCAAATAATTACGTAGCGCGCTTTATTTAAATTGTAATCGAATGTCAGCGAATTACATTTTGTCCTAGGGTATTGAATAGGATGAGGAATTTTTTGTTAAGTTTTTTCCTTGGCCATATTGACTTCGTTGATTCATTTCCAGGACACGTGACTAAAATCAGTCAAGCTGTTCGCTCTAGACCTAAATCCTTCGCGACGATTCCAAGAACTAATTTCCGGCATGCACTAACTAGGTAGAGTCGGCGCAAAGTAATCAGTTGCTATTCACGCGTGCATAACAAATATTAGCTATTGGGTGTGTTTATAAATAACCTAGCTACGTGTCAAAAAACGGCGGCGGCCGACCTTGGCGCCCCCGCGCGGTCGAGCCGATACGTTCACCTCAGGTGAGGGGCCCACAGGTCATGCTCGCGGTAATGAAGCGATGACGTAGTGAAGTGGAAGTTTGAGAAATCATAGGTTAATTTGAGTGACGTTTCTTTGCCGTATTGACAGTCTTGAGATAGCAGCAGGAACGAACAGAATTAAAACTAAAGAGACAGGACTGCAGCTGCAAATACTGGAAGTGGTGAGGTTCTCCGTGGACATGTCAGTCACATTGATCCGCCCATATAAGCCACTAGCAGTGGCCCACGGTGTTACCCGCAGTTTATCGATTTTCCTATGGGAATAAGAATTTTCCCGCACTAAAACGAAGCCTCCATGCCAAGTTTTATTAAAATCGCTCCAGCCGTTTAGACGTAAAGAAGTAACAAACTTTCACACTCACAAACTTTCGCCTTTATTATATTAGTGTGATGTGATGATGTCTTAAATTGGCGATTGCTCTGAACTATCAAAGCGAACTAATTGATGAACAGCTCGAGGGGCTCACGCGAATATGGACGACCTTCGTCTGGACTTTACAGGGGCAAAACTCCATTGCTGTGGCGAATTGCGTTCTAGATTAGTGTAGGACAAGCCGAGTCAGGACAGGATGTTAAATTATGTTGAGTCTAAACAAACACGTACCATAAGTTCGGTCATGTGAATGAAAAACTCACAGGAGTTTAGAACAGTATCTACGTCCCTGGTTAAGGAGTACAGGAAAATAATTATAGTTCTAATTTAATAGGGTACTTTTTAGGGTTTCCATATGCAAAGGGTAAATAGGGTCCCCTATTACGAAAACTCCACTGTCCGTCTGTCACCAGGCTATATTTTATGAACCGTGATAGCTAGACAGTTGAAATTTTCACAGATGATGTAGTTTTGTTGCCGCCATAGCGACGAATACCTACTAAAAACAGAATAAAATAAATATTAAACTGTCGTACAACAAGCCGTTGGTGCCTGCTGTGATGTGAACGCAGTCGTTAAGCCACGTCAGATGCCTTATTGGCCGCTTGACAACTGCTTACAGTAAGGCCTGCCATTGTCTTACAATCTTCCACCAAACCGAATTTGACCCCGTGGTGGAGTATGGCCTAACCTTCCTGTGACGCAGAAAGAGACCCGTGCCCCAGCAGTGGGGAAATTCAAGGGTTGATATCGTGTCATATCGTCATACAAGAAATGTAAGCAAAATCAAGAAACGGCAAGATAATATTTTTGTCGTTTCTTGTTCGATATTAATAACGGCAACAGGTAAACGCTTTGAACATGCAAATCTATACATAATGGTACGGAATGCTTCGTTCGCGAATTCGACATGCACTTGGCCGGTTTTTTGGCACCGTCTTAATACCTCTTCGTAGAGTAGGTAATGTATCTTCCTCCTTTTGCATAGATTTGTTTAAGTCCGAAAATAGTCAATAAGACGACTTCAGTGCATTGAGCAGGTCGCGAAAAATCGATAGTAGTTTCTTAATAGTTAATACTATTAACAGACGATCGAATTTGGTACGGACCCGACAGCGGATTCGGTACGCTCCATACCATATCCGTTCGTGTGGAAAGTGTGTCAGCCTAACATATTTAGTATGTACTATTTCGAGTTCGCTCGGTCCGATGGTAAGCCCAATCCGCTGTCCGGCCCGTACCAAGTTGGATCGTCTGATAATAGTAGAACAAAACACCTTTCTTTAAGAGTAATGCCGGTGAAAAATGGGCGTAGGCAGAGCCAACCCGCACAAAGGTACTTTTTCAGAAGACAAAGTGCAAATGAATATTCAGTTCGAATACTTGGAATTAACTAAACAACATCGGGCATTTGGTTAACAAAACTGCGATCGGACCATGTGGATGGAGCTGAAAGTCAGTGAACTAGGTATTACAGACGCAATAAAACTACTTCGTAGGTAAGTATTCCGTCGCAGGTTGTGAAGTAATTTTGATTGATTACCTTTAACCCTAATTACCATAAAACACCGACACCAGCCGACGCTAAAGAATAAATAAGTTAACAGACCAACAGAACTATTCCAGGACGCCAACTGGCTACAAGCACAATTGCCGAAACTAAAACATAATTATTACTGTTAGGATTATTGAAAATGGCCGTATTGTGTCATTGATTGACACAGGTTATGGGGATGAATCTCATGGCGAATCTGTTGTTGTTCGATGTGGAGTATTATTGTGTTATATAATTGTAAATATATTTAATAATTTGAAACGGCACGTTAAGCCGTTGGTGCCAGCTGTCATGTAATGACAGTTGTTAAGCCATGTCAGAGGCCTTATGGACGGCTTGATAAATTCTGACAGTAAGGCCCACCACTGTCTTACAATCCTTTACCAACCCGGACTTGGCCCTCGTGGTGGAGTATGGCCTAACCTTTCTGCGACACAGGAAGAGACCCGTGCCCTAGCTGTGGAGACATACAAGGGTTGATGTCGACTTTGAAATGTATCCCCTAGTGTGATTGTTTTATATTACAATGTCAAAATATTGTACTTTTTACCTACTGCACTGCCTCGATGGTCTAGAGGCAGCATCAATGGATTACCATGCCGGAGGCCGTGAAGTCGCCGTATAAACGTCACTTCAAACAATATATTCGCATTGTTTTACATGATCAATAATTAAAATACAAATTTTAATATACGTGGGACCGTTCCCACTAAGGGCCCCGTACATTTGTGTAAATGGCCTCATTCAGAGTAATTCCATGTTCGTAATGTCCTTGCCTGGTTAACATAGAACAAAGTACCCTAGTTTAGGACGAGGGGAAGTGATCGTGTTGAGTGGATGTTGCTACCTAGCTCTTACTGCTTATGACCTATAGGGTAAATGGTAGCAAATGACAGATAGAGCAAATTTCTTAACGGTTCCATACTATTGTATGGAACCGTTAATGGAATGGATGGGCATATCCGCAGTCTACTCCACAGAACAATTAAACCAATAGAAACGATGATCACGTGACAGCGTACATGCCAAATTGTCAAATCGATACCTTGATACCTTCACTAAGAGTCCAAATTAACATGGTATTGTAAGTAACAATAGCACTTGTAATGTAAATTTAGTCGGGTTATCGCATGTGTAAGATCTGTGAATTCGTCGGTCGGATTATTTAAAAAAATTGAGGCCATCAAGGATCAGGTCCTTGATCGAAAATACATTGGGTATTACTGGTCTATGATGATAATATAATACAGGCCCTAGCAAATGGAAGCCCGCATAACGGAGCAGCATGAATCGTTATTGCTTCAATGAGATTAGCTTACAACTTCGTATGACAGTTTTAACAGTCACTTAATAGAGACGCATGCGGGCATTTATTAGAAAACATGGCTTTTGTTAAGCAATAATTCCAAAATTGAATCCCCTTAAGTACAGGGAAAGGACGAGAAATCCACCTATAATGTGACAGCTGAAAATAAGAAGTAACAAATCTATTTTTGTGACCAGAAATAGAGAAACAAAAACTGAGGAAGCGATCGGAGGTCGCTTCATTTAGCTTCGGCCTAACATTGAGTCTAGTTAGATTCTAGACAGTGCTAAGCATTCCGAATTAACCAAGCCTTGAATAATTTATTCAAATGAATCAAACCTGTAGTGGCGGAATGATGGAGCGTTAATAAAATGAGTCAAATGGCTGCTCTACGTTTAAATGATCCACAATTTGTCATGTACTTAAAACGTTAACGAACTTGTGTTTTAAAACATGAAAATGGCTAGGAAATAAAAATACTTTGTACAGTGTTACAAATGATTCGCGAAATAGAGCGGGAGATACACGTTTTGTAAATCTCACATTCGCGAGTCTGCTTTCTCTGGCATACGTCCAAATATCTCAGTACAGTCGACAGGACATCAACCTTTACACGTGTGCACTCTGCTCTATAACGTTACGGGCGACTTTGCAAGTAAAACTTAAAGGTTGATGAGCTGCCGACTCTACTTACGTACCGTCACTGAACTTATTAACTGAACTAGTGGGAATAGAGGCCGTCTTCTTCCTTACTCAGCATTTCCAGCGAGCCTACGGAGTGAAAAACAATGTATCCATTTCATGACTTACATGCATTTTTATCGTGTTTTATTCAAATGCACACCATAAATTGCCTACTGCCAAACATGAAACCACTATTTTTCACAATTAAATAGACTCCTAATTTCAAAATGCTTCAAAATGGAGGTTCACAATGTATTATAAATTGATAACATAGATTTTTGATACAAAACCAGACATTTTTATAACAGTGATACTTTTAAATTAATATTTCTTCTGTTAACTTAAAAAGGATAGTTGGGTACCGAACCAAGATCCCCCGAATCAGGATTTTGACACAATACAACTGAGAGCAAGATAATCAAAATAGAGACTTCTATGAATAATTTTTGCGCTCGTGCCACCAATGAAGTAATTTGGCGTCTAGTTCGGTCCGAATAACACGAATACGGATCTGGCAACATAAAACGAGAAGTCGATAGCCCATATTAGGGGCTGTATAAGGGCGGTTATAGAACAAACATCAATTTCCTTGAGTGTCGCGGTCTGACTTAGCTACGCACCAGTGATTTTCATATTGCCATGACAACGTTTACACGAGATTACATTCGGGTTTTGATCTTTATTTACACAAGGCCATCAAACGCGGACGTTTTTCCGGAAAAGTTCGTGACAACAAAGCGATATAAAAGAGGTTTCATGACGAAAGCAATCATTTGTGATTGTGAGGCGCAGGCGAACTAAATTTTCTTTTTGACAAAATGTACTGAAACGGAAAACCAAAAACTGCTTTTGGGGTCCACGATACACTATGAGGTAGTCAAGAAAAATGAAAAAAATCAAATTAATTTGAAAAGGACGTACACCAATTTTTTCTTATTTCACTTTACCTTTTTATTATAAAATTTTATTTTAGCGTTATGTCGGCGTGACTATGTTCTGTGCCGAATTTCAAGTCTCAAACCGACTCTGAGCTCAGCTGTAGACCGTCAGACGACCGGACATGACGAAACTATAAGGGTTCCTTGTTGACTACCGAACCCTAAAAATCCGTTTTTTAAATTCGGTTTACAAGAGGTATTCTAGTCAAACACCGGCTTTAATTCCATCTTAAGAGTGTTTTAGTGGAATCGACTTTTTAAAGAAACTGAGTTATATGGATAAACCTATTCACTAGATTAGTGCTACACTCAAGCTGTGAACTTGGAAAAATTTCGTGCTATAGTACCAACATAGGGAAGACATTACGTCGACCCACACACATGCCGTTCACTCAGCTGCTAAATAAAGTGCACTCATGTAAGGGGTGATGGTGACGCCGTCGATACGCACCACCAAACAATTATAATAATTTAAATAAATTTAAGATAAAGTGACGTGACGTTAAGAGCGTGGGGTCGGGTTGGATTTTCCGTGCCACATGTAACAATAAAGTAAGAACACTTTCTAATGTGTAGGAATACAGTCTGTCAGCTGTAGCTGAAACTACAGCTTTTAGAATATACCTCGGCTACTATTGGATAGAATCGGATATATTCGTGTAATAGAAATATCGGATTAAATAAACCTAAATTGCATAATAAGCAATGTTTTATACAGAGCAGAATGCTTAGTGCGAGTTTGAACGATCCAATCGAATAACTTTACTACCGCGTTAATCGAGCATTGAGTAAGTTAACCGTTCGAACTGGCAAAACGCTGTCACAGTACAACTCGCACTCGCGTTTATTCGTGTTTTGGCTGGTAAACGTGTTCACTTCTCAACGTAAACCATTACAACTCGCACTCAGCAATTTTTAATTTGCATACTTGTCGCTAGGTGGCGCTTCCTCGATGCCATAGAAATATGAGTTTACGTTAACGCGATCGAGTAATTAAAAAACTCGCACTAAGCACTCAGGAAGTAGTATTACACTCGTGTGCTTTCGGCGAAAACCCAAGCCTACTCTAGAGCCCGAGGTATATTCTAAAAGCTAACAGATTGTATGTATAGCAAGGAACGACCCTGTTTTGTAATTTATAATTTCAAACATGCCGAGATTTCAAGAAATTGGTTTATACAAAGGCAGTATAGTTAATTTGTTATTTAGTTCGTTTTAAATATCATTTTTGTAACATCAGCTCATTAACGATATAAGGCTTAATGTATAAATGCTCTGCTTACCTATTACTGGTGTACATACACGTAATTTTATCTCCTTGTAACTCTTTTGTACTATGTTCAGTATGTATGCTGTTGGTGTGCCTAATAAAATAAAATAAATAATCAGTAGCCAATAAAAAAGTTTTAATTGATGTATATTGTATTCGTTTACAGTGATACGGCCTTATTATAAAGACACAATGTCTTAAAACACTACAAAATCGCTCTTTAAAATAGTATATGGTGGAGATTTGACTAGAAAAAGACTGGAGGTACGGTAGTGGGCAGTGGACTGTATAAGCTGATGAAAACACCGTAGGTTCAAGTATGCTGGCCTTGCCGTTTATTTTGCACTTGAAAGAGCTCACAAACACATCATAAACGTAAATTAGCATCGTTATGGACGGCGGACACACGTAGATAGAGAAAAAAACATGAATCGATCATTCATTCACTTTTGACCAACAAAGACGTAACCACAGATTAAATAAAACGTCTCTAGGAGTTAAATACGCCCGTGGGAAAGTAATTTTTTAAATAAGGCCGTTTATGAAATAGATAGATCGATAGAGAACACTTTACTGTACATAAAAAAGAGAAATTACACAGGTATTACTTAACCTAAGAGTACAGACGGCGGCCTTATGACTAAAAGTGTTCTCTTGCCGTCAAAACTCAAAAGGACATGATGAGACGTTTTACGGCAAACCGAACGTTTAAGTTTGGTTAGTGTCAATAACACGAATAAACGGAGGCCAGCAGCCGCATCAGAGCTCAGCTGGTATTCTAGAAGCGGATAAGTCGACTGGGTTACAATAGCCCAACTATAAAGCAAAGTACGGTACTCTCAACCAACAGTACCGTTGGTAAGGTAGTCCTCAGAATAGAACCACTGTACCATTCGATCTGCCTCATATCCACATGAGCAGTTGTCAGGCGATTTACCATCTCAGCGGCATGTGTACGTAGGCACACAGAATACACAAAAGGTCTGCTTTGAACTTCGCCGTTCTCTACAGAGCCCAATCAACATTGCGATGGCAATGCTGAGGCAGTCTCATAACTTTCTTGATCCTACCTTGGGTCAGAGCATCCCATGCATGAGGTTGGGCGTGTGCTGAGACGCAGGCGACGCAGCACAGTTCAGTACAAGACAGGGCAGTTGAGAAGACATAGGCCCCCACCGCATGCTGCGACGCAGCTATTCGCTCCATTCCTCGGCAATTCTCACCCATAATAACTCTTTCAATGTCTTTTTGAATAGTCTGGATGATTGAAATCTGTGCCGGCACTACAACGACGCGCAGAGCAGCGCAGAAACATGTCTGCGCCGTAGCGTACGTTGCTCAATGACGTTCCATGCTTTACAAAATCTGCGCTGCCCTGTGCTGCGTCGCCTGCATCTCAGCACGCGCTCAGCCTGAGCATTCGTACAAATTAGGAGTGATCGTTGCAAAGACGAACCGTTTTATAAGACCGTTTTGTGTTCCGCGACGATAGGACCGTTTTACGTTTCATTATAAAGCAGTGCCAGAGACTCTAAAGCAGTGCCAGCGTTCGTTCGTCGCGAGACCAGTCCTTAGATTATTTGACGCGGATATGTCCTTTAGTGCTATATTAATAGAGCCTAGAACGTAATGAGATCATTGCGACGTCGTCGTCGGCTCCTTGCTCGTTCCGTTCGTTTTGGTCTGTGATAGTAATCTTTATGTCTATGAGTATACAATTGAATATCGTGTAAAACAACTTATTTTTTCCGATGTTTCGTGATTTCGTCTCGTTCGCACTCGTTTGACCGTCCTCAGCGACTTGCTCGTTCGCATACAATGAAACCAGTTGCGAACGAGGACCGTTTCGAGGACCTGTTTTCGTTCCAGAAAAAACGGTTGCGTTTCGTCGTCGAAAAATCGGACAACGACCCACTCCTAGTACAAATGGCCACAGTCTGGGTGTATTTTCAGGTTTATGATGTCCTAGCCTGGTTACCATAGGACAGGGTAGGCTATGCTAGTTAAGGGCAGACAAGTGACTGTGTTGTAAGGAACTTATTCATTTATGTGGCTTCATCGCGCTGCATAAGAAGTTTCTTGCTTGCTAGAGAGGTAAACCTTCTACACAATCGCACTTAGTGTGCTGTGTAGAGCCGATTCTAAACCGGTCGGACCGGAGTCCGAGTCGTTTCACGAAACGAAGCCTCGCTCCAGCTCTTATTTTAACTTATTTTAAATTGTTTTAATATGTATTACTTACTGGCAAATTGAAAACCCTAGTGCCAGAGGAGGAAACAATTTCACAACCAGTTTTAAATGACTGCATTACATACACATCAACGTACAGGCTGTTGGTGTGACAAGGCGAGGATTTCATCAGAGAAATACACTTAATTGCCTTTCTACTGCTATTGATGGTTGCTTCAAAAGATAATGCCATAGAAACGAAAATAGAACACTCTTGAATATAAACGTAGGGGTGGGAGCCTTGCATAGCAATCGAGAACCCCTCTTGGAACGAGATCCCTTTTTGAAATCTAGTAGATATCTAATTATTTCTACCCCACGTATGTTCCTGCAGTTTTCTAATATATTTGCTGGCAATTCACCCGAGCGGTTATTGATTAGTTTGATAACTTAGCAGTTTATTTCGGCTGCGAATAAGGAAGTGACAACAACCTTAGACGATGACATATTTGTTATGTGTGTAATCGTTAATTTTCCGACAGCCTTGGCCATGTCTTGCAACATGATTTAATACTTTGAGGCTTCGCATAATATGAATAATTATCGTCCTCCCACACCGTCGATGTTAATGGAACATGACAAGTGCATTGTTTACTAGTTTCCTTCCATAAACTTATTAAATACGAACTGAAAGGTGGAACTATAAATATTGTATCTACTTAATAAATATGTTTATTGACGGAGACACGGGATAAATGTAAATTTCCAATATAACCTTTGTACATACCTAGGTAAATCTATGTATAGCGAAATGGGTTTCGCGACACAAGGCGACAAGATAGCGTCGAACTAAGATTACACTTATGTAAGTAGTTAATAAGGATTGGTATGTATTTCGCAATAAGGGCGCTTTGGGAAACTGTAAGCTCATATTGTGGTTTTAAATAAATGTTAATATATAAGGGTAGTAGTTAGTTAGACCTGAGATTTCCGCACTTAGCCTCATAGTTGGACCATTGTACGTAGCAAGTTCTGAGGTACACTAACACCTCAGACACCTCAGACACTAGGGTTTCCTTACGATTTTTTCCTTCACCGTCAGCGAGTAGTATTGTTACTATAATTTCACAAATGTACATAACTTAGAAAACAAAGTCATTGGTACATGCCGGGGTTCGAACCCACGACCTCCCGATTGAGAAGCCGGCGTTCTACACCGCTCCGCTACCACCGCTCTATAAGGGTAGTAGGATTATAAAGAAAACCAGTGAGGCCGAGTAGGCGCATTGGGTAAGAGCATTTTTGGTTAGTTAAGAAGGTGATCTTTGGAACAAGCCTAGATCCAGCTGTGAACTGTCGCCGGCTAATTATGATGGTGATGATGATGATGAAGGTGGTGAGCGCGGAAAGACGTGAGCTCAAATCCTTTTCAGGTGGAATGATTTTAATACATTGATTGGGTTCAACAATCAAATTCCAGTGACTCTACCTGTCTATCTTTTATTTAATTCGTATCTTAGTACATTGACAGCGACGGCTAAGTCTTGTTAACGACAAGTTCAGCAAAATAAATTACACCCACCGACCATCCGTCATTCTGAACAATGTTAGTCATACATTACACCTACTAAGGTAAGAAAGAACAAGATAGTCGATACGACAATATTCAACTTTAAGCTGAAAACTTTGTTAATTATGTAAGTTAAAATATGTTTAAAAAGAAAAAATATGGAGTTTCTTTGTTAGCTTCTTCTCCCCATAATCTATTACTTAATATGAGACTTAATTGTTTTTCATTAAGTAAACATTTGTTTTTATAGTGAATAAAAAAAAATTGTTTCAGTTTTAAGATACCCCACGTCATAGTGTAGACGAAAAAAAAACATCTTTAATTTAGGTGTGCCCTAAAAATTATTTTTAAGATTTTATTATACCTACCGTTTTGTGGGCGTGATAAATTTTCCATGCCAAATTTCAGCTTTCTCGTACTAATCGTCTCTGCGGTAGGCTGCGGACAGAAGACGTGGCTGAAGTATAAGGGTTCCTTGTCGACTAAGGAACCCTAAAAAAGGTTAGTCCGATTGTACAGGCATGAAAACCGGCGGTGGTGCCGTGGAGCAAATGTCTAGTAAGTACCTACACACGATTAGAGTTGTGATTCTACCCGGGTATTTACCCGAAATGGGTAGATTCGCGGGAATATTCCCATTGAATCTACCCGACGGGTATTTATGAGGGTAAATACGTTTATTGGTGTTTTCGTTCGCTAAAATAGATTGCATTACCGTTAAATCCATTTTTACTCACGAGCCTCAGGACTATATTCAATATCTTTCATTCTTTTTTGACGAAAGAACGAAATAAGTATATTTCAAGAAAATAAAATTTTTGTGATGGAATTATTTCATGAATTATTGAGAGATTGTTAAAGATTCTTACTTAGTAATCATCCGCCCGAGAGTAAATAACCATAAATACCAGTTTCTACTGAGTTTTTAACGAAAACTGACAGTAAATATTTTTAATTTGTTTTTTACAGTAAAATCTTTAAGTTAGGGTCTTATTTGATCGGTATTGATGAGATCTTTAATTGAACTTGAGGAGCATGGTCTGATGATAGCGCTGGAAGGTGTGTATGGGATCTCCTCAACGAATAGCAGCAGACCATTTGAGTTTGTACTTATTCGATTAGTATTTATGAGATCTTTGTTGAAACTTGGTGACAAGTTCTTAGATGGCACAGCAAAGTACCCAAATTCTAGTGCCATCATCAGACCCTTCAGACACTAGATCTTCACAACGGATAGTAGGAAACTATTCGAGTTTCGCCTTATTTAATCTGTATTATTGAGATATTTAGCAGAACTTTCTGATAAGATCTGATTACGGCAAAGTAAGATGATTATAGTTAGATCTGGGAAAAAGAACGTGGTTACAGGATCTCCTAAACGGAGAACCTAGAATGATTCATATTCATTTATTTTATGATATTCATTTATTTGATTTCAATAAAATCAAATTATTACACACCCGTATCGCGTACGCAGAGATCAGCGTTTGCCACTTGCCATGATCCTGACAGATCTTTTTCGCTTTATCAACATTTGTTACTAAAAATCAAATTATTGAAATATTTTTGCAGTATTTCAAAAGTTAGTCTCAAATAATGGAGTCCTAGTAAAGAATAAATATTGAATTATATTTCAATTGGGTCAGAAACTTTTTTTACATTATTGTATTATCACTTGATTTCACTATAAACATGGCAACATTGACAAAGGATAAATAACAAAATTTCTGTTTGCTCAAATAAGTCATTAACTTATGAACCTATTTAGAGGCTAAAAATTTTACCCATGCCGGGATTCGAACCCGCGACTTCTGGCTATCCGTGCCAGCGCTCTTTCCAACTGAGCTAATGGGCGACTCACCGGCATCAGTAAATTTCGAACCTCTCTGTACAATATTCTCTGTATTACGTAGAGGGAGCGACATCTGGCAAAGTAATTTGCATCACTTGCAGCCCTGTGTACCTACTTTGCAATTATTGCAACACATGATTATACTATTTTTATTTTTAATGCACTAAGCCATGCTAAGGACAATTTTAAAAACCTATTTATAGGCTAAAAACGAACCCGTGACTTCTGGCTATCCGTGCCAGCGCTCTTTGCAACTGAGCTAATAATGGGCGACTCACCTAACTGCAAAGTAGGTTCTACCCGGGGCTGCAAGTGATGCAAATTACTTCAGCCAGATGTCGCTACCTGTACGTAATACAGAGAATAGTGTAAAGAGGTTCGAAATTTCACTGATGCCGGTGAGTCGCCCATTAGCTCAGTTGGAAAGAGCGCTAGCATGGATAGCCAGAGGTCGCGGGTTCGAATCCCCGCATGGGTGGAATTCTTAGCCTCTAAATAGGTTCATAAGTTAATGACTTATTTGAACAAACAGAAATTTAGTTATTTATGCTTTGTCAATGTTTATAGTGAAATCAAATGATAATACAATAATGTAACATTTTTTATGCCACACCTGGCAATAAAGTGGCTTTTTCCGCACGCTGCGCGTACGAAAAAAGCAGCTTTCTGGCCAAGTGTAGACATAAAAAGATGTAGACAATACAGGAGGTAATAAAGAAAGCTCTCGATCGCATATTTACGTCCCTCGCTTGCAGCTCGGGTCGCAAACTTCTGCGGTCTCGGCCTTTCTTTGTATTACCACCCTAGTTGTGTAATGTACTATTTCTGACCCAATTGAAATATAATTCAATATTTATTCTTTACTAGGACTCTATTATTTGAGACTAACTTTTGAAATACTGCAAAAATATTTAAATAATTTGATTTTGAGTAACAAATGTTGATAAAGCGAAAAAGATCTGTCAGGATCATGGCAAGTGGCAAACGCTGATCTCTGCGTACGCGATACGGGTGTGTGAATATGTTACGGTATGTTATGTTTTTTGTTAATTTGATTTTATTGAAATCAAATAAATGAATATCATAAAATGAATATGAATCATTCTAGGTTCTCCGTTGAGGAGATTCTGTAACCACGTTCTTTTTCCCAGATCTAACTAACTAATCACCTTACTTTGCCGTAATCAGATCTTATCAGAAAGTTCTGCTAAAGATCTCAATAATACAGATTAAATATGGCGAAACTTGAATAGTTTCCTACTATCTGTTGTGAAGATCTAGTGTCTGAAGGGTCTGATGATGGCACTAGATTTTGGGTACTTTGCTGTGCCATCTAAGAATTTGTCACCATGTTTCAACAAAGATCTCATAAATACTAACTGAATAAGTACAAACTCAAATGGTCTACTGCTATCCGTTGAGGAGATCCCATACACACCTTCCAGCGCTATCATCAGACCATGCTCCCCAAGTTTAAACAAAGATCTTATCAATACCGATCAAATAAGACCCTAACTAAAAGATTTTACTGTAAAAAACCAATTAAAAATATTTACTGTCAGTTTTCGTTAAATACTCAGTAGAAACTGGTATTTATCGTTGTTTACTCTCGGGCGGATAATTAATAAGTAAGAATCTTTAACAATCTCTCAATAATTCATGAAATAAGTCCATCACAAAAAAGTTATTTTCTTGAGATATACTTATTTCGGTCTTTCGTCAAAAAAGAATGAAAGATATTGAATATAGTCCTGAGGCTCGTGAATACAAATGAATTTAACGGTAATGCAATCTATTTTAGCGAACGAAAACACCAATAAACGTATTTACCCACATAAATACCCATTTCGGGTATTTACCCGGGTATTTACCCGTTTTGGGTATTTACCTGGGAATATACCTTTCGGGTATATTCCCGCGACCCAACTCTATTGATTGAAAGATACCGAAAAGCGTGCCACTGAACACAGCGAAGTTCATTATTCCGGTCAACTATTTTCTACTTTTTTGTGCACGCTAAAAACGCGTTTCTAATCATTGATTTATTTAATACTTTATTAGTTATAATGGTCTAGGTAGGTGAATAGTTCTGCAATACTTAGCGACACCTTAATTGGTCGTATTGTTTATTACAACGTCTTATAAAAAAAATGCGTGCGTGCTGATAAAAAAAAAACAAATAGTAAGTACCTATAAAATGGCGCAGTGGAAAGAGAGGAATTCCATATCGACTCGTCGCTCCATCGTCAGATCAGCTTGACGTTACAAAATTATTGTAGTCACTTGCAATTTTCAAAATACATTTGCGTAGAAGTAGCTAGGTTAAAAACGATTGCCAGCTTACCTAGTTACCTAACCAGCCAGATCCAGATTCTAGCCCTAGGCCTCAACGTATATAAACAATGTCAGTCAGATATCGGGTAAGGTCTCAGCTCCGAGACAACGGCAGAGCCCCGGGCGGGGGCGCCCGGTCAAGGTATCCGGGGTAAAAGGTCAATGACAGCAGCCGTGGAATAGGTAACACCACACTAGCCACGGCCGTCGGACTGTCGGCAAAACTCACGCGATTACATCCATATCCATAGATTTCAAGCAAGAAACATGCAATATCATTATGACAATGACGAGTCGTGCGTGCGGCGCGGTTGACTGATAAGAAAATTCTTAAGGGCCAACTAACCTGATGATATGGATTCGTTCTCCGATTTGGGCGTCGTCGGCGGCATGGGAAGCGGCATGGAGGGCAGCGTGTGAGCGGGGGGCTTCTGCTGCTGCTGCGGCACCACGCAGGTGTTGCTGAGCAGGGTTTGCGCCGAGGTGTACGTAATGCCGTCGTCGTAACCCCACAGCTCCAGCCCCGCGTACTCAGGCGACGCCAGCGAGTCGGGGGTCATCACCATCGCCGGCAGACCCAGCGCCGACGATGACGTCACCTCCGACGAACTCTCCTCGAGCATCCGCAGAGTTTGGAAACCGTTGTTGGACCAGTGGCGTTTCATGGTAGTGTCGAGCGCTACCCGGCTTCGCGACCGCCGAAGGGCATCCCAAGACCGGCTTTCACTTCACTTTTCTATCACACAAATCAATGCCACGCCGCAGAAATATCAACACAACGCACACGGTCAACAGAACACAATGTCGAAGCCGAAACTAATTATTGTTTCCACACGGACGCGGTGCACTTCAGTCACAGGGAGAGCACGGTAATGGGGTCTTCGTTAAATTGTAACACAGCGCAACTGATTGCAAAAGCACGCTAATTCACAAAACTGAGCTCTGTTGTCACGTACTCGTTGCTCGCGAAAAGAACGCTACGCATACGTGAAGCGCGCGCGGCCGACGTCTGCGAAGTACACAGAGCGAGCAAGCGACGCGGGACGCGGCGCTCTCACTGCCACGGTCGGCGTGACGTCACGCAGCGCCCCGCGCGCGCCCGCGACCCCCCGCGCGCCTGGCCCGCCCGCCCCGCGCCTCGCTGCGCCCCCCGCGCCGCCCTGTGAGTCCCGCGCTCGACCGATGAAAGTCAAGCAACCGGCGACTTGCGAAGTTGCGACTATGGAATTGGATGGCGGGTGACAACAATGCACGTAGAGCCAGTATGTAGAATGCGCGATAGGATCCGGAATCCCGATTTATGGCGCTTCCCGCCTAGCCGGTTATCAAAACAACTGTGTAACTTCTGAACTACAAAATTTTACTAAGTATAACCCAATTATAGCATGAAGTTTGTAGAGTGAATTGAATTGAAAATTATAATTACCGCTGGTTTCTCAATTTCATTAAATAACATTGTTCGTTTGTGAAACATGCTGTCTCGCTCGCACAATTTTACACTTAGTGTACAGAATTAGAATGATTAAACTTTTGACAATGTGGTTTGAGGGCGATTATAATTTTGTCAGTACTAGGTAGGCATATGGTATGTAGGTATGAACCTAATGGCCCGAATACGGGAATCCAGGTTATCAATCTGTTGATAAACAAAGCTACAGAAAATTTATTTTGCATAATACTTAACTAGGTTTTAATTAATAATAATGAAATTGAATGAAAAGGTTTTATTCAAAGTAGCGCGGATACTGCGGCTTAATGAACATACAAGTCAAACTAGGTGTCCATTTAAAAATCTAGATGATTTTGGAGAAAAGATGGACAAAAAACTCCAAACTTAGTCTTCATATTCATAATACGAGTATCATCATATTCATAATACGAGTATCATCTATTCTTCTTCTTATTGTATCGGTGACAATGCCAACTATTGCAAATTATTATGATACGAGCTGTACCTAGCCTTAGTGTTGCAAAATGAAGCAACGTACGGTTCCTCGGTTCCTCGTAACAAAAAAAAATGTCTTGAAGTGAACTACTAGGTATCATTCTAGATACATTCAACTCCAGACAGTTGTTTTTTTTCTATCCACTTTATTCAGCCACGTTCTGTGACTTTAGCCTATTGACTGAATTGTAGGTAGGTAAGTGAGATCAGAAAATCCGATTTTTAGTGTACGAGAATGAGAGAGTTTTAAGTCTCGTTTCTTGGAGCTTCTAGTCATAGATATCTACCTATCAAATCAATTCAATATACCTATCTTATTCAAAATTGCACAGAAACTGTGAACGTTATTGAACGTTACAAGTAAAACTAACTGTCCATTTCAAAATCTAGATCATTTTGGAGGAAATGGGACAAAACAACTCCAATACGATTAGGTACATTATTCACTCCAATATAGGCAGGACAACACGTAAAATACCTATTAGTACAGTATTTATTCTTAATTGTCCAATTTAGTAAACAAGATTCTACCCTTAAACTTGACGTGACTTTTTAGTCCAAAACTGCCATTTTTCTATAAATGAAGTAACCTGGAACACTCTTTTAGATAACACGCCGCCAATTTTATAAACATAGTTCATGATAATCATGATAGTTCATGAATTTGCGAGAAAATGTCTAGTTTAGGCATCTAATCTCAATTTTAAGGTTAGAATCTTGTTTACTAAATTGGACAAGTAAGAATAAATAGACTGTAGGTTCTATTATATACTATTCATTGTAATTCAAGACCTGGTTTACATGACGGCACGCAGTGTACAGTCGACAGCGGGTCAACATTAACATTTTTGTTGCAAAGTAGCCCTTAACGAAACTGATTAGAGTGTGTACGTAAAGGTTGATGTGCTGTCAAACTGACTGACTGCACGTCAGATTGTCATGGGAAGTTCTATGAAACGCGGGTCAGCAAGTCAAGTCAAGCCAATCGATATAATTGATTCAAAATCATTTCAGTGCTTTAGAATTAAATTAAAAAAGTGGCTTGTCAAGCATGTTTGCTTGTTATCTACAATTTTGACTTAAAATATAAGTATGTTATGAACCTGTGAGCGAGCACTAAACTAATAGTCGTAATATCTGTAAATGTGGCGTTGTAATTACTGAGTTATTTTGAATTGTAATTATTGAATCTGAATTATTAATAAATTGATGTGTAAATTATAATTATGAATAAAGTTGTTTATGGCAAAGGTTTATTGTCTCATTTCGTCCTGCTTTTAACAATAAGAGACTGTATTGACGGTAATGCTTTTGGCGATTTCTGTCAACGGTTTGTTTACATAATGGACTGAAGCTGAGTGAATTTAAATAATATATAATTAAGTTGTTTATGTTATATGAAATAAAATATATATAATACTAATAATTCTAAAAACCTATTTAGAGGCTAAAAATTCCACCCATGCCGGCATTCGAACCCGCGACCTCTGGCTATCCGTGCCAGCGCTCTCCCCAACTGAGCTTATGGGCGACTCACCGGCATCTTTACAATATTGTAATATTTATAGACTTAGATAAACCTAGAAACTGCTTTGCAGTTTGACAAAAATTGTGTAATAATGTTAAATTTTTCTTTATACTGAATCAAAATTAACTGAGATCAAAATTCAAAGTTGCAGAAGCGCAGAATCTAACTAATTAGTGAAGTTCAACGTAATTTAGTCACTCATCCGCTATGGACGGTAGCAACTACCGAAGTAGTACCTACATAGGGACAAAACCCCAATAGGTAATAACTTATCTTGAGTTCTTTGAGAACTTTAAGGGTCTCCATAAAGGGCAGTACCACTAGCGGCACCAATGTAAAAATACATATCTTTTTTCCAGACCGTTTTTGCTAAGAACTCTGATCAATCTCTCAATCATGTTCGTAGTAATTTTTAGGACAAACGATCATGAATTTAAGAAGACCTAGGACTAGACAGCGTAACGCCAAAAACGGATGTTTTTGGAAGTAATGCTATTTGTACGTCAATGAGATGGACTGATTTGGCCAGAGTGGCAAGAAATGACTGGATTCGGAAAGCCCAAAGCCAAAATGAATGGCGTGCATAAGAAGAGACCAACACTCAGCATTCGGTGGCTACAGGTTGAAGAATAAACGGGTCCAATCGCGATTGTAAGTATACGGGAACTTCGAGGTGATTACGTTTTACCTAGTAAATAATCTTCTTCTTCTTCAGGCTATATTATGTAGTCCACTGCTGGACATAGCCCTCCCCTAATGAGCGCCATAGCACCCTGTCTTCAGCTTGTCGCATCCAGCATCTGCCGGCAGTTTTTCGCAGATCGTCATCCCACCTGGTCGGAGGGCGTCCCACACTACGTTTGCCGAGTCGCGGTCTCCACTCAAGAACACGTTTACTCCAACGGTTGTCGATTCTTCGCGAGATATGGCCAGCCCACTGCCACTAAATAATCGCGACACGTTATTTATATAACTATGTATGAGAATCGCGATTCATTCTTCTTCTTCTTCTTTGGTCCCTTTACTCCTCCGTGGAGTCTGGGGCTGGGGCTTCATTATGAAATATAAATGGTATTTAGAACCAGGTCGGTGATTCTATGCACTCAGTCAGTCGCGAGTCCTAAATACCACTGTTTGACTTGATTAACAGAATAATCAGACACTTTTTGCAATAATTATTCGCAAAAAAACATGTTTTATTTTTGCCGAGGCGGCACTAGTGAACTCATAGACAAGGTAAACCTTATGGAACTCTTAAAAAAATAACCCAATAGAACGCAAAAATAGGCAACAAACTTTTCGTCTGGAGTTCGATATTCACCTCTACGACACACACAATAGGAGCTACAGAGCCTACAGAGTTAGCAGTTCCGGTTCCCGCCGAAGGACCTTCTCCGCAGCTTTGGCCGCATGAGGTGCGCGCGCATGATGTCACAGAGTTACGCTTGATACCTAATGAATTATTGTGGGTGACACCGCTGATGAAACGAGCAACGAACTTTTAGCTCTTAGATCATGTATTCATTCACGCAGTGACGTGATTGGCTGTACGATGTACGGTCTGGCAGAGCGTCACAGGTCACGTGGTCGCTGAGAGCGACGACCGCGGTGTTTTGGAAATATGCAACGACCATAGACACGTCATTCGCACTAACAATAAGTCTGATACGCATACAATTTATCTCTACTTAGATAAGACAACGATTGTGTTGCGAGAAACTGTACACAGGCTGCACACCTTTGAAATGAGCAATATTTGAAACACCACAGTATACTTTTACATCCTTTATTCGTCACCACCTATGACCACTGTTTTTTTAATTAAAAATGATTGAGATTTTGTGGAGATTTAATAAAATTATATGAATCCTAAACATAGAAAACTGAAAAATTATAAAAAAAGTTGTTGAAGCACTAGAGTAAATTTCAATTGAGTGATTCAGGAATCGCGCATTTTAGAGGTAACCCTGTATAATATAGGTAGAAGTAAAGGCAGGTGTAAAGAAACACAGAATGAGTAACCTAAAGCCAAAACTAAACGTAACCTACTGCAAAAATTAATAAAGAACACGTCCGTTAGGAATCAACATTATTAGTCAAGAGAAATTGTAGAGCAAAGGATGATTGTTGTAATCTTAATTTACCCCTAATAGGTAAGTCTATCACTTAAACAACGTTACAAGCCTACCACGTCGACTTCGAGAAATACCTATTTCTCAACATCAAGAAAAGAGTAGAAAGAAAGTAAAAGAAAATTCTAATGTCTGTCAAGCGCCTGGTCCGCCTGACACGTAAGTGACCAGTTTTTTTTAATAAATACACAGTGACACTGCCATACCCAATGAGCAAGTTTAATTTTTATTATTGCCAACACTTATCATGATAAACAGTGACACTGCCATGCCCCGCGAGCAAGTTTAATTTTTATTTTTTGTGAACACTTATCAGGACAAATACGCAGTCACACTGCCATACCCCTCGAGCAAGTTTAATTTTTATTTTTTGTGAACACTTATCAGGACAAATACGCAGTCACACTGCCATACCCCTCGAGCAAGTTTAATTTTTATTTTTTGTGAACACTTATCAGGACAAATACGCAGTCACACTGCCATACCCCTCGAGCAAGTTTAATTTTTATTTTTTGTGAACACTTATCAGGACAAATACGCAGTCACACTGCCATACCCCTCGAGCAAGTTTAATTTTTATTTTTTGTGAACACTTATCAGGACAAATACGCAGTCACACTGCCATACCCCTCGAGCAAGTTTAATTTTTATTTTTTGTGAACACTTATCAGGACAAATACGCAGTCACACTGCCATACCCCTCGAGCAAGTTTAATTTTTATTTTTTGTGAACACTTATCAGGATAAATACGCAGTCACACTGCCATACCCCTCGAGCAAGTTTAATTGTAATTTTTGCCAACGCTTATCAGGATAAATACACAGTGACACTGCCATGCCCCGCGAGCAATATTAAATTTTATTTTTTGCGAACACTTATCAGGATAAATACAGTGACAATGCCGTACCCCTTGAGCAATTTTTATTTTTATTTTTGCCAACACTTATCAGTGACACAGAAATTCATAGTGGCACTGCAACACTCCGCGAGCACGTTTAATTTTTATTTTAGTAGCTGTTAAAGAATAGTGCAAATTAATCTTTTGTAAAAGTAGATCTATGGTTAATTCCACACAGAACTGGCTGCCTTTTTTAACCTTCATGCTCAGGCTTTTGGGATTTTTAATCTAGCGTCAACTCTTTTGCCCAAACGACTCCACTAAACGCGAATTGGAGATGAAATTGAGTGACCTTTCATCTCGAATCAAATCCAGATAACTCGTTTGAGAGTATAACGTGATTACTTAAAGATCCACTCCAATTATTTTTCTTTTACGAACACAAATTAAAAGATGAAGCCTGCAAAAAATACCAGATTTAAAATATAATTCTTGCTATTGAAAATAAAATGCAAATACCAGGTGAGGGATCAATCTCTATAATAATTTCTCTAAGCTGAATTAAATGCCTATTTCAACTGTAGGAGTTCTCGATTAGCATACCCATAATAGGGTCGAGAAGTTCTATGCCAGCTTATACAGTTCTCGTACATCGGAACAAATGCCACAACGTCAAGACCCTCGAGCTCCCTTGAGTAAACACAGAACTGAGGATCTCCCGGAAATTAGCTTATATGAAATTAAACATGCTCTCAGGCTCATGAAGTCAGCTAAGTCACCTGGAGAGGACAAGATAACGTATGAGTATCTAAAGTATGGAGGAATACCGGTATTAAAACAGCTGAAATTGCTCTTCAATAAAGTCCTTTTTGAAGGTGTAGCACCGGAATCATGGAAGAATGCGGTCGTGATACTACTACACAAGAAAGGTGATGTTACCAAACTCTCGAACTACCGATCAATTTCATTGCTAAGCCACATAATAAGCTTTTCACAAAGGTGATCACCCTACGCCTAACAAATAGATTAGACTCGGTCCAACCAGTAGAGCAGGCTGGTTTCCGTAGTGGGTTTTCTACGATCGACCACATCCACACAGTGAGGCAAGTGGCAGAGAAGTGCAGAGAAGTGCGATTATAACCAACCCCTTGTAGTGGCCTTTATCGACTACGAAAAGGCGTTCGATACAGTGGAGAACTGGGCGTAATGAACTCACTGAAAAGATGCCAAGTCGACACGAGATACGTGGAAGCCATCAAAGCAGTCTACCAGGGTGCCACGCTACAAGTCAAACTCCATGAGCTGACCAAACCAGTGCATGTAAAGAGGGGAGTTAGGCAAGGCGATACCATATCTCCAAAACTATTCACCTCGTGTTTGGAAGACATCTTCAAGCTTCTCAACTGGTCAGATAGAGGGATCAACATAGATGGAGAACGGCTAACTCACCTCCGATTTGCTGACGATATTATCATCTTTGCCGAGAACCTGAATGATTTATCAGCTATGTTAGGAGAACTGTACGATGTTTCAGTAATTGTCGGACTAAAAATGAACACGTCAAAAACCAAAATAATGTGCACTGATACCGACGTACACCACATTACTGTGCATGGACAGACCATAAAGAGAGTGCATGAGTATATCTACTTGGGCCAAACCTTAAACCTGCAAAAATTTGGACAGAATACTGAAATAGACCGCCGTGTCCGTTTAGGATGGGGAGCTTTTGGTAAACTTTCCAAAGTGTTTAAAGGGGCCTATATACCAATAAACCTCAAGCGTCAGGCGTTCGAACAATGTGTCCTCCCCGTCATGGTTTATGGAGCCGAGTCATGGACTCTCACGAAACAAACTGTTCACAAGCTGCAGGTGACTCAGAGAGCTATGGAGAGAGCCATGTTGGGTATCTCACTCCGAGATCCGATCAGAAACACCGAAATCCGAAGGAGGACGAAACTGACAGACATAGCCAAGGTGATTGCCCGTAAGAAGTGGAAATGGGCAGGCCATATATGCCGTAGGCAAGATAAAAGATGGGGTGTAAAAGTACTGGTTTGGAGGCCTAGAGAGGGGCGCAGAAGTGTGGGCAGGCAACCAACAAGATGGACTGACGACCTGGTCAAGGTGGCAGGAAAGGACTGGATTCGAAAAGCCCAAGACCGAAATAAATGGCGTGCATTAGAAGAGACCTACACGCAGCATTGGGTGGCTATGGGTTGAAGAAGAAGAAGAAGATACCCATAATAATATTGATTATGTGTATTATCTATCTTATAAATAAAATTCAAAGTCCTGACTGACTGACTGACTCACTCATCAACGCCCAGCCCAAGCCGTCGGGCCTAGGAAGTTGAAATTTTCCACAGAGGGTCTATGTATAATGTAGTCAAGGAATAAGACCGGATTTTTTGAAATTCAACCCCTAAGGGGGCGAAAAGGGTTGCGAACATTTGTATGGGAGGTATAAAGAATGTTGTCTAATTTTCTTGAAACTTAAAATAAATACTCTTCAATACAATTTATTGAACTTTCGCCGTTTTTTTAAAATTTAACCCTTTAGGGAGTGACCGGGGTTGCAAAAACTAAAGTCCACGCGGGCGGAGTCGCGGGCAAAAGCTAGTCTAATATATAAAAATCTCGAGTCACAGAGCTTTTTTTTGTGTATATTAGGTAGGTCTGAGAATAGGTCGTAGGTTAATTAATATGGCAAAACGTTTGCTGAGTCATCTTGCAGTGTATTCTATATTATTATTAATAACGTCGTCGTCAGGCTATACTAGTCCACTGCTGGACATAGCCCTCCCCTAAAGAGCGCCACGTTGTGCTATCATAGGGGGTAATGCCCATAATCCCCACGCTGGGCATGCGGGTTGGGGATCGCAGTTCGGTGGAATTGTACTGCAGGGGGCGCTGCTGCCCACCCCCCGGTTTGTGTCCCTTAGTCGCCTTTTACGACACCCGCGGGAAGAATTAGGTTGGTGCTATTCTCTAGGCCGACACCACACAGCAGCAGCATTAATAACGTACATTGTCACATTACCGATATGTAAGTAAAAAAATACTCACTCGAGTTAGTTTTCTGTTACGAATACTGAATACGCACAGAATAAAATCCCATTAGTCTCTTTTATTACCCGCCAATCTCGTCCGTACCTCTAGTCTATAAAGTATTTAGATTAGTAGTCTATAATATCCTTAAAGTGGCGATATCTCAGATACCAATTAAAATACGTTGATTTTCGTGTCGAATTCGAATTGATTTTCGGAGTTCGTTAAACATTTCTCAGGAGCTGCGAATGATAAATTTATCCAGAACTTGGCGCGACGCCATGAACGCGATTGTTTCGATAATGCCATAGTTAATTATTTGGGAAATGAGTGTAGTTGCGGAGACAAGAAATGTGAGCTGTCTGCCTCGGTGAAAATGTACTTCATCATAAGCGTACATGCCGTCTGCCACTATCATAAGATTTATAAAACATGTGAAGGTACTAAATGAAGCGCTCGTGGCCTAGGCGAACCGAGTGATTGGAATCAATCACTTGGTTAAGCAACAACAGGCGCGGTCAGGTACAGGATGGGTGAGCATCCCGTGACTACCGCTAGTGGCATTTTTCCGAGCGCTTCCGTGCTTCGCAAGGCACGTTAAGCCGTTGGTGCCGGCTGTCATATAATGGCAGTCGTTAAGCCATGTCAGAGGCCTTATGGGCAGCCTGATAACTTCTGACAGTAAGGCCCGCCACTGTCTTACAATCCTCCACCAACCCGGACTTGGCCCTTGTGGTGGAGTATGGCCTAACCTTCCTGCGATGCAGGAAGAGACCCATGCCCCAGCAGTGGGGACATACAAGGGTTGATAACGACGAAGGTACAAAATTTGTCAATTTACGAGAGACTTTGTACATAGTCATATATTAAACGGGTATAATCGCGATTATGTGTTAGGCTTAGCACGCATTACGGAGAGAGAAAAAAATATCTGTGAGATACGAGAAAGTCGCGGTTCGCAATGCACGCACTTGCGAACCGCGGCTTATAATTCGTCAGAAAAAAAAATCGCGTCGGTATTATTTGCAATGCGTGCTCTGCCTTAGGTAGAACGTAATTACCTTAATTTCCTACGTTTCGGGAACATCTTACAAAATAAATATTAGCGATTAGTCCCGTGCTATGTATGAATATGCGAGTCAATAAAAATACTTTAGACTCAGTACAGCACGTAAGTTTCAGAAAATTATGTTTCACTTACTAATCATCATGGTATTCATGGTAGATTAAACTGATAGTGTCCATACCTGAAACAAAATAATTAATAGTTAGAAACGCATAATAACAAACGAGGATTAGCAAAGAAGTGAAATATTTTTGTTGACTAAAATGACAATGACGATGCTTTACGTCGCCCACACGACATTATTATTGTTACTGACCATTACTTTGAATATTATTACGGCGATCTGCAATTAACAGACGTCCATTGTATTATTTAGAAGACTACATTTTACTGTGAAGATTGCAGTCTGTACCTGTCGTCCAGTAGTTTGTGGCTACACTGTAGTCTGTAGCTGCTAGAGACACTACCCTACGAACCAACCATGAATTCTACAACCATTCCGATGTACATTGACAGCCTCGGTGGCGCATCGGTTTGGCATGCTGATTGTAAAACCGAAGGTCTCGGGTTCGATCCCCGGCCGGGTCAAACTAAGCAACGCACTTTTCTAGTTTGTCTCGGGTCTTGGATGTTATCTCTGTATTTATTATATTAAAGCTATCGTCGAGTTAGCACCTATAACACAATTCATTTAGTTGTACTTAGTAGTATAGGGCTAACGAGATCGGTGTAATATGTCCGTGAATATTTATTTATTATTAGTTTGGTTCATACGTTCTCCTGATTGATACTGAATATTTTTTTGTCAACACACGTCAGTCATTGTTTGTGAGATCCATTTTTGGACTTCAAAGAAGGCAAAGTTGTTCTTGGAAATTACATTTGCACAGCACACGAACGAGACGACACGAATGTAGCGAAAAATAAAACCGTGGCCCCGAGCCAGTCAACGTTGTCGTGTTTTCAACTAGCGAAGCGATGTGCAAGCGCATAAAAACTGGACGCTGCTCAGAGTGGTCTTGCCCAGGCGCAATTAAGACCAAGGTCTCCGGGTTATCAAACTCATGGCGGCAACTCGCGACGCCTGACTCGCCTCGTTGCGGTCGCAAAAAATGTGGCGAATAATGAAGTCGATGGTATTAAAAGATAATAGTAGGCTTAACACGCCGGCTGCAGCGCTAACTGACCACTAGCCGCGTAGCACCGGCTGTTTTTCCGCTTTTTATGGCGAGAAAAAACTACCGAGTCCCAGCCATGCTATGCGTGTTCACCTACAGCTTTGCCATTTAGTATTACTGATGCCTTGCCCTTTAGAGGGCTGGTGCATCACACCGTGTCCCTAATAACATGATATTGACTTCCAAGTATGGCAATCAACTCGAGTAGCTGCGCGCAGAGCGTAGGTGAAATTGCATAACGATTGGAAATTCCATATGGGCGCATAGTACCGACATTGTGGGTCAGTGAATGGTTCTGGCCGGGAGCCATGAGTGGCACCTGAGGAAGTCAAGGCTAAGGCGCATCTATTGCATACACAATGCGAGATCCTGTTCGATACGAAGACGCCTCAGCTATGCACTTGACAAAGGCTGATGTCATTGCAGCACTGTGACCTGCTAACGCCGAGAACCCAGTTACCGTTCATCACAATCGCACGGCCAATCGCTTACATAACGCAGCCTTGACTCGACGTAAGCTCCTATGCTTGCATGTTTAGTCTCACATTCCCTTAGAAGCAATTTCTCTTAGCGCCTTTCAACCATTCGCTCTTGCATGGCTAGACTAAACTTGACTAAAGCGTCCGAATTTGAACTTTATGCGGAACTGTTGGAAGCGTCATTTCCAATGCTTCTTGGCTGAGATAGGCTGTTTCGCTACAGAGGTTTTGTGTAGTATCATTTACGTGATGTACCTAAGTATAAAGTCCGAGCAGTGATATGAAATTGCGGGCTGTGCGGAGTAAGGCCGCGGGTACGCCAGCCCTTGCCTATTCACTGGGTGCTCTGCACATTGTTCCTGCGGGCCTTGGGAACTATGAAGCTAGTGATTGACGGGGCGTGCCTTTCGCCGATGACTACTGAGGTGATGATCTACAGCTAGCAATAAACCTAACGGCAGTCACAGAAACTGATCCAATGCAAGCACGTCCCGTCCGATGTATTTTTCCAAATGATCTCTGTAAATTCACCTTCAGAGAAAATATATTGGCCCTTATTGTACAAGGAAACAATGTTGTATTCAGAAAAGGTTTTCCTTTTGTACTCGCACCGTATCAAAAGGTAGATTAATCATAATTAGGGACAGCGAAATATAAAATTATCGCGGTCGGCAGTAATGCTTTTACGAGTTCTTTCACGGCGAAGTTTGCAGAAAATAAGCTTGATGTGAATTACTGCTGTTTGCCGTTCCTCGAGATATTAATGTACACAGTTCTTTATTAGCAGGCTGTATAAACACCCGTCGAACGTTTAAATTAATCCAATTACTTGTTGAAGTTTAAAAGTCACGAAATTGCTTCGTGAACAAATATGTACTGTACAGGCTTTGATTTTAATCAAGGAATGTAGGAGTTGGCTCGCAATTTTGCAAATAGGTCGTGCTAGGCAAATGGTCTATGCCGCGTGACCGTTGTTTAGGTGCGTGAGTTGCCTGCCGAGTCCAGTGCATTGAGCTGCATTGGGTAACGCACTGCCCCTCCATTGTATGACGTGAGTTACTAATAACATAGTAACAACACTTGAAGGAAATAGGTTTCATATTTAAACTTTTTGCTAAGCCAAAGGCTATCCAGAATTATCTATTATCTAATCCAGTATCCATCCAAGACTTTTGCTCTGCTCTCTGCTATTTGTACTTCTATGGAAATAGCGATACTTAGCTTCTTGGGCTCGTGAAATTCTCTAATAAATTGTTCACCCAAAATGGTGAAAGTAAGAGCTTAAGAGATTCACCGAAGCTACTAATAAAAAAAAAATTATAGATATTTTTTGCAAAAAGTGTATGGCTATTCTCTTAATCACGGCAATAGTGATTTTTAGGACGACCGAGAGAGAACCTAGGGTCAATGACCTGGGTCTAGAAAGTATTTATGTGAAAAACGGGCATTTTTGGCGTTAATGTTACAAGTCCTAAGATTATTGGCCATCGGCAATCCGTGCAGGACTGAAACATCGTGAAGGTATAAGACACCATATATATGTATCGAGAGTGGTTCAATTTTTTTATCGCTGTTTTTAGGATTCACCAACGTACGATGATGTTACTTCTGTAAAGCAGATACAACCCCCATTTTCTTGAACAATTTTTCGTCGAATTTATGCACACGTTCATACATTTTCATATGCATTGGCCTTGGCCCCACAGAAAGGACGTAGGGCACGAGCGCGGAAGACCCTCGTCATCTTTCCGATTCACTTTCACACAAGAATCACTGAAGAGATGGGATGAAGCCCTTATAGAAAGGACCGGCCGAGGGCGCGAATTCAAGACAACGCGACCCGTCCTTTCCGCTCCCTCCCTGCTTTCTGCCCCAGGTCTTAGAATAGTTGTTCAACTAAAGTGTATGTACTTATGCTGTAACCAATGTAACCGAGGATCATCTTTTGCTAGATAAGACTAATTTACAGTATTTATTGTTTTAGCGTCACTTTTTTATTGTTAATATAACATTACTTCTCAGTGTGAAGGTCTAAGGATGCAATACCTACTTTATGTCTATTTACATCCGTTTGTTTTTAAATTTTATCTGTACTTGTATCTGTTTCTTCACCTTACATAAATATAAAATAAAAATAACCAAATATCAAAATGTATCTCTTTTCTTTACAAACTTTACGACACAATTTTTCTAGAGGCAACCTCGAGGTTGCCGCTGATCAGAAAATTTTACTTCAAGTATTTTTTATCCTAAATACTATTTATCTCCTTGACAAGTGACAAGTGCGGTGGCGTCTGTCACGGAAAGCGTTGACTCCGGGCCACGTAATGACTCAATAAGTTTTTCCAACATAGACATACAACGCAAAGATAGTGTGTGGATCAAAATTCCGCTGAAAAGCGAAGCGACACCCGCAGATTAACGTAACCTGTGTGTGTGTGTGCACGCAGATTGCAGACACGCACACAATCACATGAAGATACTCCAACTTAATCATCCATCATGTTAATAGTGAATTTTAAGCGCCACGACTGAGAACCAAGGATCAGGAACCTGGGACTCTTCATTCTGGGACATTCATTTTTGCTAAAAAAGGTGATAAATGTTATCTAGTCCTGTGTTTTTTCACTGAGGTTCACGGCCGTGGGTCCTCAAAATCACTATTAACGTGATTGAGTGATTGAACTGACACTTTTTTTGCAAAACAACATGTCAGAAAAACAATATTTTTTTCCATGTGTTCCATAGTGTTACTGCATGGACCCCCTTAAAAGTTCAACGCCAATTTGGCTATCAATTCGTTGCCTCTCTTTGAAAGCTCGGCCTGCTTTTCTATATCGTATTATAATCTATGTTTGCCAACATTCGCCGCATGACGCGTTTGACGGCAGTCCTCCGTTCGTTCTATTTCCTTGCCAATTTTGCAATTAGACAGACTAATATTGTTTGTTGTAAAAATAGCCGATGCTTCATCACCTCTGGGATTTTTTTACTTGATAGGGGCGAAGATCGCCCCGGCACACGTTGTGCTAGCCAACTGGGCCGACTTTCATACAACTAAAATTCATAGTTTATTACGACAATTCCATGTACATGGCGTACATGGTAGATGTACATGGTACATGGCGTAGCCGAGTCTTCCTACTTGTTACTCTGTGGTTTAATTAACTTAGCAATTTACATCGAATTTTCATAGTAAACCAAGAATTGTAGTTCTATGGAATAGGGCCCTGGTAGATGAGTTTTACATTGTACGATAACCATCACGACACGATATAATCGTACTAGATTTTTGATTCACTTCATGCGTGCAGATGATAATCGTCCAATTTAAAAATATCCATTGAAAGAAATTTCACATTATAATCTTGATTTTATTGGTGTTGAATGAATGACATTTGAATACTAGATAGAATATCCTTTATTGTATGTACAATTGTACACCAGGACTGACAAAAAATATTAAAGTACAGTACAAATGGCGGGCTTATTACTTAAAGTAATTTCTTTAGTTAGTACTTTTCGAGACGTCAGATGTTTACACGTTTTCATTTGTCCGACTAGAAGCATCGATGAAATCATTACATTCATCCAATCTGTCGACTGTAATTGATATGAATGACAATACATTGCGCGGGCCCTGAAATGTGATGGAGCTGATAAGAAAAATAGTTTATTATGGATATGGACAGTCTTACTTGTAAAGATACGATTCCTTAAAACACTCTATAAACGCCGCATAAAATAGTATGTGGTAGGGATATTACTGATTGTTTAAACTGCCTCTGAGGAGTGTTTCAGAGAAATTTCTATAAATATGACAGCACGACTCTGAGACGAAATTAAGCATTAAGTCCACTTTTTGCACAATAGATTTTGTGAAACAAAGAATTATTAATGAATAACGTTGATCAAAACAATGTTGAGCTAGGGACAGTGTTCAGTACGTCGTTTTTAACTGTCCAAAAATCGATGGACAGAATTCAATTGATGTATCGATTTTAAGACGAGCTTCATAATGTGCATGGCTTGCTTGCCCAAATTTGTAATGCAGTGAAACGAAATGAAATGAAATGAAAAGGTTTTATTCAAAATAGCGCAAAAACTGCGGCTTAATGAATGTTACAATTCAAATTAGGTCTCCATTTCAAAGTCTAGATAATTTTGGAGAAAAAATGGACAAAAAAACTCCAAACTTAGTCTTTTCAAAGTCCTTAATTAACAGAGTAAACATAATTATTATAAAACATAGAACTCATGCATTGTAGTGGTCAGTCGTCAGGTCAATGTTGTCCACGACACGAGCAAAGGCAAAGAGCACTTCAAAGACATCGGCGAAGTACAGACCACTAGCAACCAGTGCAAATTGGAGACAATTAAGTCTAATTGCGAGCCATGGTCATGGCCAATAAGCACCAATAAGCTAATGCCTGGGAAGGTGCACGTAATTAGCTGCAGCAGCTTCTGTTTCACAAAAACAGATTTATTGTTATGCGCACTCGTATGGGGAAACTCGACAGGCTAAGTAGGTATGATATCCCTAAGTTCTTTGAGTACTGAGAACTGAGCTTTGTTTGCGGAAAGGCGAGGGAAGGAAACGCGACGATGTGAAGCATGACGTGTAGTGTGTGTGTGTGTTCTCTTTCACAAAATAAAAAATGATTTTGGTCCGTAAAAAAATAATTCCTGTCGAAAAATACAAAATCGAATAGCAAAATAATTGAACAGACTAGCAGAAAATACACCAAATTCGTCAGCTTCCAACTTGTATTAAAAATCAAACGAATTAATTTGCTGATCATGTTTGATACATTTTCAGACACATTAATTTAATCCGCTAAAGAAAATAATAATTGCGACGGCCAAAATTAATGGCGCTCATTAGGGGATTGCTATGTCCGGGTGGACTACATAATATAGCCTGAAGAAGAAGAAATTAATCGCAGTGGTGACATTATTTTATTTATTCTGCTGATCGAAAATTGTAAATTTACCTCTATTTCTTCTTCGCAGAGGCAAAGACTCACGCACACTAACACGAATTCCACCTCTTGCCTCACGATCTGTGTGTTTGCGTGTACTTACTTATGCATGTTGAGAAACTTAGGTACACTTTATATAAATAGGTGTTGTGATAACCCCGGGGTTCTGTTTTACATTTTCTTGCCATGTTTTTATTTTATTTTTCTTTCTTTCTTAACCTAGGAATGTTCAGCAAAAAAGTGGCTATTATAAAATTCCATACTCGTACATCTTGGTAAGCTAGTTGCCAATAAGTAACGGCGTATAGTGTCCAAGTAGAAACAATGCCCCAGTTGCGTTGGAAATTAGCCAAGGCTGACTAGTCAATCAATAAGCTAGTTAGATTTTGCGAAAGCAATCACTTTAGAATTTACCAAAAAAACGCTACCCATACGAAAGCATCATTTTGCTCGCGCAGTGCAAGCTATACTTGGGAAGTGGCATTACATTAAACTTCGTGTCACAGTGTTTGTTATCGAACTCCTCCGAAACGGCTTTACCGATTTTTGTGTATATTTGGCAGGTCTGAAAATAGGTCGTAGGCTACTTAATATGGCAAAACAACGTCTGTCGTGTAGCTAGTTATAAATCATTATTTACACAGAAACATAAATGCACGTACGACATTGATCAGATCTTGTAGACGACCAGCCTGACCATTCTGTTAATGCTGTTGAATTACAATGAGAATTGCACGAAAATTGCGCTTTCATTTCATTGCTGCTTTAAGTCTAAGCTGCTTTAAGTGCACTTTCGTCAAACTTTCAAGGCGTAAATGGTGTAAAAAGCACGTCATGTGACATGTGTCATTGTAGCGTAATGCACCAACAGAAAGATAAGACCTTGGTTGTAGGTTTATAATCCGTCCTTTTGTCATTGGAGTTGGAGCACATCGGATTAGGGCGAGGTCGCAAGCAGGCAGGACCGAGGCTTGTCTCATATCCTAAGGTCTCAGCCCTACGGTTGGCAATATGAGCTGTTGTAGATTCCCTCGATTGCTTCTTGTTGTAAATGGATACCGGGCTTTATAACTTCGCCAGCAGCATTGTGTGAGTGCTCCGAATAGAAAATCGTAGTAGCACCTCCGGTCTTGGGCACGTCTCAGGCTCTCAGCCCGTATTTATGGCTCCATAACTTTTAGCAATCGCTGCAGCCATGAGCCAAACCGCAGTAAGTGGCTGGCTATTGTTCGGCGGCTAGGAATAAAATTGGAATTGTTTCGTAGGCTCATAATATTGCCGGCAATGCATGTTCACTTGTTTATACTTCTCCTTTCTGCGAGGTTTTTATTATTGAAGCCATCGGCCTTTACTGCCGCATTGCAGAACATATTTCTTGCAAAACATAGCTGCACCGATGTTAACTAGTTAAGGTCATTCTGATTGGAAAACAAAACGTGGGGGCACTTTTTGTGATTTTTAGATTCGTGTTTCTGTGCCTTGAATGTTCTCCTGCGAATCGTTTCACGGCCGTTATTGGCTGCGGCATACATGCAAAATACTGTCGGAGTGTAGGTACCATACCATAGAACCACAATTTATAATGTGGTGGTAACAATAAAACAATTCGCATCGAGTGGCATGTAATTACATCGGATCGTAAACAAGTCGCGGATGGGAGCGCTTGCGCAGCGCAGGCTAAGGCTCAGCGGAGAACCTTTTGGCTTTTAATTATGGAAGGTAACAAACAATAGCTCATCGGCCGAATTGAGGTGCTGCCCTTTAATCAAGAATTGTAAATCATTGCGCTGCAGCACGACCGCTCGCCATTTTATTTGTAGAGTTGCTGGGAATCGTTGTTGAAGTAACATGTAATTGAACCAATGCATGTAGGTAGGTACAACTAAGCTGTGGCTGGTATAAAAAAGGTCACTTCATTTATACTAGCCGCAATTTAATTTTAATGGATACCTATAAGAGCGCAGAATGTGTGTTCTTAATAAAGTCAATTTAGCCAGCTATAAGATATTACTTCCGCGGCAGATAAAATAAATTCTGGTACACATGTGGGCTCTCCGGTGTTTGTAATTTAGCAACATAAAATGCCACTTTTATTATAAGTTTCCTGTCGCAAAACGAGAATGTTCATCGTAAAATGCTGGCACCTAGATGGGCACAGGCTAGTCTATCCGACGTACGCTCGGGGCAGGTTTTAGCATAATCCCATGCAGTGTTCCCATATTCAGGTTTTAGCATGATCCCATGCAGTGTTCCCATATTCAGGTTTTAGCATGATCCCATGCAGTGTTCCCATATTACTAACCATCTGGGTACTGATCACGTACTCACTTTTTTTTGTGATTCGCGTTTTATTCAACCGGTTGACTGATTTATAGGTAGTGAGGATGTAAGAACAATTGACTTACGAAGAAATTTAATATCGGTAACGAAATACAAGTACATGGTGATGAAGTAGAGGCGCGATTCTTTATTTGGTGAAATTTCCGACTTTTCGGCAACGTTGCATTTGCCGTGGGCTGGAGGCTGAAGTCTAACAGTGATACAATAATTGAGTGAGTACAGACAATAATATTAATAATTGTAGTGAGGTTAGGTGGTCTACCCTCAAGTTACTTTTAGTTTTTCCAGCGGACCACCAAACCACACTCGTTATTACGTCAGGGCAACTGCAACCTAGCCGAAACATCGAAAATAGGATTTACGTTTAACCTAATAAATAATCGCGATTAGGCTGAATTTGAATTAATATTTTTTTTTGTTTAATGTTTTTTTTACGACGCGATTTAAGGAAACTTGCTTATTGTGGTCGAGCTGTGACGTCACACGTATATGTTTCGATTTTTTTTTCTACATAACTATTATTTTTAATTGCTTTTAGTAATAAGGCCGCCAATTGTACTGTATTTTTATATGATTTCTGTTACTGTAATTTCTGTGCACAGTAAAGAATATTCTATCTTATTAAAGTAAAAATTTACAAAGTATTTTTCCTGTACGTTATAGAGGTTAATCTAGAAACGGTATTATTTATTTCAGCAACATATTTTTTTGTCGTATTGTCCATATCCATTGTATGTAAGTAATAACCTACGTATAGTTTTTTCAACCTATTTCAATTGCGAGGTATACAGGGTGTCTCATTCAAATCGGTCAGTATGGGAAAGTCTGAAACTATAAGACATACGAAGATCTGTTCTGAGGAACCATGTCATCGATTTTAATAACAAGAAAAACTGCATTCATACATTTTAAAAAACATCTGTACTCCGTTCGGGAATCGAACCCGGTGGTTTTGAAAAAAAAACCTACACTATTTCTATTTAGATATCGATTGTGTAGGTCTTAAGCAGTAAATGTCTGTATGAAACATGGTGTCTAAAATGAATAAAATGCATTGTTTTCACATACTTTAATTTATTTTAGTAGGTGCTCGAAATGACCGCCGCCTTTTTCAATACAATATTCAACACGTTTAGGTACGATCTTAAACTTTAAATAAGTATCTACATACTTATTTTAAGTGGGCTTTTCAATTGATTGTTAGTGTTTGATTAATAGAAGTTTTTTTTTTTTTTTCAAAACAACCGGGTTCGATTCCCGAACAGAGTACAGATGTTTTTTAAAATGTATGAATGCAGTTTTTCTTGTTATTAAAATCGATGACATGGTTCCTCAGAACAGATCTTCGTATGTCTTATAGTTTCAGACTTTCCCATACTGACCGATTTGAATGAGACACCCTGTATAGTTGATACAATTATTTTACAATTGCTTGTTTGACTCTGACACCTGTGGTAGAGTCTGTAACACAGGTGTCAGCGCCCTCTAAGACATATTTTCACCGTGGTATCATAATAATATGGTTTAATAGTCAGTGAAGTCAGTCTACTTAAACCATATAGCAATATTGGACCTATGATCATGAGACATTAATAAATATATGTAAATAAGCACATTTTACTATAATAATATAAAAAATTAGGCTACTAAACAATAACTATTATAAAATAGATAAGTAATAGTAATTTATGCCACACCTGGCAATAAAGTGGCTTTTTCCGCACGCTGCGCGTACGGAAAAAGCCGCTTTCTGGCCAAGTGTAGACATAAAAAGATATACACAACACGGGAGGTAATAAAGAAAGCTCTCGATCGCATATTTACGTCCCTCGCTTGCAGCTCGGGCCGCAAACTTCTGCGATTTCGGCCTTTCTTTGTATTACCACCCTAGTTGTGTAATGTACTATTATGATACTGTTGCATAATAAGTGTTCTTATAACACAAGTGTGTTTTACAGTATCACATGAGTGTTATAAGACCAAGTTATGTACAGTGTCATACACTATTTAATCTACTCTGATACTCTTATACAAAAAATAATATTAAAGAGAACCAAACTTTATTTAAATATTAAAAAGTTTTTCTAAATGTATAATGTCGGCGCCAAGGCGCAAACACCGATTGCTTAATGTTCCAATCACACTATTTTTTTATTTTTAATGCACTAACCCGTGCTAAGGAACAAATTTAAAAACCTATTTATGCCTGTACGTAATACAGAGAATAGTGTAAAGAGGTTCGAAATTTCACTGATGCCGTGAGTCGCCCATTGGCTCAATTGACAACATTTCATTTTTTAGCATACGTATTTTATTGTCTTAAAGGAAACAACATACAAAATAAAACGACCCATATTTTTTTATTTTCTGAAACACGCACGTTTTCTTATATTTTTTAAAATTTAAAGTTTAAAATATTTTTACCGGAAGTGACGAAACAACGAGGCTCACAATATGTTTTCTTTTGCCTAAAACATAGTTACAAACAAATGTCATTTTAGTATTGCCATGCCATTGGCCATGTTAAAAAACAGTTTCTGTATTTTTTTAACATCTGCAAATATGTTTTCAGCTTAGTTCAATTCATCATCCCTTATGTATGTAGTTATTCCTTTTTTTAAATGCACTTTGTGTTGGCAAAGACTTTATCTGCGTTCGGAGTGTTTTTGCTGCCAGTTTGTTACTTTTGTAGCTACTTTTTCAAGGTTATTTATAATGGTAAGTATAAAGTATGGTAACCCTGATACTTATGTTGTGTGGCTTGCCTTGCGTAACGTAAACAAACTTTGTGTAGTGTTAAATTTATTTCTCTCTACTCAATTTTGTTCAATCTGTTCACGAAGCAATACTGCAGTTTCATTGGTTTCCAAGCTGTCACATAATCGCCCATCATTTCGTATAGAATAATTACTAAATACACACAAAGTAATTTTAGATCTTGAAATTGACTTTTTTTTTATCGTGGCACAAGCATGTTCACTGAGAGCCATGGTGTGACGTCATCAGCGTATTTTTGTGTTTTTACCATTTTCTCGGAAATACAACCACAGAAAAAAGTGAAATAATTTTTTACGTGCTTTACAAAGCCAAATCTCGAAATGGTTTTCGAATTAGAGCTCCATACAATTTTGAAATGTTGTCAATTGGTAGAGCGCTGACACGGATAGCCAGATGTTGCGGGTTCGAATCCCGGCATGGGTGAAATTTTGTAATAAATTTTAAAACAAACAATGAATAGTACATGAACTAACCTACAATTTAAAATTAGTCACTAGTATTCTTATTAACAAGCTAGAGTACTAAAAACCTATTTAGCGGCAAAAAATTCCACACATGCCGGGATTCGAACCCGCGACCTCTGGCTATCCGTGCTATCCTGGCACGGATAGCCAGGGGTCGCGGGTTCGAATCCCGGCATGGGTGGAATTTTTAGCCTCTAAATAGGTTTTTAAAATTGTCCTTAGCACGGGTTAGTGCATTAAAAATAAAAATAGTATAAGGTAGAGTACTGTCGAAAAAAAATCCATCAAAAAATAAACAAAGACGAACCGATACCTAGCTGCAGCGCTATAAAAGATGATTATATTGGCTCGGATAAGAAACGAAAGTGTCAGTGTAGGTACCAGATATTTTCCGCTGAGACTTATACGATCCCAAGTGCTTTTTCTCCGTTATGGTCCCTCAAACCTGCCTATGAATCAAGGATTCTTGCTCAGAATGTGTTCGTTTCTTCCGACTGAACTGTGCGAAGACTCATACGATCGCAAGTGCTTTTTCCCCGTTTTGGTCCCTCATACCTGCCTATGAATGTGTTCTTTCCTTCCGACTGAACTGTACGAAGACTTATTCGATCGCAAGTGCTTTTTCTCCGTTTTGGTCCCTCATACCTGCTTATGAATGTGTTCGTTCCTTCCGACTGAACTGTACGAAGACTTATTCGATGGCAAGTGCTTTTTCGCCGTTTTGGTCCCTCAAACCTGCCTATGAATGTGTTCGTTTCTTCCGACTGAACAGTTGGTTTCGCAATCTAAAGGTAACCGTGAACTTCTATTGAGCTCAAAGGTCAGATTAGGCTGTTGGCTGGTGAAGGGCGAGCGATGCCTCCAAGCGTAGTACTCGGTGTTAACAAAAGCGTAACCGGTAACTGCTGGTTCGATTGGTAATAACTAACTAATAGACGTAGTAAGGGCCGGTCGCAACCTTTTTTTAGGGTCATTACCTCAAAGGGAAAGACGCAGGTACGTTTTGGGGATCATTTAGCTGTACATTCGTCAATCGGTATAAATTTATTGTAGTTTTTATTTGTGTAGGTACATTATTTGTATGTATCTATTAGCAGTTAGTATATAACTTTCCTAATTCTTCTTTCTCTTCTTCAGGCTATATTAGTCCACTGCTGGACATAGCATTGGGGGGTACCATCATTGGTTATTGCCTTAGGGGATGCGTAGGTAGACGTAAATAATATTGTTTTTTTCATTTTTGTACATCCTACAGGGTAACTTCGAATTCGGTTGACAAATTTTATGAGGACATTGTAACTGAGATTTATTAACATGAGCGAAATTACTACATTTAAGCATAATTACAAGAATCGAAAAAAAAAAACAATGGGTCGACAGTCGTATGACCACCAACTCATTTGTTATATTCATGATTTACGCATGTAGGAAGACAGCCTCTTATACATTTAACATAAGAAAAAAATGTCAGAAATTAATAACAATGGACAGAACACTCCCTCAAAATATAGAGCCTATCGATTTGAACCTGGAGAATACGTAATTTTAGCATCGTTTGGCAGATTATCAAACATATGAACAGAAAGGATTTATTCAATGTAGCACAAAAACTGTGCATTAATGAACGTTACAAGTTAAATTAAGTGTCCATTACAAAATCTAGATTATTTTGGTGAAAAAATGGAGATACAAAACTCCAAACTTAGTCTTCTCAAAGTACTTAATCAACAGATTGTACATAATTATTATAAAACATAGAACTCATGTAATGTACTTAACTCTGGCTTTAATTCCAGTATTTCATCCTAAATAGCTCCAACCTATCCAGTAACTATGCTTTGTTCGGTTAATTCAAATTACTGACTGAGACAGTCATTACCTACAAGCTTTTTCTTAAAGTATTTTGTGGTATTTCCTTAATTTCTACGAGAATTTCCTCCTTTCCTTTCACAATCTTCCAGGAAATCTTTTCAAAAGGAACATTGTTCAAACGATCAAAAATAAGGAAAAGTGTCTCTCAAAACTTAATGAAAGACCGTTCACAAGATTCCATTTCCTTTTCATTCCTAGGCACTTGTTCGTCAGCTTTCCGAGCTAAGAAGTGGTCTTAGTAGTTTGAAGGGAATGAAAATATCATGGTTTATTTAAATGTTGTAGGTAGCTATTGCTCGCGATTCTGCGAATTATTATATTGTAGACTTTTAGTCCGGATTTACTTACAATATGTTGTGCTTACGAAAGTTTTAGTTCAAAAATTATTATATTATGTGATGTTTTCGGAAATAAAAATTGCCTATGTGCTGGTTCACACCACAGTCGATGGCGGAATAGCATCCAGATTTAGCGTGATTGAGTAACAATTATTCATCCATAGAAACTTTCACATGTTTAATAGTAGTGAGATAGACTACCACCACCACCAATGCGGACTTGGCCCCCGTGGTGGAGTATGGCCTATATACCTTCCTCAGGGAAGACCCGTGCGCCATTAAATTAATATTATTTTATCATCCACACGATTGAATTCTGTTCAATAATAGTTTAAAATAATAGATCTCCAGGCTTAGCAGCAAATAAGCCGACTTATTCTTTTTATTTTTGAGAATCGTTTGAATGAATACAATGATTGCTACAAAAGAAAAAAAACCGATAATTCTAAATGGATAATTCTTTTCGCCAAGCCGCAACAAAATAACAATTATCAAAGAAAAGAGCAATGCAGCCTAGTTCGACGAAGAATCATTAGAATCATCAGTTCAACCTTTGAATTTTCGTTTAGGTTTCAAAACCACATGCAAAATGGAATACATGCATGAGTGAGAAGCGCTCGTGACCTGTTCGAATCGAGTGGTTGGAATCAATCACTTGAGTTAAGCAACAACAGGCGCGTTCAGGTGCAGGATGGGTGACCGTCCCGTGACTACCGCTAGTGGCATTTTTAGAGCGTTTCCATTGGTGCCGGCTGTTACGTAATGGCAGTCGTTAAGCCATGTCGGAGGCCTTATGGGCGGCTTGATTACTTCTGACAGTAAGGCCCGCCACTGTCTTACAATTCTCCACCAACCCGGACTTGGCCCCCGTGCTGGAGTATGGTCGTGGCTGTGCAGCAGTGGGGCATACAACGGTTGATATCGAATGAGTGTCATGGATAGGTGAAGAGCCGTAGTCTGTTTAGTAGAAGCATGTTACTTTGCCTATCTAAAGTATGCACACGGCATTTTTATGTGTGGCAGGCGGGGTGACGACGCCGTCATTACCGCCTTTGTGCTCCGTTGTGCCTCTGAGCGTTGTGTGATAATGATAACTGAACGCGTTTCATGACATTGTCATACATTGTGTAATGGTACAGGCGACAGCACAACAGTGTTTACATCTGTACACTCCACTACCTCCCAGTTTCTCATACCTACACTTCCAATCACTTAATCAACAGTTGTTAGAAGGTCAAAAAAACTTTGGCCTTTCCGTCTATAAAATGAAATGATTTATACAGAGTCCAGTGGCAGCTTCACTCACACTATATGGTTGAAGGGAACACTCTTCTTCCCGCGGGTGTCGTAAAAGGCGACTAAGGGACACAAACCGGGGGGTGGGCAGCAGCGCCCCCTGCAGTACAATTCCACCAAACTGCGATCCCCAACCCGCATGCCCAGCGTGGGGATTATGGGTATCACCCCCCAATGATGGCACAACCTTGCGCTATGGCGCTCATTAGGGGAGGGCTATGTCCAGCAGTGGACTAATATAGCCTGAAGAGGAAGAAGAAGGCTTATACACCAGGGAAGACAAGTCTATAGGTGCGGAGCCAACCAAGCCCCGGGTTGTTTTCCTTCAATGTGAGAGTGTGGTATTGCTACTAAAAATTCGCAGATGTACTTTTCAACTTTGAAGATAGACAAAGTCATAGGTACATTCCCGCACTGTTAATCGAACCTGAATCTCTCGCTTCTGAGTCAATTGTTCTACCCACTGGGCTACCAAGCAACGTTTATAAATAATTGTCTCATCTTATCTTACCGCTGTAGAAGGTCAAAGCGCATACATAAAATAACTACTGATAGGCGTCAGCGGATGACGTTGTGAAGCAATTCTATCTTTTCATCCATACACTGCATACTCTACAAATCCCCATTTTCAATCACCGGTAGCAAAACATTTTTATATGATAAAATACGTCAGCATGTTAACATTACACTTTTGTATTTCTTAATAACCCGCGACGCTTATACATCGTCTTTTTCTTCTTGTGTTGCCATCTCTTGTCGGAGTTCGTCAATAATTGTGGCCGCTGTAACCCGTGATGTGGGGGCTCGGAACAAATTGACGGTGTATGTCTGAAACCATTCAGCCAAGTTTTGCAGCCAGTGACTTCTTCTAAGTCCTGGGAGGTGAGTCTCTAAAACGCATAGTTGTTCAATAGAGTCATATTAGTCCGGTAATGGTCGTTTCATTCACACTGTGTCGGTAGTCTTATAAATAATCGCATTGCAATGGTATCTCACCCGTGCAACTTAACTCGGCGCCCTCACGCAATTCTATCTTCTTCGCGAGAGATGCCTATTTAATTTGCGCGAGTTATACCCCTGGAATGACATTGCATTGCTATTGTTTTTAAGACTACCAAATTGGGGCAAATAACAACCATTATTGTTATATCATTCTATTGAAAAACTATGTAAGTATTAGACTCTATGGCCTTGGAGTCGATTTTTGCCCATGCGAATTGAAACCGTAGACGCAAAATTTTTGAAGGCTTAGACATTAATGTCGTTATAAAAATAAGATAAGATAACTCGACAGAGTTATTAGATATTTATTTTCTTATTCGAATTCAATCTAGCATGGTTTTCAGAATACAGATTTTGGCGGTCGCTCGACTTTTTATGTAGAATTCAAATCATAAGCCTTAGAGTCGTATACGAATCATTCGCTAATGTAGTGAGAAAATGGCTCTCTGGTCTGCTGCGCCGCTGCGCCCCTGCGGCTCATACATGGTAAAACTAAAAGTGACTTGAGGGTACACCACCTACCCTTCCTACAATAATTGACTGTACTCGCCACTTCAGACTACCCGTGACCACGGTAACTGCAACGTTGCCGAAACGTATTTAAGGAAATTACGTTATACCTAATAAATACCGTTTAATATATAACCATATATTTATACTTTGATGCAAAGAAGGTCTCAACGTAACAAAGGCACGTATGTAAAGATCGATGTGCTGTCGACTGTACAAACATAAAAAGATTGATGATTAGCTTTCACCTAGCTGACGCTTGTCAAGGGGATCAGGACAAGAAAGGGGATCCATGGGGATAACTGTAAAAGAAAATATAAAGAAAATAAGATTTTTTTCCATTAATGCCTGATGAGAGCAATGGTAGCGGAGCAGCAGAACACCGGCTCCTCAATCGGGAGTTCCTGGGTTCGAATTCCGGCATGTACCAATCACTTTGTTTTCTAAGTTATGTACATTAGTGAAATTATATTTTAGCAGCACCATTCCCTAATTGTGAAGGAAAACATCGTGAGGAAAAGTGTCTGAGGTTTTCAACTATCGCAGTGCTCGAAAGTGCCAATCCGCAGTGGGCACGCGTGGTAATCAAGCCATACTCTTCTCTAAGCCATACTCGTCCCACTACAGGGCACAGGGAAAGCCTGTGCCCTGTAGTGGGACGTATTAGGCTACATAAAAAAGGCGCATGGCATGAAGCCCCTTAAGCGTGATGTATTTTGTTTTGTGTACATTTTGATAGGATTACGTAGAGTTTTAAGACCTTCAAGACGCACCTGAAGGTAGCTGAAGTATTTCCGGCTCTTTCAGATAAGTATGACGTTGTTTGATACATCATTATCTTTATAATGTGGGGTTACTTAAAACACGTAAGTATTCGAATCTGCGTAATGTAAAAATACTAATTACGAAGTGATTTCAGTAAATGAATCCTTGATTATGATTTAATAAGAAATGTCAAAGGAGTATTTACCTGCGGTGGTGTGAAAAGGTGACAAAATGTAAAAAAATGTAAGTGACCATCTATCTTACTACGGGGAAAAAATCGAGGTTAAAAAAATGGCTGCTTTACCCGTGCTATAAAAACCTGACAGTATGTGAAAAAATCTATATGACTATAATTATTATTACTACGGGTAAAACATCGAAGTTACAAAAATTGCTACTGTACCCACGGTACCTACAAAAACATGACTGTTGTGACTATCTTACTACGGGAAAAAAATAGAAGTTACATGAAAATTGCTGCTGTAAGAACGTGACAGTTTGTAAAAAAAATCTCAGTGACTATCCCTCGTATTACATAGTTTTTTGTACAATTATTTTTATTTTTTTCACCCTGAAAAAAAATCGGAGTTACAATAAAAAGCATTTTTTAAACTAAAAAAAAAGTGAAAGATGTAAAAACATCTTTGTGACTATCCTACTACGGGAAAAATATCGGAGTTACAAAAAATACCTGCTGTACCCAGCTGTACCATACATTTTAACGTCATAGATTTATTAATTTAGTACACATAACTTTTCGCGATTTCAAAGTTTTCTCCAGAAAAAGTTGTTTTGTATTGACATAAATTATCTCTCTATGGCACAGACGACAGCTGGGCAACCCTTAAATTTTTATTGCAAAGTCACTGTTAACGTAACTGACGTATGTAAAGGTTGATATACTGTACACTGTACCTGTGTACGGGGAAAACTTGGCAACCGAATTTTGCAATTTTCGGATTTATATAGAGATTTTCGGACACTGCTATGTAGGTTGTGGACTGCAAGAGGATGTAGTGACTGGAATCGAAAAAGGAATATTACGTTGGTTTCGAAATAATAATATGGAGAGGATGAAGGAACAAAAATTGACGAAAGAAATATACCTATAGAGCGAATGTGGGGAGAAGGGCCGATAAGAGACGTCACTTCGATCAAATAGGGGGTATATTAGCAAAGGTCAAAATAAAAAGTACCTAGCCGAAACCAGCAAGCGTGCATCCAATGAATGTTGATGGAGCGAATGAGACCTGTCAGAAATGTAGCAAGTGGCTGACCCTGGTCACTGCCTACCCCCGGGATACAGGCGTGAGTTTATGTATGTGTGTAATGCCATAGCAGGGCGGTCACACTAACGTTCGACCTCCACAGGAGATTACAATGCAAGATTGTCGGCCATACTCTAGTTATTTTCTTTGAGTATAACCCAACAAAACGAAGTAGTCTGACAATGACCCCGTTACCACACAACGCAAGGCGCAGGGAGTGCGAGAACATAAAATAATAGCGCTGCTCTGACCCAGCCCCATCATATTACCTGCCAGCGAGCCTGCCACGGGAGGGCAAAAATAGGTCACGAGATGACCCGGCCTCCGCCAGAGGGTTAGGCAACTGCGCAGGGCCGGATTTGAGGGAACAGATACGCATCCTGAGCGCACCGACGACCTGATGCAGATAACAGGTGGTGTCCCGATAACGTAATGAAGGGGGGTACCTTGAAGAGGCCTTTGTCCCACATAGGACGAGCGTACTCGTCCTCCTACTTCATATTTTTTAGAGTGTGGAGTACTGAATAATCGATGGACTCCCTAAAGTATCGAAAAAAAATCAATAATTTACAGTATAACTTTGGCCTTTGCATCTACGTAATGAGATGATTTATACAGCGTCCAGTGGTACCTTCACTCACACTACATGGGTGTACGGGATACTGCAGTGCCTGGCACGTTGCTTTTTAGATGGAGTAGGCATGTCCAGTGTCTAGATTCTGCAAATAAATTGTGGCACAATGACAACTGCATGAACGTGGCGATTTAATTTCGTTACTGCTCTAAGTTTACGCATGCACATACATCGAGCCGCCTAGGCGTGAAAAAGATCCCACGTGACCCGACTATGTATCTGTCATGGTATAATAATGCCCTAACAGGGTCGAGGCCCAAGACCTATACATCGTAACAGTTAAGTCGGCCTAGCCCACCAAAAAAGGCAGCTGGGGGATCCATTCAGCACGCATCCTATTGCGCATATGAGCGAGACAAATGGAGAACTATTGTATATGGTCACGATCCTCAGAATTGAGGGACCGATTAAAAAGAAGAAGAAGCCCACCGTAAAGTCAAGTCTCGATGTTTACCTTCACAGTTTGTATTAGCATTAAATGCAAGGAATTTAAATTTGCGAGCCTCTTCCTAAGAACAGGTGTTATTGTGGTTATTTAACCCATGCTTTAATAAGCGGGCGCAACTTCAAAAACTCTTCATAGACATTGCCTAGCATAATGACTTTTCCCTCCTCTTTTATCATGTTATGTAAGCCACTGTTATGTGAAGGTGCTAAATCCGACCCTGCAACTGTGGCGTGCGTCATACCGGGTTGTCGACAACTACTTGCTCTATTGGCCTACATAAGGACTTGTCAGAAAGACACCAACAAGTATAGTTTAAATAAATAAATTTCTGAAATTCTTCGTGGCGATCCTTTGTCCCCTCGGATTAGATGACCGGTCGGCGAATGGGACTCGTTCACCGAGGGTCCTCTACAAATTTCTATTTTTACTTACATCTATCTATATACATAAACAAAATTCAAAGTCCTGACTGACTAACTCACTCATCAACGCCCAGCCCAAGCCGTTGGACCTAGGAAGCTAAAATTTTGCACAGAGGGTCTATATATAATGTAGGCAAGTATTAAAACCGGATTTTTTGAAATTCTACCCCTAAGGGGCCGAAAAGGGTAGCCAAAATTTGTATGGGAGGTAAAAAGAATGTTGTCTAATTTTCTTGAAAATTAAAATAAATACTCTTCAACACAATTGATTGATTACGCGTTTCGCAGTTTTTTTTTAATTCAACCTTTTTTTGCAACCCCGTTCACTCCCTAGTGAACGGGGTTGCAAAAAACTAAAGTCAACGCGGACGGAGTCGCGGGCAAATGCTAGTATTATAAAAAAGTTCAGGAATCGAGTCACGCATTTTTTTCCGATCTTTTCCCGAACATTAAAGGTTTTTTTTTATTTAAGCCGTTGGCCCCCATGGTGGAGTATGGCCTAAGCTTCCTGCGATGCAGGAAGAGACCAGTGGTCTAGACACTCATAACGTTACTGAGGAGAATGCACGCGTGTAAAGGTCGGTAGTCGGCTGTGAAATACAGACTATAATACAACCAATTAAATATGATGATTAATTAGTAAGCAACTATGCCTGCCTTCTTTTAGAGTGTGAAAAGTGAACGCTTCCAAAGTTACCGAGACCGACATACTTAGAATTGTATCACCTAATGTATCTGATACTGTATCAATAACAAATCCATTTCTGTGGTGTCAATCTACAAGCGAATATGACGCGTCACCGGGCCAAGTCACTGGGCCACGAGCTACTCGTAGTTACGAGCCTCGAGCTAGCTAGTAAAATATACTATCCAATATTATAAACGCGAAAGTTTGTAAGTATGGATGGATGTTTGTTACACTTTCACCTTAAAACTACTAAATGGATATGAATGAAACTTTACAATGATATAGCTTGTACATCAAAATAACACATAGGCTACAATTTATAAAGATATTGTGACATATTTTTCAAATGCGACCCAAAAATTATTAATGTGATCATTTTAATGTCATAATGTTAGTCCTTTTCTACGCCACGCTAATATAAGCAACTCGAAATACGAATCCCGTGCAGACGAAGTCCCGGGAACCAGCTAGTAATCAATACAATTCACCGGACATCCATTACCAGCCTCGAATCCTCAGAATCTCTCTTCTGTAGCTAGCTAATAAGTACTATTTATTTTGCTGATTTTGCTCGGCGCCATACTATCATTGAATTTAAAGTAAATACTATTAGCTTAGCCAATTTTTAACCATGTGTCTAGATTGTATTTCTTTATACAGCGTTTACTTTCATACAAAGTTAAAGACAAAATGTTTTTATTAAAAAGAGCGCTGAAACTGCGACTTAAGGCGCTACGCGGTGCTAACTAATGCGCCGGCAATGGAATAAAAATCATATTATTATCTTGTTTTATAGTACGTTTTTCTTTCTAAATCTTGTCAATACGGCGGCTTTTGGCAAAACTGTTTCAAAGTCCTAGATTCCTGGACCTAGGTTCATGCGAGTAGGTTCTAAGGTTCTAAACGGAGCTACTATATTTGTTAAGACTTATGATGTTAATTTCTTTCATAGGCGAATTATAAAAGAACATTATTTTTATTTTTTGATTAGCAGAACCGCGCAGCGCCTTAATAAACGTTACAAGGTAAGCAAAATTGTGTCTTTCAAAATCTAGATCGTTTTGCAGAAAACAGGAAAAAAACTTCACGCTACATTATCAGTAACATGACAAGACACACCTCAAGTGAATACCTCGCTATAAGTTTTCAGCGTCCACACCCTAATGTCGACACTTGAAAGATGAGAAGCAGCCAGTAGCTTTCTGAAATGAAATCCTTCACGCACGCAACTCAGACATTTTACTGTGTGTGGAGTAAACATTTGAACAAGCCCGGTTGGTCGCCATTCTCATGTGGAATCAGAGCTAATTACTTGAGGCAATGGACGTTTTCCGTTGCCCCCGTTCGGCTGCCTTGACCCCGCTGCGTTGACTCAACCAACTTTGTCCTAGTTACAAAGTAGGTGGTTTGTCACCTATAGGCAACAAGTTCATAGCCATATGCTGAATTTTTCTGTGCTTCGCAAGGCACGTTAAGCCGTCATTGCTGGCTGTCATGCAAGTCGTTAAGCCATGTCGGAGGCCCTGTGGGCGGCTTGATAGCTTCCCACAGTAAGGCTCGCCACCGTCTTACAATCCTCCACGAACCGCACTTGACCCCCGTGGTGGAGTATAGCCTAACCTTCCTGCGATGCAGGAAGCGACTCGTGCCCCAGCAATGGGGACATACAAAGGTTGATGTCTTCGAATCTTTAGGGACAAAGCGGAGCAACGAAAGGTCGTTTGCTTGGGTCACTCACTTCTTCGGCAAAATTTCGCCGCCGCAGCGGCACGTCCGATATTGAGCGCGATTCCGCGCTATAACGTAGCACTTTCTCGCTTTATATAGCGAGCAAGAGCGAGATGGTGCGACTTTTCATCGCGATAACGTGGTCGTGCCACTTTAGCTGAAACTGATTTGAGATTTTTGAGTGATAGAACACAGAAAAAACAACACAGCAGTCAGTCTATCTGCGAAGAATGGGCTATTCGTTTCCAAATTCTCTTTTTATCGTGCGGTGGGCACAATAACAGAGACGTTATCAAGCCGCCCCCAAATTGATTGACCAGAATAGCCGGCCAGGGTCGGGCTCCGGCCGGTGAACTGATAGAATAATGCCTCGGCAACCTTGCCCCACTTTCGTGCCCTGACCTGGTGCATCCTGCGGGTCGCCGGGATGCGACCTGCCTGACGCATGTCTATGCTCCTGTTAAGGAAATCGCAGCTTTGCCCGGGGATTCGACTTATGACTTTGTAGGTCTTCCCGGAGTGTCAAATTTTATTCCTTGTGGTTGCAAAGCTTTTCGTAACATCATGAAGTGCAAGCTATAAAAGTCTACTGAGGACTATCGAAAGTCGAAATTTTGTTTTAATTAATTCAGTGACGAATCAAACAAAAATTGTAACAAAGTATAAAGCTAGGAAACTGGAGTTAAACTACAACGAATACATGTTATTTTCCTCCTAAATCGCCATAGGCCATCAGTGTCGCTGAACGTTATTACTAGTTTTTAAAAGCATTTTTCCGGACATGCAGTGGCTTCTATTCTATATTACGTAACTACAGTAATGCAATGTACATTATTCAATTATGTACGGCGACGTAACACATGAACTGCTATGTAAGTACGTAACTAATGTCGCGAGACAGGTATGATGCATGCGTTGAACGTCTGTGTAACCGAGCCAAGGTTCTTACACTTGAAACGAGGTATCTACACACATCACCTTGAGCCGAGTATATTTATAAGCTTCCAAGAGCGTTCTGGAAAGGGACGGCATTTATAAGGGCTATCCACTTCGCAAGGGGCCGACGGGCGGGCGCAACGATGTAAACAAAAATAGACCTTAGATACATTGTGTGTTAAAGACTAGAATCCTAGCGCAAGAAAGCCCGTGCGGCCAACGTGCAAGTCACGGGAACGGGATTTTTGCACTTGTATTGTAGTCTCTACATTGTGGGTACATATTTAAGAAATATTTTAAATTATGAAAACATTAATAATATTAAATAGAAATCTTAGTGTGATAATGGCAACATATTTTAAAAGTATTTCTGCCTAACTTATAAAAACACTCCAAAAACACTGTCTAAAATAGTTTGTGGGGGAGATTTTACAATGAAAAGACGTAGAAGAAATCGTATTTTTATAAATAAAACTGTTTATCCTTTACTGCCTCGATGTATCCACTTTTGGGGCACGGGTCTCTTCCTGCATCTCAGGAAGGTTAGGCCATACTCCACCACGGGCGCCAAGTCCGGGTTGGTGGGGGATTGTAAGGCAGTGGCGGGCCTTACAGTCAGAAGTTGTCAAGCCGCTCATAAGGACTCTGACATGGCTTAACGATTGCTATTACATGAAACCCGGCATCAACGGCTTAACGGTTGTGCGGTCTTGCGAAGCATAGAAGAATTTAGCAGATGACTAGCTCAATTTGTTATTGGGTCTGACAAATGTTACCTCGTACTCTCCTTGCTTTATCTCTTCACTGATGTGTCGGACATTCCTTTTCCGGTTGGCTCCAGTTACATAAGTGCATCGATAAATCGTTTAAGTCGGTCTCGACCCGTACCGTTATCTACAGAGAAAATTCCAAAGCGCCAAACTTCATCTTAAAAGTATTTAATTAAACGTATGTACTTTCTATAGTGTTTGTTCGTTGACGGTGATTGGAGAGTGTACTGTAATGCTGTTGAGAGGCTGGTGGGGTTGTCTCGTAGAGAAGAATAACGTTATTTGTTTCACGTTATTCTTCGCTGGAATGATAACGTGAAGCAGGTAACGTTATTACCACTAAATATTTCATAATATAATAATATTGTAGCCTAAATACGTCCCACGGCAGGGCACACGCCTTCTCTTAGAGAGAGACAATGGGTTTAATCATCACGCGTGCCCACCGCGGATTTTTCAACCTCAAGCGCTGAGGTATGTGAACATTTCCTGTACCCAACTGTGAAGGAAAACATCGTGAGGAAACCTGCACTCAGGTTTCCTCATGATGTAGTAATATTTATATTAGAGCCATGTCTTTTGATTAAAATGATTTCCATTATTTTAAAATGCTTTTTACTTATTACAAATGTCCTCATTATAAATGTGAAAGTTTGTGAAGATATTTGTTAGTCAATCACGCATTAACGGCTGATTAGATTTAAATGAAACGTGGCATACAGACAAAGATCTGAATTGAGACTGACGATACTTGATATCCCGGTAACGCGTTCCCATGGGATAATATTTTATTTATTGTATGGAATAAGGTGTAATTTGCGGAATTTAGCGAAGTAATTTTCATATATTAACATGTGAAAATTACATTGCTAATATTTTATTGTTACAGTGACCTTTTTTCAAAACAAACTAAGATATTTAATAATTGCGTTCATTTGTAACAAGGATCGTATAACGCACTCTGTGTTGGCACGAAATTCGCAGTGTCAGGTAATCTTTATATATAAAAATGCTACTGTATGTGTGTCATTCAGTGACACTGAAGTCCTCCTTAACGGCTGGACAGATTTGAATGATTTTTTTTGCATGCGTTTGGATGACGCTCTGGATGGTTAGATTCACAAATCAGAATCGTTATAATGCAGTACATCTGTCGGGTCAGCTAGTCATTACACTATATTACAAAGGCGAAAGTTTGTGAGTGTGTATGATGTTTGTTACTTCTTCACGTCTAAACGGCTAGAGCGGTTTTCGTAAAATTTGGTATTAGCCACATAGGCTACGTTTTACTGCGGGAAAATATATTATTCCCATGGGAAAATCGATAAACCGCGGGTAACACCGCGAGTAACAGCTAGTTCTCTATAAAGTCGGTTTGTCTAAAGCTAAAATGTCAAGCGAGAAGGAAAAAGGTGCGAATATCGTTTAGCATAAAATCAGATGTAGGTACCTAAGTAACAGGGGTCTGGGAGATTCGTGGCGCTTGTCGGCCTTCCGTTGATATATCGTATGTAATTCAGACGGCAATTTCACTGAGACGAGGTGAAGCCGTAAATTGAAGTTAGAATTCCGCTCAGACGTACAAAACGGATACTATATCTGCACTTTCCTATTAGTCAGATGATCTATCAAGAGGAAATTCGTTATTTATAGAAAAGACTCATGAATGTATTTTAAAAGGTTAAGTTGATACAGCTTTGCATATCTCCTTCATTTATTTCTACCGCCTAACAGTCCATTCTATAATTTTTTTTTTTTTTTCTCTCCGTAAGAACCATCTTTGTACTTCAAGGAATATTCTTAAAAAAGAATTAGCGAAATCGGTTCAGCTGTTCTCGAGATTTGCGCCTACCAACACATTCAGCGATTCATTTTTATATTATAGAAGATGAAAAATCTATTTTCATGACCTTTCGCCCATTTCGTTGTGTGTAGTCGAGAGCGCAACAACCTTTACATTTTAGTTGCAAATTCACCCGTAACGTAACTGAGTAAAGTGTACGCGTGTATAGATTGATATGCCGTCTATTAATAGTCTACTGCACTATTGTTGTTATAGAGGAGAATTAATTAACTAAGTGGTGGCCAAGAACGGTTCGACAGTCGGTGGGCAGACCACCCCAGCCCGACGACATTGTGAAAGCGGCTGGGAAAATTGAGCGAAACTAGCAAAGGACTGGATATTGGCGTGAAAGAGAAGAGGCCTACACCCAACAGTGGGCTCTCTTTATGGGCTGATAAGAGAGAAAGGTAGGGGAATTAATTAAATGGTCGGCAATAAAGTCACATAATCAGTAAACAATTGTTTTGGTCAACATGATGAATGAATCAGCATGGTCACGTGGTCAGCAAAGAAATCAAACAAGATTAATTTAAAAACTTATTATGTATGAATCATGCAAATCTGGTATTTTCTGCTGATAAATTAGGAATTTTCTTATGATGACTTTGAAATTTTCTGCTAGCATTAAAATGTGAAAATTACTTTGCTTAATTCCGCCAAAAATCCCACAAGCACCATGCGGTTAGTTAACGCACCGCCCTCCCTCCCACTTTTTCAAGCAGAAGCAAGACACGAACACACCACCACCGACACCAATACTTGTGTGAGAAAATGCGTGTTAGACGCGTTTCGCCTCTAACACGCGGCATCCTCTTGGCATCCTCTTCCGCAAAAAAACGCCTGATTCCATACAATTTTCTGCTAAGCGATTAATTTTTTTCTGCTAATATATTTCGAGTTTTCTGTTTGCCAATTTGGAATTTACTGCTTACCAATTTAGAATTGATAAAATTGGAATTTTCTACTCACCAATTTAGAATTTTTTGCCATTCAATATAGAAATTTCTGTTCATAATTTTGGATTTTTCTGCATTTTGTTATATTTTCTGCTGACCTGCTGCTCAGTTTTGTTCTGGCAGATAATAACATTTCTAACAAAACCCGTATTTTATTGCTGTACGCTTAATTGATACTAACCCATTGTAAAAAGTCGTCTAGCTTAAAATATCCTTCACGGAACGAAGACAGTCCAAAATTATCTTGCCTTATCATCGAGGCCAACCTTGGAGTTCCTTACTTGACGACATATTTACATAAACGGCTCTACTAAGAAGCAAAATGCAAAAGGTTCTTACAGTCTTCAAGATAGTGGAAATACGATATGTTTCGCTTTGACGGATTGTTGCTTTGAAGGATTTTGTTCCACGTCGATCTAGGATAAGATAACACTTATCAGTGACCTCTACAGTATTTTTTCATGTGAATCACGGAACAAACTGCACATTGTGTATCTCGAATTTTGAAGTTTCGGGAGCGATCTTGTTAGGATAACACCTAAAGAAGAACTCGTAAAACTTGTTACAAACATAAATCGACTTTTCAACTAATTTCAAGCAAATTTCAATAGCACAATGAAAAGTTTACCCCTTTCAACTGATAATAATGTTGCCTACGCAGGAGAGAGTCGGAGGTACTTTATTTGTTGCGCCAAAGACGATACAATACAAGATTTTGTCTGTTCCATTCGAAATAAGTATTGCACGGATTTTAATATGTTGAGTACTTAAAACTTGGTTAACAATCGAAGCTAAAATAAAAGGCATAAAAAGAAGTAAGAGCAGCCAAGAGCAACACAGAAGATTTTTTTCTGTGAATGTAAATTGTCTTAAATAAATAAAATAAACAATTTTTGGGACCTCTTCTAGCTTGACGTATTGTGATAGATGAAAAGTATTGTATTGACGTAGGTGACTACTTCAGCAGTAGCATTTTTTCACACAAGTATTGGTGTCGGTGGTGGAGTGTTTGTTTCTTGCTTCTGCTTGAAAAAGTGGGAGGGAGGGCGGTGCACTAACTAACCGCATGACTACAGGCGGCGGCGCTTTTGTTACTGTATGGAGCCCTTAACAAAGACAGTCGTACAGTGTACAGTGATCTAGTACCTACAAGCGCACATGACATACAGTGCGACAACCTTGTGTTATCTCGCGCACACCGCCCTTGGTCCACTTATACCGTGGCTTACTATCGCTACAATGCATCTGATAAACGGCAATTTTAATCTATTTGTGTTAGATATGCAAAACAATAATGGTCGTCATTGTGAAAGTCAGACAGTGAAGCTTTTGCAACTACCAAAGTACGTGAAATGGGACTTCAGAAACTAGAAGAGACTTCTAAAGTTAGCTTTCAGAAATGATAGCCAGAATATAGTTTTGTCAAAAATGCCTCTCTCCCTAAGAATTCTCAGTAAAGTTTGTGGGACGAGAACGTTACAAATTTTGAGACACACATACGAGCATTCGTCACGCAGGACACAACAAAGGCAAATTAATGTTGTGCAAAGGCATTAATACGAATCAGACACGTTAATCCGACTACAGAGTCTTGGCAGGTCCACAAAAAGTAGCTACAGAAATCAACTTTTCGCAAAAACCAATCTGCATCTCTACGTGTTTTGATTTAGAATTTGTGGATAGCTTTTTTGCGGGCCGAAATTGCCGATTCCGTCTGCGATACAGTCAAAACTCTTGATTAGCAAGGATAAAAATGCAATACCTACAATCACGATTCATGACGAATCAAATTGTAGGTAGGTATTCCGACTTTTTTAGAAACTTAATTGTGTCTATGACTGGCTAAGTCTATGGTACAAATTATTATAGAGGCAATATATGGGTAGTAAAATAGAGACGGTAAAATAAAAAGTCCTTCTACTTCCTATTATAATGTACGCTGAACAAAAAGTAATAAGTAGGGTAAAAGTGGGATAGACGCCCTTGGAGGATAGACGCCGCACCTTAAAAAAAGAGTATTTAAAACAAAGTTCACGCTCTAGTACCAAGTTCCTCGGACAGATCTCGCCCCGCACAGCTCAGTCCGCGCACGCGCTTCGACAGGACTGCACGTGTCGCCGCTTGAGTTAAAAAAACGTTGCAAAATTTTACCGCGCTTGCATGAATGTTGTGACAGTGACATTTTGACGTGTTCAGAACTTTCGTTTTCGAAGGTAAGTTTTAAGTGTGTATTGTTATTTAAGTAGTATGTATCATTTATATTTATGGTGTGTTTATAAAATTACGAAATTATTTAAGTATTTTTATTTATTTGCAGGGGCGTCTATCCCTACTAAAAAGGATAGAGGCCCCACTATTGACTGAGTATAGACGCCCTTAGAGGCATATATCCTCTATGACTTATTCACTAGGCTATAGGTAAGATTTTTTTAAATAACGTACCTATCTAGTTAATATGCAACTTAGTAGGAAAATTGACTTTCCAGTTTATTTATGAGCTGTTTATACCTTTACATGTCGTACTTCACTGCACTTGTAAAAAATATTGCAGCATATCACCTAATTTCATTTTTTATTTTAGACAAAATGCCGCGAAAATATAAAAGGAAAATAGGGGCACCCGTTCGTGCTGCTTGGTCTGAAGAAGCCCTTTGCAAAGCTTTTGGGGAAATGGATAAAGGCCAAGTCGGTGTAAATGAAATATCTCGTCGTTATGGTATTCCATCTCGAACTTTGAGGAGGCGATATGCTAAAAAAAACTGTAAAAAACTTACTTTGGGTAAGTAATAGAGGAATGAATTGCCCTAATCATATTCAATTTAGGCACTGTCTTCTTAGTTTGTTTTTTCATACTTGTCCTTTTTGAATCCTCAGTTTTTTTTCTGTACCTATATTTTTTTTCTTTTTCAGGAAAACATCCCACACTGGACTTTGACAACGAGAAACGTCTCGTAGTGCACATACAAAAATTAGAAAAGGCAGGATTTCCCACAACACGACAGGATGTAAGAAGACTCGCTTTTGAATTTGCCGAGAAACTGGGTTTGGAAAATTCTTTTAACAAAGAGACACGTATGGCTGGTCAGCACTGGCTCAAATCATTTCTTGAACGACACCCAGAACTCAGTATTCGCCAGGCAGAAGGTTTGTCTATTGCAAGGGCTCAAGGATTAAATCGAGATGAAGTAAACAAAATGTTTGAATTGTTGCTAAAAGTACTAACTGAAAATGATTTGATCGATAAACCTGATCGAATTTATAATACTGACGAAACTGGAGTTCAAATGAACAATAATCCTGGTAAAGTTATTGCTACTAAAGGTGCCAAAGTAGTAAATTCCATCACTTCTAGCGAAAAAGGTGAGACAATGTCAATTATAGCTTGCTGTAACGCTGTTGGCAACTACGTTCCTCCGGTGGTCATTATCAAGGGGGTCAATAAAAGACCAGAGTTCCAAGAGGGTCTTCCGCCCGGAGCCAACGTGTACATGAACAAAAAATCTGCCTACGTCAACTCAGAACTCTTTCAAAAGTGGCTGAAAGAACAGTTCGTGCCAATAAAACCACAAGGTAAAGTTTTGCTTATACTTGACGGGCATTCATCGCACACTACTGCTATTGATTTACTAGAATTAGCAGAAGAAAATGACATCATATTGTTCTGTTTGCCAAGCCACACTACACAGGCTTTACAACCGCTTGACCGGAGTTTTTTTAAACCTTTCAAAACTTACTTCGCTTCAGAAACTAAAAACTGGATGTTGAGTCACAAAGATCGAAAAATAAATCGATACATTGCTGGAAAATTAATAGGTAACGCATGGGCTCGCGCTGCTACCTCTTCTAATGCTGTGAATGGGTTTCGTGCGTGTGGTATTTTCCCGTACAATCCTTCTGCCATTCCCGACAGCTACTTTGCTATCTCTGATAACAGCTTTCAAAATGTAGATGAAGGAAACCTTGCTCAAGACCAACCAGTAGCAAGGGAACTCGACGCTAATGCTGATGTGAATTCATATTATGTTGAGCCCCAGCCTGGTCCATCGTCGTCAACTATCAATAGGGAGCGGGAGCCTGATTTCGGGTTCTTACTATATGAAGATCTTGCAGCGGACGCAATTATTATTCCCTTAGAAGGAAATGTCAGTCCGTCCATCCTTTCTCAGAATCATAATGTTGAAACTGTAGAAGTCATAACTCCAGGTAAATATTATCTTAAAGAATGTTCACCGGTCTCAAAAACTCAAAATCTAGATGAAGGAAACCTTGCTCAAGACCAACCAGTGGCAAGGGAACTCGACGCTAATGCTGATGTGAATTCATATTATGTTGAGCCCCAGCCTGGTCCATCGTCGTCAACTATCAATAGGGAGCCTGGAACTGTAGAAGTCATAACTCCAAGTAAATATCTTAACGAATGTTCACCTATCCCGAAAATTCCTGTTCCATTATACAAAAGAGGCAAGCAAGGTGCTGCCGTTTTAAATTCAGAAGAACATATTAACTCTAAGAAAGCTAAGTTGAAAGGTAAAGCTAAGAAGCAAACACCAGACAAACCTAGAAAAAACAACCAAAAATCTGTTCCTAAAAAGAAAAGACCGAGGTTTAGCTCTGAACGTGAACAAGAGTTCGATGAATCAGATTCTGACCAGACTGAATCTGATAAAGAAAATACTCAATGCAGAGAATGTTTCGATGACTATGCAAGTACCAAGTCCACGGCGGACTGGATTCAGTGCCTGATGTGTAAACTCTGGTTACACGAAGATTGCACTCTATATGGCGATTACTGTAATAGATGTGGACACAAGAAGAAGCTTGCAGCTCTAAAAGCTAACCTGGCCAAAGTGAATTCAAAGAATAAGTAACCTGGCCAAAGTAAACAGTATCTCTATATTTGTTGATTATTTGAAAATTTTGATTACTGTTACTTTTTTTTAGAAGGAAGCTTTGTTTTTTCCCAAAGAAGTCTTAAGGGACGGATTTGTTTTAAGTTTTATTATTCCTAAATTTAGTTCTGTAAAGTTTTAAATAATTTTTAATACACGTTGTTAAGTTGCTAAGTTTACCCAAAGAATGATTGAAAGACTGAGCCATTTGTTCCTATAAAAGTGCCATTTACTTCAATTTTACGGTATATTTGGATAAGAAAACCTTATAATATATTATTGCAACTAAGAAAGCAAATAAACATTTTATTTAATTTTTTACAATTTTTTTTATTTATTACGGAGGCATCTATCCTATTGTAGGGCATCTATACTCATGTCGAAATTTTGCCAGGGGCAACTACCCCATACAGTAGGCGTCTATCCTCAAACAATAAGTTTTTTTTAGAGCCGAATATCTACAAATCTACGGTATGCATTGAATAATGATATGAGTAGATAGTAAGTATAAGGACTATAGTTGTTACAAATAGTTAACTCACTCGAATAGTGCTTTAAAAAAAAAAGTTATAGTCAGCTTACAGAAAGTGGGGCATCTATCCCACTTTTACCCTAGTCGTAGCCTTGCAAAACTGATAGCCCAACGCAGTAGAATGCCACACCTGCGTCCTCAACAACTGTATATAATTAGTAAAACATAATACATTAAAAATTGTCCCTAGAGGGCTAATAAACGTAGCGGAGTTCGTTGTGAAAAGGTGCAAAGGCACAGAGGATCTCAGTGATAATTACAAACGATAAAGGATAAAAATAGATATTTTTTCCTCTGTTTTAGCTCAAGAGAATAAATGTATATTAAATTAAGAACCCAAGATGGCAATGCACGAAATTAAGAGAAACGATCGGAATAAAAGTAATGACACTCCGGTCTTTATTACTTTTACTTACTGTTATTACACTTATCAATCAATTCAACAGTGTTTTTGTCGTACGAAGCGTAATTCGATCATTCCAACTAAATTATGTTTATCGAAGAGATAAAGAAGAAGCGAAACGCTGAAGCGAAAGATAATCCTTCCGCCCCTATCGGCGAGTTTAATGATTCGGTTTATTTACCTCTTGTGTGATTATAAATAGCTATTGTTACATCATAGGTCGAAGTTCCTGCTGATATTGGACTGAAAAACAGGTTTACGAGAGAAGCCATACCAGGCTAGAGCGATAAAGCGAAGAAATGACAGAATTCAGAGCAAACAACGGCTGCTATAAATCGTTATTATGATTTATGCGAATGAATTATCAGCAGGTAGGTAGAGCAAACTGATACTTAGTAATTTTATCCTTTAATTTAGTTACAAACACACATTTAACAACCATGTGGCAATACCATTGCCGCTTATGTAGAGCTCTGAACAATCTGCAATGACGATAATCTATTATTTATGTTAAGGGTGAAGGCACACAGATGGAAAGTCGTGTCTAATTTCTATGAGTCGTATCTGACACATGTCAGGACATGATGGAGATAATTATGCGTCGATGCGCTTAACTTTGATGCGCGATCATCATACAGATTCGGTTTGCGTTAGCACGTATTTTATCGTATGCGCGCTTCTTTTTTATCTTGACAGAAATATCAGCGACATTCTATGCAGAGTTTCGATTTATGCTTTATGCACCTCGATTCTGTGCCAGTATACCATGAACATAAGGTTCTGGAAAGTCTGAAGCAACGCTGAAAGAGGCCCGACAACACCCAATCTATTTTTAAAATCTTAATATTTTAGGGACTTTTGTACACATAGTGACGATGGCAGTATTATCGTGCCATCTTAGTTACCATCAAAAAAAATATTAAAAAAAAACATTCAAAAAAAATATTCTTAACGCTAACTATTGTGTACTAATACTACTGCTAGTACCAGCAGTAACTTTAAAAGTGTACAGAAGCTTAGCCGCGCTACACTTTGGCTCGGACAGAATGCTCTGCAGGACGCTATCCAGAAAATTTATCTTGAAGTTTTTTGTGTGTGTTTTTCTTTTTTTTTTTAACACTATTCCGAGTACACTTTATGAACAATCTCATATCGTACGACTATCTTGATCAAACTACCGGAGGTACTGTTAGTACACTTACCAAAGTGACATTGCTTTTAGTAATAAGGCCGTCATTTGTACTATATTTTTATATAATTTCTGTTACTGTAATTTCTGTGTATAATAAAGAATATCATAACATAACATTTACATACAGGCACATACCTACATTGCTTTTGGCCCCACACAAGGATACCCTGTATCGTGGAAACCAGAAACAACGACATCACGTACATGTAAACATCCAAGACCTGGGGTTTTTTTTTGTCACCAGCCGGGGTTCGAACCCCGAACCTCTTGGATGGTAGGCAGATGCGCTACAGCTGCGCCACAGAGGCCGTCAATGACACAGGGCCGAATATTCTGTCTACCTATCCATAAAACAATATAGAATAGATCTACTAAACGTGTCACGATATTTCTGCTAGACCATGGCCGTCCCAAATTGCAGTTCATTAGCGTCTTCAACCGTCATCACGGTCACGAGCTGGTTACGTGGACAATGACAAACACTACCTCGGAATATACTAATCGAAAAATCTTGAAGCCGCAATCCCTGTCCTAAGGTTATCTTGTTTTGTTTTCTATGTATACCCAACTAAGTATTTTGTAATTAACTTATGAAGACTGTAAAACGCTAAGAGAGCTAGTCTGCCAACAAACTGTTATTTAGTTTGGCGGAAAAATATGTACTGAGAACAATAAATTGTAGAATAAACACTTTTTTTAAATTGCTTAACCTGTGAAATAATAGAACAAGAGTTACCGTGTGATTTGTATATGAGAGAACTGTTTACATAGAGCCAGAAGTTGTGGGATTAACTAATTTGGCGGAACCCAAATTAGTTAATCGCACAATTTTTTTTATGTAGCCTTTTTCCATGGTTCTTATGCAAGAAAAATAACAACATGGTAATTGACCCAAATAGACGATCCTCATAATTTTTACTTGAATTCGACAATTTGAGGGCAATAACTAGCATTGCCTAATTTAAGCATCGACTAATATCAAAAGACCATTTTTTTACGCCACACTCGAGGATTGAACATTCAAATCATTTAATCGAGCGGTATTTTGCGTGTAAAGGCTTGGTAAATTACTTTCTTGACAAACCGTTGATAACGGCAGTTATCTCTAACAAAGGGCGTGCAGAAACCAATTAGGGTAGGCCTAGAAACCATTCAAGAAATCAGCTATAAAATCTCGCTATCCACGCCAATCAGAAATCGGAAATTTAAAATTTATTTAAACGTATTGAATATCAACGTACAATGTTATCCGCTGTCTTCGGGTCCATTGTAGTCGAGGAAAAGACACTGAAAAAAACCCTACTCTGACCATCTTTTCTCAAATCATCTTTAGTCTTATAAGTACATAAGTTGCTACGAGTACTTACCTAACGAGATCCCATGAGTGCAATCAACAACTTGCGATGCTAAAATATTTGTTAATATTTTTAACAAATTAGGAAAGCACTAAAACTGCGGCCAGACATACGGACAGCAACCATTCACGAGCTCGAGCTTCAGCCGTCGCCAGTCTCAACCATATTAGAAGGAGATAGGCGACGCGGCCACTCGCATGGCCCTTCGGAAGCTTGTGTGCATAAGCCCTACTCTATAATGTTATAACGTATAATAAAAATGTCTAGATATGATGACACAGCGATGCTGCGAGGTAGTCAAAGTTGCGCAAGAGGCGGGCAACATGGAGGATGACCTAATAAGAAGGCAAGTGCGCCGTCACGCTGCCGGTGAGATGTGACGCCGTGACGAGTCACGCGCTGCCGCGTCACGTGGTCCGCGGCTGGGTACATCAGAAGGTGTATCGGTATTTCACAGGTCCGAGTGTGTCGAGACGTCTTAGGCGAGACCCAGCGAGAGTACTCGGTCGAGAGCGTACAGACTTCATAACAATCGCCATTCTAAATTGTTATGAAGCATGTACGGTCTCGACCGAGTACTCTCGCTGGGTCTCGCCTAAGACGTCTCGACACACTCGGACCTGTGAAATACGGATACACCTTCTGATGTAAGACGAACGCTCCCATCTGCACTCTTAAACTCAGCCTGTCTCGGAATGGCTCGCTGATAGTGTCGAGGCGATGGTCTGATAACCATCGCCCCGTCACATTGGCGAGATTTGCAGAAACTGAGACAAGAACGAAGAATATAGGCTTTAATGTTGTTGTTCCGGAAACCACAAGGGTTTCGGCGTCCCAAGTGACTGTATTCGTTAAGAAAGCAATTTTTTTAAATAATCTCACTCTATAATGTAAATTTCAGAGTTTCTTGAAGGTTGGCAAGCATCTAAATCTGGGTCGTATCCAAGTTCCAGGGTGTTACAGGAAGGCTACTGTAACGTCAAAGTCCTGCAGAAGTAATGGGGTTGTTCTGCTCCACAATATTTGTCAAACAACAGAAGTTTAAAAAATAATAAAAGTGATTTATATCAATACTTAAGCAAAATTACCCTCTTTAGTTCTTCAAGACGTTTTAAAATCCCATATTCATCCGAACCACATCCAAATGTAGCTGTGGGTACAGTCATTTCATTGTACCTATATAAATCAAAGGTTCCTAAAAATTCCGTCGTCCAAAAGATGACCCTGTTTTACCCTACCCTTGACGCCCTTTGTTTCCTCATCAGAAAAATCTGTGATAAACGCAGTTTAGTGGGTGATGACATGGTGTTTGGTGGATACATTGTCATGTGTCCATTTGGTGGATAGGTGAGATATTTATTTGACATTATAATTATATTTGAATCGCTGATCCTAAACGATCACGAAGGTTAAGCAAAACAGTGCGCGTTCAGTGCATGAATGGATAAACCGTCTATGACTAACGCTAGTAGCATTTTACCGAGCGATTTCGTGGTTCACAAGGCACGTTAAGCAGTTGGTGCCGGCTGCTGTCGATAGATGGCAGTCGTTAAGCCAAGTCAGAAAACTTCTGACAGAAAGACCAGCCACTAGTCTTGCAAGTCTCCACCAATCCGGAGTTGGCCCCCGTGGGTCTATACCTTCCTCAGGGAACAGACCCGTGGGGACATAATGGGTTGATGGTGATAATTCTATGTTGTCCAACGTCAGGAAACACCTTGAAGCTTGGTTGGAGCCGCATGTATTGACTAGTCTTTCCTGTGGCCTAGGCCGACTAAGCTGTCAGGCTGGTATAGGGTAGACTGGGCAAGCCTACTCCATCTAAATCAATGTCCCAGTGGTTCCTTCACCCGCTTAGTGTGAGTGAAGGTGCCACTAGACGCTGAATAAATCATCTCAATACGTAGATGCAAGTGCCCAAGTTTCCTCCTAAGTTATCCTTTGGATGTCTGGAGATTAGTACTTTGTAAGTGACTGTTGTATTTTACTCAATTGGTTATTGTTTTTATTCCACGGTCAGTAATGTCGATGTTGTTCGCTGAGGCAGGCGTCACTCGACTGATAAAAAGATATGGTGCAAGGGCAATGAATTATAATGCCATTGTATACGTATATAGTTGTTGATGTGGATTCAGACATGTTTAGTAGAAACATAAAGTTGCTACAATAAAAACATTTAAATTGGAGATGTCTAGGGGTCGTCCCTTAATCACGTAATGTTGTTTAGCAACTTTTTAACTAGCCCCTCCCTCACGGTGATACGTACTAACGTGATATCTTACTTCACAAGTGATGTTTTGCGATTTTTTCCGAACCTACTCCGCCCCTTTAGAACCTCACGTGATTAACCTTCTAAGGCCCAATGTCCTCAAGTAATCCCAAAAACAATTGTTATTTTCAAGGTCGAGGTTAATCCACAACCCCTAAAGATGGCATCATCATCAGCCCTTCGCTACCCGATGCTGAGTTTAGGCCCTTTCTCTCAAATGCCGTCGCGTCTCTTACGGTCCTTTACCATCAGCATGCAGGTACAGTAAAAAAATGCCAAAAAAAGATCCTCTGCCTAAAGATGGCATGGAAATTGTTTATTGCAAGCATCATCAAAAAAATCAAACAAAAATAAAAACGATTGACTCTTCATCTGCGTAATGAGATACAGCGTCCAGACATCTTTCACCACTAGAGGGGTGAAGTTGTTTTGGATAGAGTAGGCTTCCCCAACACCTATACCATCCGGCCGACTAAGTTATCACGATGGGTAAATGAACAAACAAACGAAAAAACCCTTATTTTTCCCCTTTATCTAAAACTAATACCTTTCCCCGCACACAAGCGTATGGTGATGACAACATACTCATGATTAAAATTTAGTGGTGTGCGTTGGACACGAGTGTGTGTGAGTGTGTGAAGTTATCGCGTCCGTTGCCCTCTCGGCTACTCGGTGACATTGACGAAGTAAGTACAAATAAACCGATAAGCACAATTATAATGAGTGTCTTGTAAACGCTATAGTGATTTAAATATTTAATCGCCATTAATAGCTCATATAGAGAAGCCGGTATCGGATATACAGGGTGTAACGCTATACTATTTTTATCTAATTTAGGTGGTTTGAACGTACACCCCATTTGTAGTTTTTACTACTTAACTACTCGTCGTCAAACGTTTACTATTGGGAAAACCTCTAACTCGCAAAAGTTTAGTAAAATTGTCACCTGCGGGTGTAAACTATTGGTTCTATTTCCAATTCGCAGGTGATTGTGGTGCCTCATCGCAATCCATGGTGCACCTGCTCCAATGCCCATTGTGCCCTCACACCTGCACTCTGGAGGACCTAACAGAGGCCAACGCTGCTGCAATAGCAGTGCCCAACTATTGGGCAGGAAGATTATACTAGTCGAATCGCTGACACGAAAAGAAGAAGAAGAATAATACCTTTCGTCTACCTCGATATCAACCCTTTATATGCCGTTGGGGCACGGGTCTCTTCCTGTATTGCAGGAAGGTTAGGTCATACTCCACCACTAGGGCCAAGTCCGTGTTGGTGGAGGATTGTAAGACAGTGGCGGGCCTTACTGTCAGAAGTTGTCAAGCCGCTCATAAGGCTTCCGACATGGCTTAATGACTGCCATTACATGACAGCCGGCACCAACGAAGCACTGAAGCGCTAAAAAACTGCCACTAGTGGTAGTCACGGGACGGTCATCCATCGAGTACCTGACCGCGCCTGTTGTTGCTTAAGCCAAGTGATTATTTCCAATCACTCGGTTCCGCTGGGCCACGAGCTCTTCCAAACAGGGTCGACCCCCTGTTCGGAAGTAATTAGTCTATCTCCCTCTCTCTAACAATCTCTCTGCAGTCGACTGTAACAGGAAAGTAGGTAAGAGCCTACTTTACTAAAAGTGAATAATTTAGGTTGTAAACATAAGACTTGCGTCACAAAGTACAAGTTTGTCATTTCGTCTGAAGGCTCTCGTGAGGGATCTGGGTCACCTAAACAACACAGAATTTAGTTCTTTGGGTCAGTAAAATGTGCCTAATTGGGACTTTATTTTAACGAGACTACAATATAATACAACGAATACAGTTGGTACGAATCCCGGTATGAGCAAATGACTTTGTTATATACGTTACGTACAGTTATAGTTATACCTACCACTCGCTATGGTGAAGGAAACATCGTGAGGAAACCTGAATGTTTGCTATGTTCTTATACTACAAGCGCTTAAAATTACCAATCCGCGGTGGGCACGCTTGGTAATTAAGCCTATACTCTCACAGCGGTATGTATTACGTATATAGGTTACTTAAAAAGCAATAGAGTAATAATAGAGTTTCGTCAAATGTTTTCCAGGTGCCTTCACAATATTGTGGGTATTGTAGACTTTTAGTCCGGATTTACTTACGGGTGTTGTTATATCCGAAAAGTCCGACCTTACGAATGTTTTAGTTCAAAAATTGTGGGTATTGTACCAGAAATAGGTTGGTGGTCTGACAGGATCAGATGGGCAGGCGTGAATAAGAATACGCCTATGCCCATCTCTGATTATCTCCATCCAAATATCTGATTAGACAGATCAGAGATAGATTAACATAACATTTACATACAGGCACATACATTGGCCTCACACTAGAATACCCTGTGTCGTGGGAACCAGAAACCGCGACGTCACAAACATGTAAACATCCAAGACCTGGGTTTTTTTTTGTCCCCAGCCGGGGTTCGAACCCGGGACCTCCCGCAAGGAGGCAGATGCGTTACCCTGCACCACAGAGATCGTCCACACACGTTAAATGAAGGATATGATAGAGTTTTTAAAGGCTCTCTTCATTTCACTCGTCTCTCTATTAACGTGTCGATGGCAAGTCAACATGGTGAATGGATTTGCCAATGAGGCGTTTCCGTTTGGCTGTGTTTCAAGGAGAGCTATAGAAAGAGTAAAGTTCAAAAAAAGGCTGAAATAAATTTTACTTTACATAAGCTATAATCTTCATGCAATCCACTCGCTCTAAAGGTCGTCTAGAAGAGATCGCTCTAAGCGATAAGAACGCTAATGGTACAACATTGTGTAGATTTAAGACATTATGGTTATATTATTTTCTGTGCAATAAAGTGTTCTCTAACTATCTATCCACAGAACATAAAAAAAGATTAGAAGTCGTAAGTGGTCGGTGCCCGCGTACCTCGTATTAGCAATGTATTGCCTATGCGTAGTCTCCGACAGTTCTTCTTGCCCCAGTTGTCATTTGTTTCTAGTAAAGAAAACAATCGTAAAAACTCTACTAAAATGCCTTCTTGTGCTGTGTTCTTGTCTTGTGCTCTCTTTTATGTTCTGTGTATCTATCTATTTAAGCAAAAAGTCTACACAGGATTCAGTGGAATTTGTAGAAAGTTTTCCATTTACATGTTAGTCGACAATTACTCGTTAACTTGTAAAGCCTACTTAGCCGTGATAGTTTTTCTTTTAAGTTCTAAGTGCTCTGACTTTTTTCAACTTTCTACAATTATCTGTTAGTCAGTAGAGGTGGTGGGTTGACTTCACTTGCGTCAGCGGCTCTGATGACGACCACATTCTTTCCGATTGGTTGTCTTATCTTTTTTGTGCGATCTGTCTAAATATAACGAAGGAAATACCTAAAGTAATGGCAAGATTGGCGTAATAATTGTTCCAGTTGTATCAAAACATATTTTTGAACGTTTGAACGTAAGTACGTTTATTAAATTAACAGTTACAGCAGCAGGTGTTACTAACAAAACACTCCACAATATTGACTTTGTATTTGTATTTTGTAACCTCGGATTCCCTTCCTTCATTTTTGTCGGAAGGGTCACACCAGGTGTCGCTCTGGAAACTTCTTCGCAGGGAACAATACGATTTTTTTCGAAAGTTAATGTTTTGATGATGAAAACTTGAAGTTTCCAGTCTCTACTTTTTATTTATGTAGCCTATAAGCATCCCGCTGCAGGTCACATGCCTTCTCTCAGAGCGTATGGGCTTAATTAACACGTGTGCCCGCCGCGGATTGGCAATTTGAAGCGCTGAGATATTTGAACACCTCAGACTCTAGATTCTATTAAATAAAAAATTTTTATATAGTAACTAATGTATCATCATCATTCTTAATAACAAGTGATTGATAAGATAACATAGTTACTAGGTAGCACCAAAAGACAGAATCTACAATTCGCATGCACAAAAAAATGTGGTTCTCATAATAAGCGGTGATGATTCGGTGAGAATTTTAAAACACGAAGTGACGTAATGTTGGCAATGTGTAGTGAACGCTCGGTCGGTCGTCGGAGGCTACACGGTGCCGAGTCGACGACTCGTCCACAGACTCGTCGATCTAACGACCAACTTGAACATCTCAAGGTCTGCGAGCGCGCATGATCAAGGCCACGCCCGCGCGGCGCGCCACCAAATAAATACCCCAGAAATATAAGCAAGGAGTACGAAGTATAGTGTAATTTTTTTGTTTAGATGCGAATAGTTGCAGAGTCGATTGCTAGTGTTGTAGGAAACCAAAGACGCTTAAGGGTGCTAACTAGCGCAACAAATGGAATAAAAATCATAATTTGTTTTATAAGTTTTTTTTTCAAAAAGAACACATCAAAACTCTTAATATCTTTGATTACTATTTTTAGAACATACAGCCTAGAGTACAAACAGTATAAACATCCTAGGACTTGAATAGGTTTCTGCTAAAAACGGTCGTTTTAGGCGAAAATCGATTAAAGTCTTAGATTGTTAATCCTAGGTTCTAGCCTCAAGGAAAATAAACACCCGCCTACGTGACTATCCAGTGTGAAGGCGTGGAAGTGCAATGGACAGCCACCATCGGAAAGCTGGGATCCCTTCGGGAGGCCAGCAGTAACATTGGTGCACTGCTGGCTTTCTGGAAAGAAATTGGATGGCTGGAGTGGTCTCACAGCCCTGCTACGTACAATGGCCCAACTATGAGGCTAAGTGCGGAAACCACAGGACAAACTAACTAACTAACTAACCTAGGTTCTAGACTGTAGGTTCTAAAAATAGTTGTCACAATTGTTAAGATTTCACTCATGTTCACCTTTAGATAAAAACTTCTTACAAAACAAGTTATGATTTTTATTCCATTGGTGGCACTAGTTAGCATCCCGAACCGAACCATAAAACAACAGATATTGTCCATAGAGAATGCACAGAGCATAGATAAAAAGAGTCCAATCTGAACGTTGCATAGTGTACATACGTCTGTACACTAAGCGCTTGGGGGATTGCGCGCGGCCGGGCTGTTTAGTGTACAGACGTATGTACACTAAGCGCGTGACGGGTTAAAGTGCTCCGTTTATCCAACTTTAGTTGGTAACGGCAGTTGAAATACAACTTTAGTTGGTAAAGGCAGTTGAAATTTGAGTCAAAACAGAACAGCCCTTATATTAAGCACAACAAATCCTGAGCGATTCCAATCCTCTAACTAATCGTCGATAGACATCCGTGCAATCAACCGTCGTATACAAAAGTACCGGGCATTTTGACACTGGTCTTTCTGTAGTGTTATTTTTCACGAGAAGCCGTGATCAAATGTTTAGATCTCGTCATACTAGACGAGACTAGGAAGAAGGAAATAACATGGCAATATTAGGAATTGTAATGGTTGTCAACAATACTATTATTAATAATTTGAAACTGTAAATCTTAAAAGATGCTCCTTGTACGAAATGTTAGTTATGAAATAAGTCTTTTTATACACAACCTATACTGAGATTATTTAAATGACTGATGGCCAGTTTCTGAATTGAGAATTACGCTAAGTAAATAGTCAACTTTAGTGCTCGCTCATCGAATTTCTCAGAAAAGAGCGTGATAGAAGATTATTTAAGAACTTACTCAGTAAAATTCTCATATCAGAAACCGGCCCTGAGAGGACCAACTTGATTGGATTTATTGAGTACTTAAAAGTTGGTATTTTTTTCATCAACATTTTGAGGGACTTGAATTACGTACTAAAGGCATTAAATTGTGAACAAAGAAAATATTTGTCCGCCATTTACGGACACAGAGCAGTAAGCTTACAGGTGTAAAAAACCGGATATTTTTTTCTCCTGTCTGGAACATCGTTTGCAATAATAAAGTTTGCTAGTTTCTCACATTTAAGAAAAGCGTAATACGAGTTTTGCTTGAAGTGTTTTATGATACTGTTAACTCTAGCAATTGCTGATTCTTCCAAGCGAACTTGCGAAAGCCATGAGCGAAACTCGCTCATTACCTCAGGCTTTAATGATCCAATGAATAATAAAAGCTAGACAAAACTGCTGGGCAAACAAGTGGTAGCAGAATAAATTGCGATGTGTAATAAATGCCTAGACAGTCAGTAGGTAGTCATGGGAAATAAGTTGCTGTTTTTGCAGAGTCGACGCCAGGGCAGCGTATAAAATAAACGTGCAGAAGTCTTCCGACAAAGTAGGTATTTTGTTGAAAAAGTTTAGCTGTCTCTTGAAAGATTTAAAGATTAATTATATCAGAAACCGAACTTACTCGTAAGTAACTATATTTCAAAAGTAAACAAGAAACTTATAAGGATGTGATCGACACGGATCATTTCGTGTGCGAACTTTGTCAACTAAGACAATTGCGATTGCTAATGGTGATTATAGATTACACACAAACCTCTAATGATTCAGTAGTACAGAGGCCTACGTGAATCAAATGCTGTTAGCATGGAATTTGACAGGGAATTGAATGCTGAAATCCTTCAGTATTTCGTTCGAGAAATACGGCCATTTCAATATGGCACTATATTTGTCTATTTCAATCGGATGTAGTTCATATTTTATAACTAGTTACGTTTTATTTTTCTTTTCAGATGGCACACATCACAAGCCAGATTAATTTTGTTGTGTTGAACTTCTGCCGCCATCGCTCTATGCGGCGGAGGTAATCGTCGGTGTGGCACGGAGGATCGCTGGTAATGAGCTTTTTTGTTTTTACTCTGTGACTGGAACCGGCCGACTCACAACACTGGTTTCCAGCTTGTGTTTGGTCTGAGCTTGGTTTCAAATATCACTGGCTCTTCATTTATTAATATGCCATGGCTTGATGAACCACACGCTACTCGCGCTGTGAAACTTGTGAAGATTCAAAGAAACTTCGAACTAGAGAGACTACAAACTTGGGAAACTTTCGTTCGAGAAAGTTAACGTTTATTTTATCAGAAGAAAATATGAATTCAAAGCTAGACTATTCCACCTAAATCGGAAACGACGCCTTTATAAACTCAGACGAAATAACGAGTCTGAGGTTAAAGGTGCCCCAAATAAAGAAGCCGAATATCCTTAGAATTCTCGATGAGGCCGTAACGTGGGACGCGGGGTATCATGCCTTCAATGTCCTTTAGGCACTTTAGGGAACTGTTTCGAGGTCTAGATATTTTACGCCGACCCTCGCCCGACTAACACAGTTTTTGTGTCAAAAGAAATAAACCAGGTCGTAACGCAATCACATTTGTGAATGATCATGGATTTTCAGATACTATTGTAACGATGTAAACCGCTTTACACCATATTTGATGTATCTTTCATTCTGTCCTATCAAATTCCATATTCTCCAAATTTAAAATTACGTTACCTATTCTAGATTTCTTTTAGATTTACAATTTTTATGTCGCAAAATATCTACTTATCCGGTATATTCTTATTGGTTTGTTTTAAACAGTTTTAAAATAAACAAAGTGTTCTGAAAACATACATACATTTTTATTATTTATCGCAGGACCCTTCCACTACCTTTTGAGTTGCTAACACATTTTAAGTTAAATAAATTTGTTAAATGTAAAACGGACCTGGATGATTTCTCTCTCTCTTTCTGAGAGAAGGCCTGTGCTCCGGTAGGCCGTATATTTATAGGCTACATATAAAATACATGAGATTTAAGTGTATTAGGCTCTACAATAAATACTAGGTTTGCTAACGAACTATTTATCTAATCTCGCCTTCTCACCTTTTCTTGTCTTTCTTTCACTAAAGTCCTTCTTTATGTACAATAAAGAGTTGTCTATCTATTTATCTACATATCCATCTATCTCATCCATTTCGTTGCTTCATCATGAAATTCATGAAAAACAAAACAGAACATTATGGCATCTTACGGCATTACGGAGATCTTGTTTCATATTAATACTTCCTCAAAAGGCTCCGTTTATATTTTTTTGCCATTTCCTAAGTGTATAAGTCTGTCTGGTTTAATAACGAAAACAACTGCGGCACTCCCTGTCTCTGTTATCTTTGTTTAGTTAGTCCCGGTTCTCTGAAAATGGCGAGAACTTAAGCGCGCAAAAGTGTTTTCTGCTGTAACTCTGCATTCAGATAGGATTAACCTTTACGTCATGGTCACAAACTCCTGCCACAATGTTGCTTTGGTACGATGTTTTCTTTTTTAAGCTCCACGTTGATCCCGATAAATCGAGCACCAATAAGTACCGTAGCAAATGGAGCGAACGTCATTATTTTATGCATTTTGGCACAGCGGCGAAGTGAAAAATACACTTTTATACATCCACGTGTTTTTAGTGGAATGGAAAATACAGCACAAAGTTTGCGTCTATTTTTGAAAACACACGCAGATTTATTGCCATTTATTGCATTATGTCAACCTAGATCTCGCCACATTTAATGAAAACATTTATATTACTAATACATTTCCGGAATTGCAGCATGATTACCTTTACCGAACTTCGATTAACTGAATTTATGGCTTCAAGTCCAACACGGTCACACCCCCCGGTCCCGTTCTATCTCGTCCTGGCAATAAGTTATGTATGACACCGTTATTCTGACTCCAGATTAAAATTATGGGCCTGAAACTGTCTGCTTCAAGATCGAAGATCCGATAACGAATTGAGCAATAAACATTTTAAGTGTCCAAGACAAACATGGACGAAATTGGCAATCTCGCAAACGTATCAGCAGAAGTTTCGTTAAACAATAAAGCTGTTAAAGTCAATTGAGTCGCCTCGAGACCATTTAAAGATTAAGCCCGACGTTGTTTTTTGTAAGAATTTAACAAGTTAATTGTGGTCACAAAGCATTACACCGCTAGCAAAAACAACTGCCTAAAACAAACTTATACACAAAGTAGCGGAAAGTTACTCACGGAAATAAAGTTTCCCAGGAGGCGAAAGTAAGAGCTTACCTGAAACAAATGTGCACAAACGTTAGTAGAGTGTAAGAAATGTACTTGAAGAAGGTAAACCTAGTTCTTTTGTCAAGATATTTGTGAGAGGGGAACCACCATTGTTGTTAAATACGGAAGCGCATGGTAAAGTATCCGACACATCAACCCTTTGTACGTCCCCATCGCTGGGGCACGGGTCTCTTCCTGCATCGCTGGAAGGTTAGGCCATATTCCACCACGGGGGCCAAGTCCGGCTTGGTGGAGGATTGTAAGACAGTAGCAGGCATTACTGTCAGAGGTTATCAAGGCGCCTTTAAGGCCTCTGACATGGCGTGACGACTGCAATGACAGATAAACATTACGAAGGATATTTTAGACAAACAACAGGACAAATCAATGTCCGCATTAACTGGAATGCTAGATTTATAATGTTCAATTTTATCTAGTGCTGCAATAAAGATCAATCTGGCGACTAACTTAAGGCGCTTCGGGGTGCGCACTATCGCTACCATTGTAACTTTACACTATTTTTATTTTTAATGCACTAACCCGTGCTAAGGAACAAATTTAAAAAACTGCATTAAAAATAGTGTAATCATGTGGGTACAGTGATATCGTTCCGATGTTAAACCTAACTGCAAAGTAGGTAGTCGGGGCTGTAAGTAATGCAATTTGCTTAAGTCAGATGTCGCTGCCTGTACGTAATACAGAGAATATTGTAAAGAGGTTCGAAATTTCACTGATGCCGTGAGTCGCCCATTGGCTCAATTGGTAGAGCGCTGGTACGGATAGCCAGAGGTTGCGGGTTCGAATCCCGGCATGGGTGAAATTTTTAGCCTCTAAATAGGTTTTTTAAATGTGTTCCTTAGCACGGGTTAGTGCATTAAATATAAAAAAAACCGGCCAAGTGCGAGTCAGACTCGCGCACCGAGGGTTCAATACAAACCTGTAATATAGACCTGAGTATTTGGTATGAATTTCAATTTAATAACTCTACGCGTTTATGAGGAAATGGGTAGTAAGTTTAAAATTATTAAAAAAAAATATATTATGTGATGTAACTAAAAATTTAGAGTTTTCGTAATTTTTCCTTTATCTATGCTATAAGACGTTGCTTCGTACCAAATTTCAAGATTCTGAGTTCACGGGAAGCACCCTGTAGGTTTTGATTCCCTTGCAAGTGTCGAAAATTTGCGGCATAAACGGCTGTATCTTTTGATTGCGTTAGCTTAGAAGTTTGATTTTTTCACAGCTTCAAGGGACAGTAGACCTGAGTAATTGATATAAATTTCAGCTTCATACCTCCACGCGTTCCTGAGAAAAAGGGTCTTGACAGACGGACGGACGGACAGACGGACAACAAAGTGATCCTATAAGGGTTCCGTTTTTTCCTTTTGAGGTACGGAACCCTAATAGTGTAATCATGTGGGTACAGTGATATCGTTCCGATGTTAAACCTTACTGCAAAGTAGGTAGTCGGGGCTGTAAGTAATGCAATTCGCTTAAGTCAGATGTCGCTGCCTGTACGTAATACAGAGAATATTGTAAAGAGTTTCGAAATTTCACTGATGCCGTGAGTCGCCCATTGGCTCAATTGGTAGAGCGCTGGTACGGATAGCCAGAGGTTGCGGGGTCGAATCCCGGCATGGGTGAAATTTTTAGCCTCTAAATAGGTTTTTTAAATTTGTTCCTTAGCACGGGTTAGTGCATTAAAAATAAAAATAGTGTAATGATGTGGGTACAGTGATATCAATCCGATGTTAAACCTAACTGCAAAGTAGGTAGTCGGGGCTGTAAGTAATGCAATTTGCTTAAGTCAGATGTCGCTGCCTGTACGTAATACAGAGAATATTGTAAAGAGGTTCGAAATTTCACTGATGCCGTGAGTCGCCCATTGGCTCAATTGGTAGAGCGCTGGTACGGATAGCCAGAGGTTGCGGGTTCGAATCCCGGCATGGGTGAAATTTTTAGCCTCTAAATAGGTTTTTTACATTGTAACTTTGTAAAAAAACGTATCATAAAACCTGTTTTGATTTTTATTCCATAAGTGGCAATGGTTAGCACCCCAAAGCGCCTTAAAATTTTATGTCACGCACAAACGTTAGTGGCATTACATTTTAAGGCGCTTTCCCATTTCGTTTTGGAATTTGCCAAAACCAAATGGTACATGGATCGCCTGGGAAGAATATACTTTAAGATCTGAAACGAAAGTAAACTGTGTTGTGATAATTTGTCCTAAAGTCTATTTTAAAGCTGTAGCTAACGTTTTGTTTATTTATCGGCGTCAAGGCTATGGGTAGCTTGGACGCAGACAACATGCGGCTATAATTTTTAGAGTATCTGCCGTATCGTATTCATAGACTATCCCACCAGAGATAAAACCAGTCAAGGCCAGCTGTGTTGAATACAAGTGATGATTGATTCTGTATCTTACTCCTGAGACAATTCTTATGTGATACTCATTTTATAGGCCGGCGGATTATAGATGATTTAAATTGACGATATGTTCTTAAACAGATATTCAGGGACAGTTTGTCAGTAGTCAATAAGTACACGTACAACGCCGGAGTTTGTTATATCACCGTCGGCACCTGATCAAACATGTGGACAGATAAGCAGGACGCCACTTGGTGTGGGAGCCTCGAAACTTAGATAGCGGCGTCTTCCTTACCCGTCTGGCCTTGTACTTGAAAAATACTCCGTGGAGTCTATTAGGAAATGTTGGCAGTCTGGCTATAGTGTTCTCTATTGTATATCTATATTGTAAACACCTAAAACAACTCAGCAAAGATATGAAATAATATTGAGTATCCAAGACAGTGGCGGTGTAAACGATTTAAAAGTTTCGTCATGATGTTATTGGTAGCTGACTATAACCAATCCCGTCTCGTTGCTTTTAGAAAAGGAGGCAAAAGAAGTTCGAAATAATAGTCGATAAAAAACTTAACAAGATGGCAACACTTAGCTAAAAGGACTGGCTGCATTTTATACAAGGCATTGTTGGATGTGTGTGCTACTTAGTATGCGCTGCGTTGCAGAGTCACAAACAAGTCCCGCCGACAACTTTGTAGCGCTATACAGGCCAGGTAATAGGTACGCGCTGACTGTGATAAATGGACTTTCTCAAGTTTCAAAGGAGAAAATGGAAATGTCGCTTCGACATGTCCAACTTTGCTCTGAAACTATGAATTTACTATCTATTCAACAGAAGTTCATACGGGTTTAATGGCATTGAGAACAGCCGAGATCGTTACAGAAGAATCCGACTGGCAATCCAAAGGTCGCTTTACAACTCTTTGCTCTCTTTGAAATTGTTGAGCAACGTTCGTTTCGTATTTTAAGTCAACGCGATTCTTTTTCGAACCACAACAGCATTCCCTGTTAAATGAAACGTGGAGATCGAATCTATAATCACGAGCGATCCGAATGCCTTTAAACTTTTAACCGTAAGCCCTTCAGGATCGATTACACGCCGGTTTGCATTTCACGGATAAATACCTTAAATGTTAACAATTTATAGCCCTACATAATGTAACTAGGCTGTTTTAAATTTTAATAAAAAAGCAGAAGATCGATGTTGCAGGCTGGATCGATAAAGCGGTTTGGCCATGGCCAAAATTTCAATAGCCCCGAGCGCTAGGGGCCGATTGTGGGCCGCCACGTGTAAGTTTTTGTGCGCAGATATTCATCATCTTGTCGATATTGTTTTGCCTTGTTTTTGAAACGAATCCTGAGTTGAATAGCTTATTATGCAACGTTTTAATTCGATGACCCTAAGTTACAACACAACCTGATCGAAAAATACTTTGCATTTCAACGGTTTCGGAATCTTCTAACAGATAAAAGTCAAGGTTAAGCGATGTGACGGCCGGTTGACCAGCGAGAAGTCGAAGTGGGTGACTGTTGCGCCGGGGCGCGACGGGTGCCCACTTTCTACTTGACCTCGAAATGCTGCGTTCACTTTCCTCGCGACAAGACACCGGTTACGCAACACCGCGGCCGACATCTCTCTACGACGTTGTCACCTTCTCGCTGACACGATCCACAACTGTTTGCTTCCACCTTCCATCGTAAAAAAACTGGTCGCGCAACCTTAGGCCGTCATTAGTGCTGCTCTTCTACACACATTGACTCTTCGAATACTTTCCAACATTTCATCACAGACTCTTACATCACGTCGCGAGCCATTGAAAATAAACACCAGGACCACGTGATTAGAACCGACACGTATAGACGTGTAACTTAAACTCATTGGGAGGATCGAATAAAACTAGTGGGATTGATATCCCATCGAATCCGGCATAACTCATTGCGAATTGGCATTAAAGCATCAAATGAAAAGGGAAGGGCACAATGGCGGATGAGGGGACGTGGAAGAGTTGATATTGTAAGTTCGCAATTTATTCGAAGGCCGATAAAAACGCCAGGTGCCCTGCCTCCTGCGTCCAAGGCCAGCGTTTCCTAGAGCTGCATTTAGGTTTCTTTTTATTCGTTGCATGTCCCTTCGCTGGCTGGAGCCTGCTCGCGTGCGGACAAACCAGTTTGGTGTTGTTCTCGACTTGCCTCGTAAGGCTCGGCACCCATTATAGTCTCCGCTTTTTATTTCTTTGGTTTTCGAGGCATCTTTCTTTGTAGCAGACGCTATACTTCTATAGTCTGCTATACTTGACTTATTTAAAGTTGGCGAGTTGTTGGAATACACAACTCGACGTGACAATGCGCGAAATATTTGATATTTTCAAATGATCTCAAAATAATTGCCTAGTTCATGAATGGCGATGAATAATGAAGCGTTTTGTAAGACAAGCTTTCAAATCTGTTACGCAATATCAATTAAACGCTGACCTTTATTTGACGAAAGAGAAATGCGATCGAAAGGTAGCCTTTGTGAAGTTCGTCGAATCGGTGATTTCTTAGAAAGGCTCGTTGAAGAGTTCAGCAACAGGAAGTGGGGTTGGACTTGGTTTATGTAATCTAATCACCTGCCTCTGGCCAGCCCAAACGATTTGGAAAAAATCAAGGCCACGCCAGACGAAATGCGAGCCCACATTATATCTAACCCCTTCGGTATAACGAGTTCCTATAACCGCAGCAGGATGTTGAATAACTTTTGTTCCTCCGGTTAGAAGGCCGCGACGCATTTTAAATTACGTTTTTGTGCAGAAGACGCAGCGCTAGTTTTGATCTTATTGTGCCACACAAAGACGAGCACAAGTGATTGAGACGTACAAGGAAAACTGTATAAACAACCGATGCAGTAGCTCTAACTTATTCAAGTTCTTTGAGTTCGTTGCCGCTTGGAAGTTTGCTGAGACCATCAAACTATTTTCATTCCCACGTCACTTCTTCACACCTCCAGGGAAGCGCACTATATGGCGTCGTCGTACGAAAGTACAACATTTTTCACGGAACTTTGTCGATCCACGGCAACGGAAAGGAGAATTTTTCAGTTCTTTTGCAAGTTCGCGAGCTGCAAGTGAATTGAGGTTTAGGGGATTGAGGGAGCGAAACTCTTAGACTAAATAGCTCGGATAGGAACTAAGGTACCACACTAGAAGCGCCTTACAGTCGCCACAGCTGAGATAATATTCCTTTCACTAGTTGCGCTAAAAGTTTTCAAAAATCTTCGAGCTCGCTATGGCTGCAACGAAAGTGCACTGGAAAGTTTAAAGTCATTTTAAAATGTTTTCGCGTACATGTTGCTGGGGTATAACAACCAGAGTGTCAAGAATGTCGACTAATACTAAATATTCGAGACTGAGAACGGACACACACGCATCCATATGGCTCTACAGTCATTCGTCACCCAAACTCCGCCGGGGGAATTCCACCGCGAGGTAATGCGACGGTGTGTGTGTGAACCCCAAAAGGCAACCATCCCCTATCCTGTGCTACCCTATAGATACGTCGACAGCACAACGTTACTTATGAAACAATCCTTTTACCCGATCCATCTTAATCCGTCGTATCAGGGCACATTTCCCAACGCATTGAGTACCGAATTAACATTGTGGAGGTTCGGTTCTGGTGTTATCTTTGTATCTATGAATAGACATTACTGTAGACGAAATAGACTCCTATTTGAAAACAGACAATTGACATTTTGTCTATTTATTCAGCATGCTAGAGATTTACGAGTATTGTAGTCGGGTTTGATTTGAAATAAAGACAACGGTCTACAAAAGTTTTGAGTTATAATAATTTCCTTCGCAACACCAATAATGTTCCTACAGAGGCCTGTGTGCGAGGATATTTGCTCAAGTGTTTTGTTTTATGTGCTTATGCACAAAGGAAATGTTTTAACGTCGTTTTTTAAGGCCTCGTAAAAGCTATAGGTGTAAGTAAAGGCACCTATTGAAAGTTATGACTGTCGGCGCAGTTAGGCGAATGCTGATCCCTCATTGCCGATCACACGGAAATTTTGTGCCTAGGAAAAAAACAGCGAAGTACTGACTACAACCTACAAAACTAAAACACGCAGTCAAATACGCAGTCACGAACTTAAGGAATATTCTATAGAGTCAGGTGCTGACGAGTGCAGTTCGTGTGTCTGGCCGCAGCGCTTATGTTTTCCCTACTTTTGTAATACAATTAACGAATGTTTTGGCATGTTGGTGCATGTGAAAAGGCACTAAGGATCTTCAAAGCGTTTATATGCCGTTATGTTGGTAATACTGCGTCGCAGTGTTGCAATGCTAGTCACAGTGATTTTAATCGATCTGCTCCGAGGGCTTCACCGGTTTTCATGAACTTTTTTATGTATATATTTGGTAGATCCGAAATTCGGTCGTAGGCCAATTAATATTGCAAAACAACGTTTGCGGGGTCAGCAAGTAAGTAGTGCTATAAAACAGGCCCCTGCTTTTGACATTGCTATATTCTAGTGGATTTGCATGTTTTTGGCTACCTATCCAGGTAGTTTGGGACCACAAGGGGTTACATCGTGTGTACTAAGGAAAAAAGGAAAAACTTTAGTAAGTAGACTTTTGTTGTTGTAACGCTCTTCTACCTTAGCATGACCTTTATTTTAACATCTATACAGACAGACATACACCGAGTGGCGCCATCTTGCTTAGTTATCGAGCAACACGATCATGGTGCTATGCGTGTTACTGAAATAACGCCGGACATTAAAACAATTTTTTCACAAAAGTTTGAAAGTCATCATTTTACACTACACAAACTCACGCCTGTATCCTGGAGCAGTAAGCCAGGGAAACCAGGGTTTGCCACTTTTCACGATCCTGACAGACCTCTTTCGATTCATCAATAATAAAAACGGAGAGTTGTGGGGCACGCTCTCTTCTGATAGAAGGCCCGGGCCCTTAAGAGGGAAGTACACAGGCTGTCGTCGATAGATGGCAGTCGTTAAGCCAAGTCAGAGGCCTTAGGGCGGCTTGAAAACTTCTGACAGTAAGACCAGCCACTAGTCTTACAAGTCTCCACTTCCAGACTTGGCCCCGTGGTGAAGGGCCTATACCTTCCTCAAGGAAGAGACTTGTGCCCCTCGGTGGGGACATAATTGGATAGATGATAGTGATAAAGGCTAGATAAAAGATATAACACGTTATATCGAAGCGAGCACGAGCAGGATAAACAACAGGTCGAAAAGGTGTGTTGCCAGTCCTGAGGCGTAGTGGCGTTTTGGTATCATACCGGAAACGCCTCACAAAAGGCACGGGGCTTGACAACGCGGCGGCAGGTGCAAAACTAAACGCGTGCCTCGACGAAGGTGCAAGGAACAAAAACAATTTTTTTATCCCCCACATTTTTACGCAACGTAATTTACTAAAGAATGAGGAAGTTTCAAACCGACAGAAAAAACAACTGAGCGTTTTTAACACATGAAAAATGCAGAAATGCGGTTTTACGTTTTTTTTAAGTGTATACAGATTAAAGTATGTCTAAAGTACAGTTAATAAAGAGGTTAATGAACTAAAAAGGAGTTCTAAGTATGATGTCTTAAAATGTTTAGTTCACTAGCCTCTTTAGTAATATGTTTTACTAAACAACGTACTACAGAAATATAGCAAAACCTGAAAATCGTTAATCATTCTTTAGTATCGATAAATTAAGATAATAAGAAGTGTGAATGTATGAAAAATAAAATAATAATTTTAAACTTCTATTTATTGAAAGGTGTAATAATCGGTACTGAACAATTATTTACAGGTTTTCCCTTATTGTTTGTTGTAACACCTTGTAAGTTTGTTTAGTTTAATACTTTTTTGACGTTATAAAGATTAGCTTTCCTTCGAAAACTAGCTACAGTTTCGTGTCGCTCTTATGCCACACGCAATAAGAGCTAGTGTCGATAAACCAAATCGGTGGACTAAATCCTTTATTGACTAGTACACAACTGGTGAAGTCGTGACTCTTGTTGCAAGAGGCAATAGAGCCAATATCGATAAATTAAACATCAATTACTATCTTTCCGAACACACTGCTTCAAATGTGTGGGCTTATCATTAGTTCTATCTATTCGGCTCAGCATCGACGAAAGCTACTGTCATATCGAAACTCCCTCATTGTTATTTGAGTACAAATGAAACCGCGAATGCTACACTGTAATTAGCATTTCTCCTGTTAATATAATAGTTGGTAATTTGTGCTTAATTTGAGGAAAATTAACTCTTATTACCTAGAGTAGAGCGAAAGAAGGTAGTAAAATTTTGATAGTCGGCAGTTGGAGGCATATTCTGAGGGAGCAAGCTTTACATGCCAGTAAACGAGATCTACAATTATAATGTGCGCCGGAGCAGTCGACCGTGACGTTTTTTTTTTTCACGACAGATCCAACCATGAATTATGCATTTCACAAACAGACACCATTAAAATTATTTATTTTCTACTCGAAGGATACGAATTATGAATAAAAGAACGCTACCCGTGCCTCTATCACAAGATTTCAAAAGGTGGTTCGCTTGCGGTATATTATAATTTATTTGAATCGACAAATATTTTCCTCCGTAATGGATTCTCAAGAGTACACAAGAAATGCTACTTTACACGTTTATATTCTTCGCCAAAATAATAAATCAGAATTCGGGTGCACAAATCTAGGTAAAGCTATTCTATACCAGAGTATGTCACAGCTGAACTAGAAAAAAAAACGTATTATAGAAACCAAAATACAGGGTCAATTTTAAAAACCTATTTAGAGGCTAAAAATTCCACCCATGCCAGGATTCGAACCTGCGACCTCTGGCTATCCGTGCCAGCGCTCTATTCAACTGAGCTGATGGGCGAGTCGCCTCTAAATAGGTTTTTAAAATTGTCCTTAGCACGGGTTAGAACAGTAAAAAAAAAATTGTATAAAATACAGGGTGCTCAAAAGTTCTCGGTGAACTGCTACGTACAATGTATTCCGCTTGGCACGAATTTGACAAGAATTAAAAGAGCTGGTGGCAATTTTACATAGGTCTTCCTCTACTGGAAGGTACCTGTTTGTCTCATATGTGATTCCTGGGGCATGTTTAAATTCATAGTCTGCTATGACAATTTCCTGTACATTGCAAAGTCGATTAACCAACAGATAAACAAGTAGACTCGGATACGCAATGTACCTCTAATTGTCATAATAAACTTCGAATTGGCGTTTTATGAAAGTCGACCGTGGTGTACATACAACGAAGACTATTCTATCTATGTATCTACCTGCATTAATATTAGAACTAGAGCTTAAAACTCAAATCGAAGGAGACTTCCCTACTGAGTCCACCAGAAACCTCTTCGTCGTGCGTGTGGGGTAACAAACAGTGACTAAGGACCACGTTACCAAAGATTCAAACAATTTTCTTTCGTCCTTTGAAAACTCGTGGTTGCCTAGCCTCGTACGGTTTGATTAGAGCCGGATAACGGATTGTTTGTGGGCTTCATTTTACATTCAATCCTCCAAACTGACGGTAAGAATGGTTTTCCTATACAAAATAATGTGAATAGAGTTAAAATGTGATTTCCTACGAGGCTTGTGAGCTAACTTCGTTATCAACCCTTGTATGTCCCCACTGCTGGGGCACGGGTCTCTTCCTGCATCGCAGGAAGGTTAGGCCATACTCCACCACGGGGGCCAAGTCCGGGTTGGTGGAGGATTGTAAGACAATGGCGGGCCTTACTGTCAGAAGTTATCAAGCCGCCCATGAGGCCTCTGACATGGCTTAACGACTGTCATTATATGACAGCCGGCACCAACGGCTTAACGTGCCTTGCAAAGCACGGAAGCGCTCGGAAAAATGCCACTAGCGGTAGTCACGGGATACTCACCCATCCTGTACCTGACCGCGCCTGTTGTTGCTTAACCAGTGATTGATTCCAATCACTCGGTCCGCCTAGGCCACGAGCGCTTCTGCTAACTTATGGTACATGGATATATTCTGAAAGCTACTAGTATATGTATATAACGCATGACTGTGACCATAGAAAGAGAATGAAACATACACTTAGTTGTTAGAATATTTTCGGGGCTTAATCGCGTTGTAATTTATTGCTATTTTACCTCGACGTTTCGACGACGTTACAGTCATCGTGGACACTTACAATGTGTTCAAGTCGCGAAAGTTTAAAATATGTTATAATAATTATAACATACACTTATTTAACGCCACATAATGACATAGAAATACGAAATACAATACAAAGCGTATCGATAACAAATTTTACTTTATTTATAGAAATTTTACTTTATGGTAGCTTAAATAAAAAATCTGGCGATGACGAAGGTTTTTTAAAAAAAAAGTCACGCACATTCCTTCAAACCATGCTACAAGCTACAAAAGTCGAAAGGTGGCATCGGGACCGCGCATTATCGCGAAAGAGGTAAACACAAACATCGGCAGGGTTAACGGCCGGGGTTCAACTTGACACATTTCTGGTCGGCCCCAATTGTGCGGGAGCGCTGACCTGCCTTGCAGTACTTACGCAACGGGAAGTAGCTTGGCTTGCCCGCCAGCAGCCAGACGAATTTTAGGGCAGAATCGTAATGTAGGTCTGTGGAATAAAGAGCACTCACAGCGCTATCTCGGCACGCGCGCTCTTGAAAACGACGGCCATTTTGTTTTTTTAGAAATAAATATGCTCGGTGTTGAGGGCACTTTGAGATCCCTCTTTGGACGTATCAATTCATGGCAGAGTCCGAACGTAGATACAATAACAAAGCTAAGCGATGATTAGGGTAGCATTGACGATACAATAGACTAATTTTCAACAAGGTTAACGTACCACAGAGACAAGACAGTATGGAATTTGGCCAAGTAAAAGTACCGGTTTGTGAAAAGGTCTGTTTGGATATTTGTGCTTGCGTCATCGGAGGGGGTTGTAACAAAAAAATGCAGGTAGGGCCCGGAGCATCGACCCCGGGGAAGGTTTGGTGCGGACGTCACCGACGTTGCCTGCAGACCGTGTTTGCAATACCACGAATGTTACAAGGCGCGCGCGTGATATTTCAACAACCATCACGTTAGGCAAAATAGATGAGCAAAAATTTTGATTAATTCCAAATGAGCATTACCTATCTATCTATCATTACCTAAGTACACCTTTTGTGCACTTTCTTTTGTCCAATAAAAATATAACAAATAATAACGACCAAAACCAACTGCGAAACTACAGAAAACGCCGGTGCAAACTGATAATTATGGTCTTACTTATGGACAGGACTTAACCAACCATATTACCCAAAAGGAAAAACCATACTTCGAGGTATTCACATTCGTTGTTTTGACATCAACCAACATTCCGAGAAACGTCGACGCACACGCATCCGAAATTCTGAACCAAACCCGACCTGGCTCGAACAAAATGGCCACTTTTTTGCTTTCCTCAATGTTTAAGTATACAATTTGCACTAGCTCACTCCGGCCGTTGACCCAACAACACCAGCTGTTCAACTATTATGACGTTCAATGCATTCGCAAGAAGGACGAATTGAACAAGAAAAGAATTGAACCGGTACAATTCTATTTAATACGCAACAAAAGAACCGTGAACAAATGACTGTCAGTCTATGTTACTGATGACAAAGTGTTGCAGAACAAACAAGGATTTTGTTTTGCGAATAAACCATCATCTTCGTAAATTATGTATACCTGCCTCCGCCACAGGCAGACTAATGAAGTATTTGTTCAGGTTCAGGAATGTAAAACTAACTTGGAAATTTAATAGAACAAGATGCGTAAAGTTAAACTTTGAAATTGGTGAAAGTACTGTTCTTGGCATATAAAAATTGGTGTCCATTGAAGTCAGGGCATTGTGGGTCATGCGGGGAAGCATAAATTTGAAGTCATCGATACTCGTGTGGCGCGACTCGACAAAGCCACAACAGCTGTAAACGAACGTCTGCACCCCTAACACACACATCCACACCGGCACACACCTAATGCACGTTAAAATAAAACGTGGCGTAAACATACCAGACTTTATGCATGCATACCATATGCCCCTATAGAAAGAGACAAACATACTGAAAGCTTCTAGAGTAAAAAAGTTAGAGTGACAAGCGAGGGTGTGAGCGAGGCTTGACAACGTCCTGAGAAACACCCATAAAATGTTGTTGAAGGTCGAAAGTATTAAAGGATAGTAGAGTAAAGGAAAAATATATTGTACAGTGGGAGCGACGGATTTTATGATAGTAAAGATTTTATCTAAGACTTAATGATATCTTACTGGAATTTTCAAGTAATGAATATGACTTTCAGTCGTGAAATTTAAGAGTGCAAGAATATAAGTTGGCTTGGTTACTTATTACTTGCAATAATCATTTCTCCATGCTGGCATACCGAATGGACTGATAAATAAGCAGGACGGCTGACTGGGCCGCTGTTAATTAACATACAGATAGTTTAATAAAAGGCAGGAAGCAGGCAGCGAGGGGAGTAGAGTAGGCAATGGAGCGGTAAAAATAGAAGCGAGGGCGACTGGGACAACAGGAATCGATTCGGCTGACAATGCACCGATGCAACGCGCTTCCAATCAATAAATGCTTCGGAAATCCCATGTTTGACTCCATGAAACATTGATTCGAGACTGTTGGCCGAAAATTGTACGAATGTTAGTCATCTATACTAATTTCGATGGAAAGATAGGGAGAGACATAGAGAGACTGATTAATAAAATATTTCATAAGAAGACATGAGTGACAATAGTCCAATAGTCCATGCAAATCGTGACGATAAGGCTAATCATACCGCATGACAAAGCATCAACAGCCGATTGCCAACTGATTGTCGACCAAAACTGTACGCATTAGCATTATTAGCAATGTATATAAATTCTGGTATCATGTATATCAATTTAGAAACTGATTGCATGAACGACATAAGTTACAATAGTCCATGCAATGCATCATGATGATGAGGCAAAGTGAAAGCTGATCACACCACCTGACAAAGTACCAACTGCCCTTGAAACCGAAAGTAAATTTGATCCAGCCGATATGCAAAAGGACCCGAAACAAGTGAAATTGTCAGCGGAAGTGCACACACCAGTGACCGCGCGTGGCAGCTGCGTCCCGGTTATTTTCGCTAGTAAGCCCGCAACGCCGCAAGTACTACGGAGTTGCGGTAGGTCACGGCAGGCACTCAATGAAAGCCCTAAAGTCTGAAAGTACTGGGGTGCAAGTGGGTCGTATACTGAGGCGACTTGGGAGGCCAGCAGAGCATTCACACTGGGAACTTTTGGGGAATGCGGTGAATAATTGGCCTCGTGTAAACATCCTGTTGATGTAACGCGATATTTAAATCTCAAAAATTTATTTTTACTTCACCAACACTATCGAAATTACCGGCCATAAATTTAATAACTTTAATGAGAAGCATTAAATACAAGACACGTCTGCGTTTTTTGTCTGGATCGATAACTTCGGTGAGAAGCTCAGCGGGTGACTTACTACAGCCACGATGTTAATTGTTTTAAAGATTCTGATTGAAATGAAATCTCGTCTAGACAGCATTGTACCTAAATATAAAAGATTCTTGGCTGACTTGAACTAAAACATTAGGTAGGTTTTTTATCGATGTTGTCGAACAGTTTGAAAGGGTTCGTGTTTTAATAGTTAATCCCCTAACTCCTTTAGAGCTTGTGCAACTTCATGGGTGGTCTTTAATGTATTCAAATCACTACATCGGCTCATAACCTTAAACTGTGGTGTACGTTATTTATTTGCATACAACAAGAGGCTTGCATCGTTCAAGTTAATGGCAGAATTTATTCGGAGGCGCACATCTTCACATTATGCGGTATCGAGTGATGTGATTTATTTATTTATTTATTGAGCAAATAATATATTTCCATTATCTGTCAAACAGAAAATTATAAATAACTCTTCACGCGGAATTTTTACACTTCACGCGGCTTGTGTGCTATCATCATTATTCAACGTTGGAAAATTGTAAAAAATGTAATAAACGAGCATAAATCCGTATAAAAACAGTTTTAATTATGTCTACTGCTCGTGTTAACCTTAGAAAATACCATCATCATTACTGTCAATCACGTAAAATAAACGAAAATTCGGTCAGTACTCACACCAAAATTCTTGGTGAACTTTCATAAGCCCATTTGTTGTTCTTTTGTATTGAAATGTAGGTAAGCAATAGTTTGCACGTTATCGCTCGCTCGCTTTTTCCCGCTCTTTATTTACATTAAAAATGTCTAAGCCGGCTGGAAGAAATTTCTTTTGAAATAAGTCCCCCTTTTTCCACGTAATTTTTATCATGCCTGTTAATTAAGTTGTATTTTTGTTAATGTTTGTGCAATAAAGTGTGACAGTGAAGCACTGGGGACATACATAGGGTTGATATCATTACAAAGTGCAACAAACAAACAAATAAATGTTGTTTGCGTATCGAAAGAGAATTACAAGATGTATACGTAGTTCTGAGAAAACAACCTTTGCAATTTCGACATAAATCCTCAACTTTCGAAATTGATTGACGCTCAAGCATGTACGCAATAATCTCCGCAGACATGACTCAGAATTGCGAACTGTGTAGGCAAGATTATGCTCTTTGTTATCGGCGTCGGTGTTAACGACCACAGGCGGTCGCCGTGCCCTTCAGACGGGGACCTTCGCTGGATTTAGAAGCAGACCGACGACTCGCACAATCGTACATTATTTGTTTTATTACTTTTCTCATTATGTTGTTGTTATTATTTACGCACTTGAAGGCAAAAGCGAATGAGAGAGGCGAAAGAGTCTCGAGATTAAAGTGGGAATTTAAGACGGCAGATGGACCAGGCCACAGAGTGGCGGTTGAGAACAGGACCACGGTCAGTGGGCAGACCAGCAGACAGATGGTCGGACGATATAGTTGAGTCGGCGGAAGTTCGTGGATGCGGATGGCAAGCGATCTTGAGAGATGACATTTAGGGGGAAAAAGCCTATGCCCAGTAGTGGGCAGAAGGGGCCTGATGATTATGAAGGCAAAATCAGATGGTTCACTCGACTGCACGTTGACGCGGGTGTTCGTTCATTCAGTCAGTGGTCAAAATTTCGTTCGTTATTTATTTTGATATAACGTCATCAGTCCTAAAAAATAACAGTAGAAGACCATATCACATTTTTAAACTTTCGCGACTTGAACACGTTATTAGAGTATTTTTATTATTTGTGGTTTCAAACTGTCGCAAACGTGGGATCAGGTCATCAAGAAGTGTTCGATTCGAAAAAAGTCGCATGGCTTATCGTCCGACATTGTCAGTGTGTCGCAACCCTAATAGAATAGCAGTATTTTCTAAGGTTAATACGAGCACTAGACATAATTAAAACTGTTTTTATACGGATTTATGCTCGTTTATTACATTTTTACAATTTTTCGACGTTTCGGCACTTTTTCAGGTGCCGTGGTCTCGGATGAATGAGGTGACAGCCGTTTTTTAGAAAGCATTAAGGGTTATTTTACTACCCTCGGCAAAAATTGCAAAAGTTAATTTTGAAGTTACGTTCCAAAATAGGCAAACCAATATATTATTTTATATAAAGTCAACAATATTGATTATTAGTAGTTGAAGTTAAAATTCAATTTATAAACCAATTATTTTACATGTAAAATAATTAGTTGATAAAATGAATTTTTCGAAAAATTGTAAAAATGTAATAAACGAGCATAAATCCGTATAAAATCAGTTTTAATTAACCCTAATAGTGTTTTGTGATGGCTGATTGAGGGTAGTCTGAAACCTTATCAGCCGAAGATGCGAACGGGCACCAGCCATCAGTCTTCTCGTGACCACGATGACTGTAACGTCGTCGAAACGTCGAGGTAAAATGGCAATAAATTACTACGCGATTAAGCCCCGAAAATATTCTAGTAGAAGACCATTGTTAATTTCTTTGTCAGGACTGTGAGGTTAATACGAGTACTGCTTATTTTTCCTGATGGCCTCGTTGGTCTAGTTTGTTGATCATTTTGAATTAGGAACGTCACATTGATGCCGGTGGAGCACGATGTTTGAAATCCAATACTTTTTAAAGTGTCACTCAGATCATCTTCGGCACTTCGTTGTCGGATACGATCAGTGTTTTTAGAAAGTACCGAGCAAATACAGGGTCGGGAACCTCGAAACCTTGGCCGATTGTAGCAGGTTCAACGTACGGAAGAACCACACGGCGCGTTTTATAACTTCCCCGATCGCCCATAAAGTTTATGTCTGCAGTTTGTTAAACGTTCTCTCGTGATCTGACGGTACCTTCCTATAAATAACCACCCAGATGCTAGGTGAAACGGTTTCATTTAGGAACGAAACGCAAATATTTGGACGACCCGTTTAGTGCAGACATCATTGAGGATTCATCGGTTTTGATTTCTGTTGGTTATATTCGTTTTTAAGTTGCAAATCTCCGGAAATGAAAAATAATAATAACTTCTGTAAAACACGATTACTTATCCAGGTCCCAAACCAGGAAGGCAAAAACATCAGACACGTGGAAATACACCCAGATTGAGGCTGTTTGCACAAATGTGTGAAGGCCCTCAGTGAGTATCGAACTCACAACCTCCGGCATGGTAATCAAACGTGATACCGATCGATCAACGAGTACTAAGTGTGACTACATCAAAACTTAACACCTTCAAAGATTATTTCAATACTTCGGTCCTTTGAATCTCAAGTTACACCTGGGCGTTCTACAAGTTGATCATCCTAAAAGACAATTTGAGATACCTATCATAACTGAATCGACTATCGGTTCCTTTGACGCTCATCTTACATAGTGACATTTACAGGTACTGGTTTTCTTAAAACTAGACAGGGCGGTCGCATTACAAGCCCTAGGGTAGGGCCCCTGTTGATACAGCCCCAAAATATCTACGGAGGTGTCCAAAAGCAAGGCGATGTGTTTGGCTTATACGTAAGTATGTGCGATTCTATGTACCCTCATAACTCCTTAAACAATGACTTATAAGCTCGCAATCGATTCGTCGTGTTTGCGAGAGTTTCACAGAAATTAATGAAAATTAAATCGAAGCTATTCCGTGCTTCGCAAGTCACGTTAAGCAGGTGGTGTCAGCTGTCATACAATGGCAGTTCGTTAAGCCATTTAGGAGGCCTTGCGGGCGGAATGATAACTTCTTGCGGTAAGGCCCGGCACTGTATTACACTTCCCGACCTACCCGGACTTTGCCCCTTTGGTGGAGTATGCCTAACCGCGCCCCAGCAGTGGGGACATACAGGGGTTGATCAAGGGTTGATCATCATTATATTAGTATACGAAAACATACATAAAAAAACAAACCGGCGGGATCCAAATTCAACAATGTAACTCCATGCTAGGTATCATGTCGGTCCCGCCCGCTTGGTGCATTGGTCGGGTGGTTGCTATTTTTTCAGTTTTTTTAGAGCTGTAACGCGAAATCTTGATGATTTTGTCACATTTCTAGGCGCTCCACTTCAGTGCGGCAGCCACGCGCAGCCAGTGCTAGCGGACCTTGGCCGATTTTAGCCCGGGGTCGACGACCGCGGTCACAGGACGCTTTCTCCTTGAGTGACGCATGCGCCGGTTATGCGGCCGAATTGTCATTTTCTCCCGAGGGACTTATATATGAGGGCCAACCCTAGGTACACGAAATGCAGAATGCGCTACGCAACAGATTTGCGCTGCCGCCCGTAGAGAGAGTGGCTAAATTCGAGGTCGACCGTTGTCGTCAAAATGCTGCAGCAGTAACGCACACATCTGTGCCGCCGCGTCTCGTAAATCTACAAAATAGTGTATTTATTTTTTTCCAGTCATCCGGGACCACGGCACCTGAAAAAGTGCCGAAACGTTGGAAAATTGTAAAAATGTAATAAACGAGCATAAATCCATATAAAAACAGTTTTAATTGTGTATTTATTTGTTTATAGCACCGTTGGTGCCGGCTGGCATGTAATGACAGTCGTTAAGGTATGTCAGAGGCCTCATGGGCGGCTTAATAACTTCTGACAGTAAAGCCCGCCACTGTCTTACAATCCTCCACCAGCCCGGACTTGGCCCTCGTGGTGGAGTATGGTCTAACCTTCCTGGGATGCAGGAAGAGACCCGTGCCCCAGCAGTGGGACATACAAGACTTGATATCGAAAACAGAATTCACCTTCGTATAGTTAGTCTTCCTACTTGTTAACCCATGGGTTAAATTGACTATGCAATGAACATCGAGTTGTCATTATGAAATAGGGCCTAGATTAGGTTACACTCACCACCTGTCTCCCAATGCCGATTCACCCACGGCGCATGACCATAGGCTATACGATATTTTCTAAGTGCTTAATCGAAAGCTAATAGGATTTATCTACGTTGAGCAAATAATTGGCTAGCGCAAACACTGCATTGGGTACGTACTTCCACACTCGAGGCAAGAGGGCTAGATATGCCCCCTTGTGAGTGAGTGTTTACTTGCCAACTCGACTCAAACTCAGGCCAACCTCATTCGCTTACGTAAACTTTGAACCCTTTGAAGGACCACAGATTAGAATAATTTTGCGCGGTTCACGGGCAAGGATATAATATTGAGGACTCGTTGTAATATCCTGTTTAAATAATGTTAGGACGATTAGCCGTCCCCGCCGCGGTGAAATAATCGAAATTCTGACCCCCAGTTTCTCGTACACTATAACAATCTGTTATATACATATAATAACGGAGCGGTGGTAGCCCAGAGGGTAGAACAATGGACTCGGAAGCGAGAGACCCAGGTTTGAATCTCAGTGCGGACATGTACCAATGTCTTTGTTTTCTAAGTTTTGTACATTTCTGAAGTTCTAGATGCTGTACCACTCGCTAACGGTGACGGAAAACATCTTGAGGAATCTTGAGTGTCTGAGGAGTTCAAACACCTCAGCGCTTGAAATTGTCAGCGCGGTGGGCACGCGTGGCAATTAAACCCATACTATAGAAAGATAGATATATAGATAGATAAAGAACACTTTATTGAACAAACAGAAAAATATCACAACTAATAAATATTGTAGACTTTTAGTTCGGATCTACTTACGGGTGTGGTTATATCGGAAGAGTCCGACCAGGTTTCGCTCCGATTCGCAGAGCTTAATCATGTTGAATCAAAGTCTACAATGTGTTGTGCTTACGAAAGTTTTAGTTCAAAAACGATTATATATCTGAGAGAAGACCCGTGCCCTGCAGCGGGACATTGATAGGCTACATTAAAAGACATATAATAACAATTTATCCTTGAAGTGTGCAGAGCGACCCGCGAAAACGATGTTGTGCAATTTGATAGGTTATAGAAGGAAGAAGGAAATGAATAAATCTTCATTGTTACAATAAAGGCATCAGCAAACATTTTAGGCATTTTTGATTCAAGCTATCTTCAGCGTTTGTGTATTTACCGCAGCGAGGAGTGGTTATTACGAGTATATCCTTAAAAGGGGTGGCAACGCAAAATGTTCTCTTTAGCTGAACAAACGAAGCGCAAGGTTGTGGAAAAGCTTTAAAATTAAAACAGAGCCACGGGTATACTGAATTTATTTACCAAGACAAAAGTGGTCTATCTACCTATTATGAATTTGTGCGTGGGATGACAATCAATACGTAATACACACATAAATTAATATTAAAACTCTGCTACCGCCCACTGATACCTTTGCTGTCAAAGATACTACAAGCACAGATGCAAACTTTAATTCCAGCGAAACTTTCTAACAATAAATAGGTAGTAAAGAAAATACTCATTAGTATTAAGCTCGCCTTTGTACAAATATGCTTATTGTGCAATAAAGAATTTTCTAATCTAATCTAGTTACATGAGTAGAAACCTAGCTAATCTATATATAATATAAAAATGAACCGCGGAATGTGTTGGTAAGCGCAAATCTAGAGAGCAGCTATCGAGAGAATATTCCTTGAAGTACGAGGATGGTTCTTACGGACGAAAAAAAAAACAATAAAGAATCGACTGTTAGGCGGCACGAAGTTCACTGGGTCAGCTAGTATTTGAATAAATATAACTAAACTCTATGGAGATTATAGTTAAAGTTTATGTTGTATGTGTAATTTTTACAAGTAGTGTTCTCGGCTCCATATTAGGGCGCTTATACACGGGCGGGACGACTGCCAACTGCAAGACAACACGTGCCGCCCGTCTGTGAACAGCCTTATTGATAGACTTGGGCAAAGTGTGTCCTTATAGGGAGTTGTTATATCTCATATTATTATCTTTGCTCACCGAGACACACTATATCTCTATCATATCTCGCTCATACGACATCTAATCAACTAAGTGCAGGAAACAAAAGACACAAGTGGTGAGTTAGTTTAGTCTACCTATTCCCTACTTTATCCAGATCACACGTTTCTTTTGGTGAACTTTCTCTCATCGCTCGTTAGTTACGACGAGAAATGCGGCCGAATGTAACCGATGTCAGACGATGTTGATCTCGCTCTCGCGCATTGTGTGTGAGCTGGATAAAGTAGCAGGAGATGGCTACCGTACTGAGTTGAGAGTATGGGAGTATGAGAGTATGAGAGAGTGAGGGAGCCAGATATAGTTGACATCTCTGGGATATGAATGGGACACACTTGACGGCGAGGGAGTTGTGTGTGCACTCATATCGGGCTCTTGAGTTACCCAAGGCTACTTATTGATATTTAGAACGAAAACAAGCACCGAAGCGTTAATACTCATACTTGAGGGATATTCAATACAACAACTTTCTTGCAAATATATTGCGATTTTTTCCCTTCAAATTATATTCTTTAATCTTACTGAAATCTTGCTAGGCCAGACCATAACGTAAGTATCATAATTTGCTCACCGCTGCCTGCTACTGGGTATATGTTTTTTCCCCAAATGCCATCCATCACGTTCCTTTTATTTGTTTTTCACGGATCTTCCGCCGTCTCAACAATATCGTCCGACCATCGGAATTCAGGACTGACCACTGACGTCATCCTACATACTACATACTACATACGTCATACTACATAGAGCGTTGTACAGTAGACCAATATTAGTACGGTAATGGTTCTTTAATTGATACTATCGGCTGTCTACTTACCAACCGCATTATAGTGGTAGAAACGATGCAACTTACATCGGCGCCTCACGCGATTCCATCTCTTCGCGAGAGATGTCTATTTATTTTGCGTGGGTCATACTATTGGAATGACTTAGTACTGTTATTGCTTTATAACCTACCAAATAAAGTCAATTAACAACTATAGTCGTGCTTATATCATTCTATTGAACAACTAGGAGCCGGTTTCTGAATTGAGAATTTCACTAAGTATATACTTAAGTGACCTTCTGTCACGCTCTTTTCTGAGGAATCCGAAAAGACAGCACTACAGTTAACCATTTAATTAGCGACATTCTCACTTCAGATACCGGCCCTTTTTGTTTTAGACTCTCGAGTCCGTCCGTTCTCGCATATAATGTATGAAACCTCAAGCATTGAGTTATCTATGTTTGAAACAAACTTCGCGTTCTCTTTGGTAAGTCTACAAAACTTCCGAGCGTCGGCATGTTTCGACGGAACATAAATCTCGTGGCATTCGTGCGGGAGAACATTGTTCACAAATGTCAAGGATACAGTTAACCTGTTTACGTCGATGCAACATCGATCTCTGCGCTCCTTGCGTGTCTGCTTATTGTAAGCCCTAGAGCTACCCGGAAACGGCCGAGATATATGTGTTTTGCGTAGGAGAGCGCTTTTTGAACCAATTCAATCAATCAATCCATCAATCAGTATGTACATATCGACTGTTGGACATAGGCTTCCTCCGAGACAGACCACTTCCCTCTGTCCTCGGACATCCTCATCCAGCCGCTAGTAGCATTCTGTCTCAGAACTTCGGTCCAGCAGGCCGGTGGATGTACTACACTGCGTTTACCAGTTCGTGGTTGGAGACCACGAGAAATGTTGAACTCTATCGACCATCGGTTCTTCGGCAAATAAGAACCAATTACCTAATTACCAGTGGTAGAAATTTACACCTACTAGGAGACTCAGGATCAGAACTAATCACACAGATCAAGACCAGTACGTTAAGTCAGTCTGTCTATTTTTCGATTTACATGCTTTTCGTGTTTTTTTTCTTCTTTTTGTTTGTCAATAAGCGTGCTTATTGACAAACAGAGTATACTGCGAATTTCGTTTCCAAATAGACAGTCAGACTGGCGTGATCAGTACGTCTTATCAGTCTGTCTATTCTCGGATGGCCATACTTTTCAAAAGCGCACTTATTGACAAAACGACTATATTTATGCCTACAGAGGGAGGCAATTGAAGTTATTGATAAATAAGTACCACAGCTCTCACGGCCTGATCCAGTAATGAACGCTTAGTAATTTTACAGCGGCAAAGTATACAGGAAGTTGGACGTTTTATGAGTTTTAAAGGTAACCCTTAAATAAAAACACTCTTACAGGTAAAGATATTTTGTAGAGAAGTGAACTTTCATCTATATATACTTAACGGCAGAAATGGGGGGTGAGTCTCTAAAATGCATAGTTGTTCAATAGAGTCATATTAGTCCGGTAATAGTCGTATCATTCACACTATCGGGTGTCTGGTAACCAATCGCACTGAAATGGTATAACCCGTGCTAGTTAACTCAACGCCTCGTGCGGTTCGATATTATTTGCGAGAGATACCTATTTAATTTGCGCTGGAATGACATTGTACTGCTATTGCTTTGTAGACTGCTTAAAAAATTCCGTCATCCAACGACAGCACTTTACAATGAATATTCTGTATTGACTGTTAGGCAACTATATATTCAAGCTATCATAATAAAACAGCACAAAATCAAACCGCCACCTACTATTTCGAATAGACGCAAGTTTGCTATTTAAGCCATAACATAATAAAATATAATATAATATGAGTTTTATTCAGCTATTAATCTTATTTTATGTACACAAAAGTAAATATTTATGTATGTAACTCTTTATATTACAATTATATAAAATTCCTATATATTATACACTCTTAATACATTTAATTTTATTAAATATATTTATTGGCACAGCTAGAATTTTTATTTTTTTTATTTCCTTTCAAAGCAAATTTTAGAGATTGGTTTTCTTCTTTTTATTTTGTTGTTTAACTGATTATGTCTACTGTATCTTGCATGCCTTTTTTCTCATAGAAATTACATAAATTTCACTTACGTAAATATTTGTATACGCTGTGTCTGGTTTTTGTGCATATACTGTACCAGCTCACAAAAACCGTCCTGCCTGAACCTATCACTCCTCAAGAACAACTATACTGTATGGGTCAGCAATACTGGTCACGTCATCGACGATTCCTACTCCTGCCGCAATACAGTTTTTTAACTAGCGCGGAGGGTAGTTGTTGCTCTTAGACTGTTACCTACTGTTTTCTTAACCGGCTGATTAAAATATTTAATACGTGTATAGTATGAGATCCTATACCAAGTGTTATTACGATGGGCTGATTCTATTGACGTTTTTGTTTTATATTTACATAAGCTACTAAGACTATACCTATGTAACAGTATGAACATTATCTTCCATGTCAATAAACCATTTGTATTACTACTAAATATGCGAGATACCAAATATTGCTTTGTAGACTACCAAAGATGCTAGAATATGCGAGGAAAATACCATAGTTTCAGTCTCTGCAAAAAACATATTTGTTTATGAAAAACTCAGTCGACAACAGGTTAACCTTTAAATTTTGATAGATAGAAAAAACATTCATTTACATCCTACAAAACAGCCTAAGCAGGGTACAGCGAGTAGTACAATGCAATTAAAAACATAATAAATCTGAACATCATATAACATGCGCTCGTGGCCTGGCATGGGAGTCAATCACTTGAGTTAAGCAACAACAGGCGCGGTCAGGTGCAGGATGGGTGACCGTCCCGTGACTACAGCTAGTGGCATTTTTCCGAGCGCTTCCGTGCTTCGCAAGGCACGTCAAGCCGTTGGTGCCGGCTGTCATGTAATGGCAGTCGTTAAGCCGTGTCAGAGGCCTCATGGGCAGCTTGATAACTTCTGACAGTAAGGCCTGCCACTGTCTTACAATCCTTAACCAACTCGGACTTGGCCCCCATGGTGGACTATGGCGATGCAGTATGGGTAACCTTCCTGCAATGCAGGAAGAGATATATTGATTTTTAAGAAATCCATCGACCAAAATGACAAAATCCAATGTACATTGTACAATATAGAAGCAGAGACTCATTAAAAGGTTTTCACCCATAGCGACATTTCAGATATTAGGAAAATACTTAGATTATTCATTCACAACATCAAAAAAATGCTTAATTGGGCTAGGAAAAACAGTAAAATCGAACATTACATAAAATCATAATCATCATAAAATATAATTATCATTTTATTTCATTGAAAGTTCCCTTCTCTGTAAAGTAACTATACTAACACAGATTATGTTATGGGTGTGGCATGGGTGCGATGCGACAAGTTCCAACGGAAAAGCGCAAGGCCGTGAGAATCTAAAGACTCCTGGGACAGGTTTAAAGCTTTGTAAATTACGTGAAAATCATGCCTTGTCATAACATCGGGCAGTAAAATAATCTTGATTTACGTTAATAACCTAGCTAGTTGAACGTCTATTATGCTGGTATTGACATCGACTTTTTTATTTATTTACTTTACTTTCTACAAATACATACCATTACAGGCTTAGCCTAATGCGATACGAGACAATAATATTTTAATTCTAATTTACGAAAAATTTCAATACATATAAGTGAATTGGAACAACCATTTTAAAATTTTTTTTTTTACTTAAGTACAGATTCATGAGTACGTGGATCCAGGCGCTTGTTCATAATTAAGCCTATTTTAACCTATAATAAGTGTTCCTTATAACACAACACAAAAAGAGTGTTATTCTTTATTCTTTATTAAAAAGTCGTTGCGGTTAAAGTCGTTTGAAAACGCATTAGACGTATTTTAGACCAATTCAGCTCCCATTGTCTCAAGTCAAGTTGACCAAATTGCGCTAGACTTCAGTGAGCGTATTTAATTAGGGAATTTTTCCCTTTAAAAATCTTACCCATCTAATCTCTCGACGATGCCTATGGTGAATAATTTTATTTCTTTCAGATTTTAATCATGAAAATTAGAAATAAGTCCTATGTATATGACGTGTCTTAGAAGGAAAAAAAGGAAAATTACTTAATTAATAAAGGTGTTCTTTTATTTAAATTATAATTAACACGATTCCTCAAAAGACTCCACGAACTCCGTATAAATCATTCTGTGGTAGAGACTTTACAAGAAAAAGGTTTTTCGACAGACTATTTATTCCGCACTTATAAGAGTTTTAAGTAAAACGTGCTATAAGGATTGCAAATGAGCGTGAACGCAGCGAAAAAGGTACCTATGACAATGAAATGTAGGGTAATCAGTATATACTATCTATCATATTTACAATATTTGCAATCAGACGTGTTTCTTTCTACTCCCGAATTACTAGGTCTGTATACCCAGTCTAGTTTTCTACAGTCAGGATCGTGGCAAAAACTGGTCTCTGCTTATCCCTCCGGTTAGCGGGCGCTAGTTTATGTTTCGATATCGATATCAACCCTTGTATGTCCCCACTGTTGGGGCACGGGTCTCTTCCTGCAGCGCACGAAGGTTAGGCCAAACTACACCACGGGGGCCAAGTCCGGGTTGGTGGAGGGTTGTAAGACAGTGGCGGGTCTTACTGTCAGAAGTTATCAAGCCGCCCTGAGGCCTCTGACATGGCTTAACGACTGCCATTACATGACAGCCGGCACCAACGGCTTAACGTGCCTTAGTTAGACCTGAGATTTCCGCACTTAGCCTCATGATTGGGCCATTGTACGTAGTGGAGCTGTCAGTTTACTCCAGCCAGCCTATCTCTTTCCAGAAAGCCAGCAGTGCTCCGATGTCACTGCGGGCTTCCCGAAGGGACCCCGGCTTCCCAATAATGGCGGTCCGTTGCTTTTCCACGCCTTCACAGTGAATGGTCACGTGGGCGGGTGTTTCCTCTTCTTTGAGGCATCCCCGGCAAAGCGGGCTGTCGATTAGACCCATGTTGTAGAGATGTCTGTTCAGTGAGCAGTGGCCTGTTAAGATTGCCACAGCTTTGCGCAGATTTTCTCTTCTCAGACGCAGCAGGCTACGTTAAAGACGTTTCGAGATTGTTGGTGAGGCCACCCTGGCTTGTCTACATTTGGTTTCTGTTCTCCAAAGTTCAGCATGCTGGCTTTCTGTTCGCGACCTCAACCATTTTCTAAACTGGTTGTATGGGAGTGGGAGCAGGGGTTCGGGTCCTTCCACTGTAGTTTCCAAGCCTCTTTTAGCGACTTCATCTGCGGCATCATTGCCCAGGGAGCCGCTATGACCCTTTATCCATTGTAAAGTGACTCGGTTATTTGTTGACAGTTTTTCCAATTCATGGTGACACTCTAGTATCAAGCTGTTGTTTGTAAGATTGCTGTTGAGTGCTTGTAGGACTGAGGCGCTGTCCGAGATTATGCGTATTGCGTGAGCCTGCGCATTTCTTGTGTTCAACAGCGCGACAGCTCTTGTTATACCGATGCATTCTGCTTGAAAGATTGTATTCAGGTTGCCAAGGGTTGTAGATATTTTTAGATTTAGTTCGTTGGAAAAGGCTCCTGCGCCCGTTCCTGTTTCAGTTTTGGAGCCGTCCGTGTACACTCTGACTTCGTGTATTCCCGAGTAGTCGGCAGGCTCCTCTTGCAGTTGTACCTTATATTTCTTGTATCCTGTCGCACACCGCTTCCATCATAGGCTGGTCCGAAACAGCGGCTGCTAGGATTTGTGTGTGTGGGGTGCAGCTGTTTTGTTTCCATATACCGGTTGTCCGAAGCCGTAGGGCAGCACTGGCTGCTTCTTGTTGAACGTGCCTTGCGAAGCACGGAAGCGCTCGGAAAAATGCCACTAGCAGTAGTCACAGGACGGTCACCCTCGAAGCGCTCGTGGCCTAGTCGAACCGAGTGATTGGAATCAATCACTTGAGTTAAGCAAGAACAGGCGCGGTAAGGTGCAGGATGGGTGACCGAGTTTATGTAATGTATGCCAATAACATAACCTTGTCGAGTGGCATCTTTCACACAGATGGGTGAAGGGACCACTCGAATGCTGTAGTGCTTGGAATTAGGTCTTTAGATGGTGTAGGCTTGCCCAGCACCTGTACCATCTTGACAGCTTAGTCCGCCTAGCCCACAGGAAAGACTAGTCAATACGAGCCGCGGGTATCCTCGCGATGTTTTCCTTCACCGTTAGCGTGTGGTGTTGCGACTACAAATTCGCAAATGTACGTAATTTTGAAATTAAACAAAGTCATTGGTACATGCCCGCACTGGGGATCGAACCTGGGTCTCTCGCTTGTGAGTCCATTGTTCCACCCACTGAGCTACCACCGCTCATGTATGTCAATAACACGTTGTATAATATATATCAAGTAATAACTCGATAATAATTCGTCGCCGCGGGTGTATCACGACCGCTAGCCAGTTTAGCGTTAACATTAATCGCATCATAAATTAGGTCTAATTATGTCGGGAGAAACCTTGCCTTACCAGGGTTTAAAGCTGATACTATAGTAATATAGTAGTAAATATAACCTTTGCTCGTTACCCATTGGTTGGCTAGAATAAAAAACTAGATAGTACCTACAAAGAAATAAAGAAATTTATTAAAAAAAAAAAAACATGCTTGTATTCTTCTCTCTGATTATGCAATAAAGTGTTCTCCATCTATGTATCTAAAAAATATATCAGCGAAAACGAAACGGTTCAACAGGGATGGCACTAGGGTTTTTAACGATCAAAAACCAACAGAGAAGAAAACTGCAATCCATGGGTCACACACATACTAATGCAGCCTATATACGTGCCAATGTAGAGCACAGGCCTTCTCTCAGAGGGAGAGAGTATGAGCTTAATTACTACGCGTGCCCAACGCGGATTAGCAATTTCAAGCGCTGAGGCTTTTGAACGCCTCAGTCACACAGTTTTCCTCACGTTTCCGGGATGTATCAATGACATACTTTTATTTATTTACTAGCTGACCCAGCGAACTTCGTACCGCCTAACAGTTGATTCTTTAATTTTTTTTTATTTTTCTCTCCGTAAAAACCATTCCCGTACTTCAAGGAATATTATAAAAAAAGAATTAACGAAATCGGTTCAGCGGCTCTCGAGATTTGTGCTTACCAACACATTCAGCGAATCATTTTTATTTTATAGATTTGTTTTATGTTATTATTATTATACTTTATTGCACACGAAACATTTAACAGGACATTACATAAGAAATAACATGTACAAAGGCGAGCTTATCTCTGAAAGAGATTTCTTCCAGCAAACCTTAGAGAGTCGGAGAAGCAGTAAAAAGCGGGTCTATATACGTGTACAAAATATACTACATAAATATTGAATAACCTACCTAACTATGAAAGAAAGAAATAAACTACGTAAACTAAAAATAAATATATAGCTCAATGTTATGACAAAGATAGATAATGCTCTTTCAACCGCTTCTTAAATGTACCAGCAGTGGGACTAGCGCATATCTTTTGTGGCAGCGCGTTCCACAGCCTGACCGAATGGACCGTGAAGGAGTCAGCGCCACTATTATGAGCAGGGATTTTAAGAAGGTGAGAGTTTGCAGATCTAATTGGCCTTTCCCCAGAGTGTAGGTACTGAAACCTTTCTCTGAGGTAGGCGGGGGATGAGGGGATCCACTTGTGACCGGAGTAGACCCAGTGATGTTGTTACGAAATCTTTGAAGTCCGTGAACTCACGATGCAGAGTAGCTAGATCAGGAGACACTCCAGTAGATGCAGAGGAGGCATCACGCAGCCCCTTTTCATGGTTTGCCATGCGGGTCTTGAAGACTTCAGCCAGCTCGTCAACACTTTGGCTCAGCTTCTCATAGAGATCCATCACTTAACTTTTAGATGCAGTGAAACAGTGAAATGTTTTGTATTTAGTGGGCAGGGGGACCGAGAACATGTTATGTTCATTTATGAAATTATATTAGCAATACCACTCGCTAGCGGTAAAGGAGATAAAATATGATATTATGAAAAGGTTAAAGTATATTGCATAGTCGACTAACCCACATATAAACAAGTAGGAAGACTTATACGCAACGTACATCGAATTATCATAATAAACTACAAATCGTAGTTTTACGAAACGCGGCTCGGGGCGTGAATCCTACACGCACTTGACCGTTGTTTTCTGCTGCACAGTCTACCGAGACGCTGTCCTAGATGCCATAAATTGTCGTAGGTACAAACATTGCCAATTAATGAGGGGTCGAAAAGATAATGCCAGAGTTAATGTAGCCATTACTCATTACGGCCGAGACAAGGGCAACATTAATCATTTAACGTATTCTTGTGTGCGCTATCGGGTTGCATTTCATCGCGGGAGTGACCCATTGTGCATGCATATAAGATTTATGAAGAGTCGATTAAGAAAGTCCCTCACGTAACGATTCCCATACAAATGTAGTTTGGTTTTAATTTACAAACGGCATCGATGTCGCCATGAATCATTTTTTTACATGCCTAGCAACTACGTCTTTTCTTTTAGCCTGTAAAAGGCCTGCAGGGCGCAGGCTTTACCTCAGAGCGACAACACGGTAAGTAAATAATTATTCATTTTTCACACTCTGAAAGTAGTGTTGTTTTGATCTGATTATTGGGTGGAAAATGCTGCTTCCCTCCGTAGAGAGGGAAAAACTCATTCAAATTACTTCCCACTAAGGGCCGGAATGAACTTTAAAAATAGAACTACTGTCAGCTGTGAAGAGTTTTATGTAAATAAAACTTATTAAAAAAAATGCTGCAGCCATGTGAGTTTCTAAACAGCAGTGTGTGCCAACAAAAAGCCAGTGTGAATTTAGCGCAAACTTCTGATCGGAATAAGCCGCAACAATTACACGGTGAGTTCCATATTTAAAATTTAAAAAGTCGATATGAATTGGCGGGATACTAATCTGTTATGTATCTGTGACGGAATTAAAAAAAATAGGTAATAATCTTTTATTACCTATTTTTTATATTTGAATATTAAAAATGAGTTTTTATTTTTCTCATATTCGAAATAAAAAGTAGAGCGTTTAACACGGGTAAAAGAATCAATTCCTACTCGGACAATAGCCGATAGTCTAAATACCTCGGGAATAGATTCTTTCCACCCTCGTTTAACAATCTACTATTCTTTAGCATTGAATTTAAAAATTCAATGCTTTTAGTATGTATATTGGCCTGACCTTTCTGCGATGCAGGAAGAGAGTAGCGAGGCAGTGGGGACAAACAAGGGTTGATATCGATCGATCGATGTATATTAGACCAGCTTCTAGTCTTGCAATACACCAATCCGGACTTGGCCCCCGTGGTGGAGTATGGTCTATACCTTCGTCAGGGATAAGACCCGTGCCCTCGGTGGGGACATAATAAGTTGATTATGATGATGTATATTATGTATTTGATTTTTTCCATCTCCATGGAGACGATAATATGAAGGTATATTTTTAGCAGATTTTTTACCCAGTGTGTGGCAGATTATCCACTTTGGACATGGTCACACTGGGCATTTCAATGAGCTGAATTCGGTTCTCATTTGGTATCGGATCACATTGAAACTTTTGGTAAAATGCGTTTTAGAGCTGTAATCGAGATTACGGTGAATTGATTTAAGGGCCGCCTGCGCACTCCCCTTAAATCTAGGTTTAGTACAATTTTGATAGTTTTTTGCATTAAGAATCCGGTTTAAATTGTTTTAAATCATGATTTATGAGCTTGCGCAAGTGGCTCCTAATTTCCAACTTTGGGGAAATCGGCCCTGATTTTGGCAAAAAATTCGTTTGACCACAATGATCCAATTGTAGTTTTATGAACCATGGCCAGGTGAAGCTGACTGTACTGTTATTATCCTCTTAAACTATTAGTTCACTGTCAATCTTAGCGACATGACCACAATGTGACTCAACTGACTGGCTGTGGGCGACTCGTCAATTTGTCGGTGAGAATAATAGTAAACGTGATACGGGCCTTGTCGTTGAAGCTGTGTAGTTACCAGTCATTAAATCCCATTAGGCGTTGTTAAGCGGCGGTAGCCTAGTGTGTAGAACAATGGAGTAGGAAGCAACTGACCCAGGTTCGATTCCCAGTGCGGGCATGTACCAATGACTTTGTTTTCTGTACATTTTTGAAGTTACCACTAGCTAACTGTGAAGGATAACATGAAGGGGATAACATGAGGCGAGGAAGCCTTTGGATAAGAGTAGCGGTAGATTGAAAGCAATGGAAGGAGGCTGGAGGAGACTTCTGCCGTAAGGCACACCGAAACACGAGACATTTTGTAATATAGTGCAGATTTTTCCTTGTGTATTTTATTTTTAATTGTTCAGTCACAATTATTGTAAATTTATAGATTTCACTTTTAAATGTACTGTCACAATTATTATTAATCTTAGTTTCTTTATTAATCTTAAACCTAGTTTGGTGTTGTGTAGGTGTATAAGTAATTAGAGAATCTACCTATAATACTTATGTATGAACTGTTGACGGTACATCAATCTTTAATAAATGAACTACGTTTCTGAAACTCACGCTTGATCCTGAGGCTGGGTCTTGGGGCTTTACGTTTAGTTGCATAGTAGCCAGGAACGAAATTGTGTAGAGTACATAGATGTACCTAAAGGTTGATGTGCTGTCGTCTGAACAACGGTCTACGTGTGTGCTATTAATGAAATTGATCCATGTTATATGAACTCAACGACAACTTTTTTAAGTCGGAATTAATTATTAAGAAGCTATGATATATTGACCAAGTGCTTGTTGGACTACGCGTAGTGTAAGGTTCCGTAGAAGAAGGAGTTTCTTGGTTGCTTTACACAACTAACAAATTCATCAATGTTATTTGGAATGGTATTTTTAATTTTCCTTTTTTAAGGCGGTCGACTACTACTTGGTAACATTTAAGGCTCAAACTACTTACTCGTGATAGTTTTCATTATAACTTTTAATACGTGCAAACAGCCACTTAGCCGAGCGAGAAGGCGTACACTCCGTTTCTCTATTACGGCTCCTAGGGGCGCTAACTAGCCCCACCAATGAAATAAAAATCATAACGTGTTTTATAATACGTTTTTATCTAAAAGTGAACATCATAAATCTTAACAACTGTGGCAGCAATTTTTAGAACCTACAGTCTAGAACCTTGGATCAACAATCTAGGACTTTAATCGATTTCCGCTAAAAACACTACATTCTGGGCTGTATGTTTTAAAACAAGTTACCACAAATTTCAAGACTTCTCATGTTTATTTTTTGAAAAAAAAACGTATTATAAAACAAGTTATAATTTTTAATCCATCGGTGGCGCAAGTTAGCGCCCTTAAGCACCTCAAATGCTACTTACAGTGCTGCCCAGAGTAACAGTTTCTAGTCTTGATGAACATAACTTATGGTGTAAATGGGGCTTAAAGCTCAAAACAGATAATCACAAGCGTTGAAACTAACGACCGTATCTAACCAAAATCTGATTTTTAACACACCGACTTAACTTATCTCTACATTGTGTGCGAAATATTCTTCAAAGTAGATTCACCAGCATTTTTGGCAAATTGCACGTGTATTCCTGAGATTATAATAGACGGATTATACAGTGATGAATTAGACTGTCAGCGAGACTGCTGGTCCAAATAAGATTACTGTAAAATGTAAAGCAGTGAATGTAATGGAATTAAATGTAACTTGATGTAAGTAAAATACTGTGCCTTAACGGTAAGCTAATTGCAGCTCGGCGAAAAGAGTAGAAATTAAAAATAAGATTTTGTTAACACGTCTTCGGCTGCAGTATTATTGTACCGTCTGCTGTTGACGATCAACCTTTACATTGAAGTTGGAATGCCCATACTGAAAAGTCAAATTTTATCTATAGCAACCTCTGGAAGCACTATAATCTTATGTAGAAGATTCTTAACTTCCAGAGCTAGAATATTTTGTGGATTCTTTTTATGAACTAAACAGTTTTTTTTAAACCATACCTACTTTAGAATAAGTAGTTTTTAAACGAGATGTGAAAGTACTGTTGGAGTAGCTAATAAATCATAACAATAATGTGTTCGGTGTGTTCGTGTTTGCTTCTGCTTGAAAAAATGAGATTAACCATCCGCATGGTGCTTGTGGGATTTTCGGCGGAATTTAGCAAAGTAATTTTCACATTTTAATGCTAATTAATAAAGCGTCCACTGCTGAAAATAGGCAACCCCCAAGGCACGCCGCTTCATTCTAGCCTCAGTAATCCTACTTAGATCCACGGTTCATCGAGCCCGTGTGCAGTTCGTGGTCTCCACTAGAAAACCTTTACACCCCAGCGACCATCGCTTCTTCGGCATATGTGACCAGCCCACTGCCACTTCGGCTTGCAAATCCTATAGGCTAGAGAGCGGTGGTAGCGGAGCGGTGTAGAACTTCGGCTTCTCAATCGGGAGGTCGTGGGTTCGAACCCTGGCATGTACCAATGACTTTGTTTTCTAAGTTATGTACATTTGTGAAATTATAGTAGCAATACTACTCGCTAACGGTGAAGGAAAACATCGTAAGGAAACCCTAGTGTCTGAGGTGTTAGCGTACCTCAGCGCTTGCTACGTACAATGACCCAACTATGAGGCTAAGTGCGGAAATCTCAGGTCTAACTAACTATCCTATAGGCTATGCCAGTCACCTTAGTTCTGTAGCCGATTGTTTCATTTCTGATGTGATCCATCAAAGAGACTCCGAGCATAGCCCGTTCCATAGCTCGCTGACCGACTTAGATTAGGTGGACCAATTCTCATTTCATTAGCAAAAATATCGTATACGACTCTAAGGCATATGACTTGAATTCTACACGAACAGTCACATGGTAATTAATTAGCAAATTTGTTTATTATTGAGAATACATGACATAGGTTAAGAAATATCTGTGAAATTTCCTTTTTTATGTACAATAAAGTGTTCTCTATCTATCTAGGAGTATCTATCTATGAAACTGATTTTTATGGGACAAATGTTTAATCCTTCGAATATTTGAATTAACTTCGAGTTTTGCGTCTATCTTTCAATTCGCATGTGCGATAATCGGCTCCCAGGGCCTTAATTCTGTTAGTGCATTTCACTACAATGACTGATAAATGGAGGGGTCACGTGAAGTGTTTTTTCATACCATTGACGCCTGAAACGTGTGGTGTATGTGTGCGACTAGACTTGATGCAGCAATAAAATTAAATCGTCATGTTCATGCAATGGTCATTGTACTACAATGTAAGATAGCAATGCAAATCACGAAGATCGATCCGACTTAGGATTGTGTTTGATTTGACGAGTCGGTCCAGCCCCTAATTTATTATTCAACGGTCTACCGTGTTTGGTTGTCCATCTTGACGTTCCTGAAGTGTCAAAATATGTATGCATGTGACAGCTGGAGTAGCTTAAAAAAGTAAAAATCGACGTCACTCAAGCCAGTGGATACTTACATAGTAGATCCCCTGAACAGAGGCATGGAAGAAACTTTGACTTGGCCCGAACGTCTTTGAAAGTGTTAAAGAGTAGTTTAAGTTCTGAAAACTCTGTTGAGACGAGACGAGAAGAAATAAAATCTTTTAAATAAAACAAGTTTGTATTACTCGTAAGTGTTGGATGAGAGAGTAGGACGATCCGCTAAATGACGTATGCCATTCTGTACACCCCGCAAAAAATTAAAAGCCGTGGGCGCGAAATAATCTTCATGAAAAACAAAAAGTCAAAACCACTGACCTATCACGCCTGAGTGCCTGAGCTCGTATGAGCTTTAATTTGCATTGGTGATATTTTTTATCCGAAGTCCCGACATCATCCATCGGAGCTGAGTTAAACACGGAGTGCTTTTTAAAAAGTACAAATAATAATTTAAGAACCTTAACGTCTTGCTTGGAGCTGATCGCATTGCTTACAAGTTTGTGATGAATAAAAGATTTAAAAACCTATTTAGAGGCTAAAAATTTCACCCATGCCGGGATTCGAACCCGCAACCTCTGGCTATCCGTACCAGCGCTCTACCAATTGAGCCAATGGGCGACTCACGGCATCAGTGAAATTTCGAACCTCTTTACAATATTCTCTGTATTACGTACAGGCAGCGACATCTGACTTAAGCAAATTGCGTTACTTACAGCCCCGACTACCTACTTTGCAGTTAGGTTTAACATCGGAACGATATCACTGTACCCACATGATTACACTATTTTTATTTTTAATGCACTAACCCGTGCTAAGGAACAAATTTAAAAACCTATTTAGAGGCTAAAAATTTCACCCATGCCGGGATTCGAACCCGCATCCCGGCATGGGTGAAATTTTTAGCCTCTAAATAGGTTTTTAAATTTGTTCCTTAGCACGGGTTAGTGCATTAAAAATAAAAATAGTGTAATGAATAAAAGAACCTGGCCAAGTGGGAGTTAGATTCGCGCGGCGCTTATATATATATAATATTATGTACAAGGAAACAATTTGACTTTTTAAAAACCTATTTAGAGGCTAAAATAGAGTGCTAGAGGCCGCGGCTTCGAGTCCCGGCATGGGTGGCATTTTTAGCCCCTAAATAGGTTTTCAAAATTGTCCTTAGCACGGGTTAGTGCATTAAAAAGAATATAATTTGACTTTTCTTCATTTAGTGCCGGACCCGGTCCGATCAGATTTGTATCATTTTTTCTTACAGAGACTGCATCACAATAGACAGGTTTCTGAAAACCAGCTCCGATTTTTCGTTGGTGTTTAAGGCGCTTAGGGGCGCTAACTACCGCCAGGTCAGGATCGTGGCAAGTGGCAGTCCCTGGTCTCTGCCTACCCCTCTGGGATACAGGCGTGAAGTTATGTATGTAACTAGCACCACCAATGGAATAAAAATCATACTTGTTTTATAATACGTTTGTATCTTAAAGTAAATATGAGAAATCTTAACAACTGAGATAGCTATTTTTAGAATATAAAGCCTAAAATGTAGCATAAATCTCCTGGGACTTAAATCAATTTCCGCTAAAAACGGCCGTTTTTGGCGGAAATCGATTAAAGTCCTAGGTTGTTGATCCTAGGCGCCCCCTGCAGTAAGTACAATTCCACCAAACTGCGACCCCCAACCCGCATGCCCAGCGTGGGGATTATGGGCATTACCCCCCAATGATGGCACAACCTTGCGCTATGGCGCTCATTAGGGGAGGGCTATGTCTAGCAGTGGACTAATAATAGAGCCTGAAGAAGAAAAAGATCGATATCAACCCTTTATATGTCCCCACTGTATGGCACGGGTCTCTTCCTGTATCGCAGGAAGGTTAGGCCATAGTCCACCACGGGGGCCGAGTCCGGGTTGGTGGAGGATTGTAAGACAGTAGTAGCCTTACTGTCAGAAGTTATCAAGCCGCCCATAAGGCCTCCGACATGGCTTAACGACTGCCATTACATGACAGCCGGCACCAAGGGCTTAACGTGCCTAGCGAAGCACGGAAGCGCTCGGAACAAATGCCACTAGCGGGAGTCACGGGACGGTCACCCATCCAGTACCTGACCGCGCCTGTTGTTGCTTAACCCAAGTGATTGATTCCAATCACTCGGTTCCGCTAAGCCACGAGCGCTTCGAGTGGTAGTGCTACTATAACTTCACAAATGTACCTAACTTAGAAAACAAAGTCATTGGTACATGCCGGGATTCGAACCCACAACCCTACCTTTGAGAAGCCGGTGTTCTCTACCACTCCGTTACCATCGCTCGTATGTTAGGTAATTAAAATACATACTGAACGACGAAAATCAAACGTTTATTGCATGTCAATGACATTACACCTTTAAATGACTCACGACTTCACGAGCGTATGGGTCATTGTCATTAGTTTTTCTCGAGTTTTCTTTGACGATTCGCGTACGTACGCGTGAAATGGCATTTTCTCGGACATGTGACGTACTCGTAAAACATAGATAAATAATGCTGTGACGCAGGTAGGTATCTGTTAGCGTATGATTAGCCGAGAACAGTTGATATAGCTGAATATAGTTCTTATATAATTTACGAACTGACTAACGTGTAGAGTTGAACCATTTATGGGCAAAAAAGAACGTCCCTAGTTCATAAAATCACTATTCGTCTAACGGACTCCTTAGTGTCTGTTTTTTCTGTCTTTTCCTTGCAAAATGTCTACCACAGACAATTTTAGACAGCGTTTTTGGAGTGTTGTTGGAGGAATTTTGTTTAATGTCTGGCCTTATTGGCCCTAGGTCATAATTCTTTGAAATTAATAAGATTTCAAATGATTTGATGTACTCAGCGCCATCTGTAGTCTTTCCAAGGTCTTTTCTTTGGCTCATTGTATGTGCTGAATGTCTCTACTCTATCACTGATTGATTACTCATGTAAGTACCTACAAAGATATTTATTTGAAATATTTATCGCAGGTAATGGCCGGAACTGAATTTATAAAAACAAAATTGCTTATATAAGTACTTCCTCCAAAAAACTAACTAAAATACTTTATGGTGGAGAATTTACAATGAAATGGACGTAACTACATATTATATAAAACGCCTTCAGGAGTGTTTTAGTGTAATCGTATTTTATACATAAGACCTTGAATACTTGTAACTTTTTCTTGAAAGTGCTCTAGATCTACCTACTTATTTGTCGTATAATATTGCCTGCCTAGTAAGTTGTGAATATTTTAAGATCTATCCGTTTGTATTCATTAGTTCAGGTTTGTATTGTACAACATCGTGTGAACTCACGGCTAGCAGTCAAGATCGTTCGTTTACCCACCGCCGCACATATTGTGGCGTCATCGTACAATAGAGGTTGTCTACGGACTACTGACTCCATCTAGCGGTCAATGTCAGAACCACTGGCTCGTACTTCGAGCTTCCCGCTTCCGTTGAGAGATGGCGCTACTGGTATTATTATGGAAGGTTAGCGTTGGTTTCTTCGACCGAGTTGAAAGTGTAGGTAGGTAGTTACGTACCTACCTACTTTTCATTCAATAAATTTTCATACGTGTGCCAGCTAACGATGAATGATAATAGGTTATTGGTCTGCGTCTTTGAAAGCATTTTGATTTGAGTTTAGCAAATTAAAAATTAGCACGGGTTAGTGCATTAAAAATAAAAATAGTGTAATCATGTGGGTACAGTGATATCGTTCGGATGTTAAAACCTAACTGCAAAGTAGGTAGTCGGGGCTGTAAGTAATGCAATTTGCTTAAGTCAGATGTCGCTGCCTGTACGTAATACAGAGAATATTGTAAAGAGGTTCGAAATTTCACTGATGCCGTGAGTCGCCCATTGGCTCAATTGGTAGAGCGCTGGTACGGATAGCCAGAGGTTGCGCGTTCGAATCCCGGCATGGGTGAAATTTTTAGCCTCTAAATAGGTTTTTAAATTAGAAATGGTGCCAGATCTTTTCAGACGGAAACAGTTTTTCAGGCGTTAGGTACCGGTATCTACTGATGGTCTACATTTAATTTTCGAGTTGCTGTCGTAAAGACTAGGCCTCGTTTCTTAAATCAGCAATATTAGTACCCAAACAGCTCACTGGGTCAGCAATTTTCGCTTAATAGGGCCTCACAACTGGCTTTTCACTTCCACTTTCCACTGAAGTCAAACAGCCATAATTATGCATTAGCATAGAAATCGCTGGGCTAGCTCTAGCTTGGTATGTAGCTCTTAAGTACATCGGTAATTAACTGGACGTAGTTAATTAGCAGTTTCTATACCTTTGGTATACAGAATATGGCGGTCATTAGAGGAGGGCTATGTCCAGCAGTGGACTAATATAGCCTGAAGAAGAAGATACCTTTGGTGGGAGAACACAAACATAGGTATAGTATCTGTCTAGCGAATATGTATGGATTGGTAAGCAGACGAATATTTCATGATCGCAGACCCTGTAGCATGAAGAACCTTCCTAATATTACACTAATATTTACTAAGCTTCCTAATATTGCACTAATGTTTACTAATATTGCAGTCTCATTTGCTCAGCAACACATACTCGGGCAATGACTTAAACTCACGCCTGTATTACGGAGGGGTAGTCAAATAGGTACCAGGCTTTGCCACTTACCACGATCCAGGCAATCCTCTATCGCTTCATCAACATTCATTGGTGGCATGCAGCGCACCGATTTCAGGTACAGTCTTGTAATTCGCAAAAAATTGAGTAGGTACTTGGATCAGATATCAAACAGAGCATCAGCTTCTCGTATGTACTATCTTGAAACTGATTAAACTCAGCGTTGCAACGGATCACTCTGTTGCAATATTATGCTGAGTCGGGCCCATTTTGGGGGCTCAACACTTAAAATCTACGTATTTTATTATTATTTTCGTATTACAGTTTATTTAATTTTACCTGTTTTTTATGCTTTCTGTGTTAATTTTTAATTTTTTTTATAATTGTATGCATTATGTTTTTTGTTTTGTTTTGAGTATTGTGTCGTCAAATAAATAAATCTTCTTTCTATGTTGATTAGTTCGAAAGATGGACCCTATTTTCTATAACCCCATATTAATGATAGTTTTTGAAGTCGTAGTCTCTACCTGGCTTAAAAGAGATGCTGCGCGTACCTCTTTAAATTAGTGAGTTGAAAGTGATCTCATCGACCGGCACGGGCCATTAGGGCCATTACTCATCAGCCGTCAGCGCAAATTGGCTAAAGGTCACTGCACAATGCGAGGTGCGTCCAGCTGCGGATGCGCCGCGTTTGTCAGTCGACGCGCCCTCTGTCGAGGCGCGACGGAGCGCAACGCAGTTTAGCCCATCACAAACGCAATTATTGGGTGTGAATGCTTTGTTCACACGACTGCCTGACCACTGCCAATTTGAACGCACACGCACACCCATTGGGAAGGTTTCTGATTGAGAGTTTCGCTAAGTAAATAGTTAAGTTGAATGCGTCTCTTCGAATTTCTCAGAAAAGAGCGTGATAGAACGTTTCTTAAGTATTTACTTGAAATTTAAGTATTTATTTAATTTACGTGAAAATCTCAATCCTGAAACTGGCACATAGTAGTCAAAACAAGAAAATAAAAAAACAAAAGCGAACTCGTTATTTTTAGAACCGACAGCCAAGATTAATCCTCTATTGCTTCCTTTAACTATTTGGCCATTACGGATCAAAGAAGACTTTTTTCATAAGCTCTCTCAACCCCAGACAATGCTGTTGATAAAAGTCTTTTCTACGTCAGATTTACCAGCCGTAGTTCTCAGAATGAGAAGACAACAGAAAGTTGTAATAAATGCGTTTCCCGCCCAGTACCAATGCCTACTTTAAATAAGGGGGGTGGAGCGCGCGGTTAACCGCAGCGCTTTCTTTTTGCTGCGTTTTCTTCGCGCGGTATGCACTCCCCTTTAGACGTTACTCGCTGCACACCGCCCCACACGTAATTGTTATGTTGTACGTAGGAAACTAATATTGCGTTGTGTTTGTTGAAATATATAAAAATTAAGGGTATTTTCTCTGTACATAAGTGTGATCTGTCGAAAATGTAGAAGTTTCATTATGTTAGACGACTCCTTTTATACCACTAATAAATGTGAAAGATTTAATGTGTTACTCAATATAAAAGTCTGAATAGGTGAAGTACCTAAATTAATACATGAACCTTTTTATTTGAATGGCTCCAATCGCGATTATTTATTAGGTAAACCTTAATTCCCGACGTTTCGGCTGCGTTGCGGTTGCCGTGATGATGGGTAGACTTTGAATGGGTAGAAACGTCGGGAATTAAGTTAATTACGTTTCATCTAATAAATAATCGTTATTAGACCCGTTTAATATGTAACTATGTCTGAGCATGAAGAAATACTTTTTATTTCAATCTAGCGCAAAAAGTGTTGGTGTATAGATACTCCCTACCTAAGTATCTAAGGGTTAATAAAGTAATTTAATCATCAATCATCATCATCAGCCAATGTGCGTCTAATAGCTACTGGCCATTTGGAGCTTGACTGTAATCACCACGTGTTCAATCATAAATACCATTCTTATCTGATAAGCTGTGTGTGTCATCGCCTCGAAGTAGAGGAAATCCTTACCTGTAACAAAGCAAAACATTTTTAGAAGAGAACTATTTTCATCTATGAATACAACGAGCTACCTCTCAATGGGATTGTGTCGACACGGACTGAAATAGCGGCCTTTTACAGCCGCATGTCCACTTGTTAAGCCTCTCTGGGTAGGTAAACAAGGGCTAATATCTGCCAATTCTACGAATGTGTGTCTGCCTTTGGAGAAACGAATCTTGTGCAGTTTCTTTTCTACAACTATCTATCTTCTACACTACGTGTGTAATGAAATCTCGATGGTACATCCAAAACTCGTCAATTCAAACCACTTCGACACTACATACATATATACATTACCCTCCTGTTGGGTTCCTCTGCAGTCAGGTAAATATATGCATGTATTGAAAGCTCATTAGTTCACATCCTTATCACAAGCTGTGCGGTTAATTGGATGGATTGTTGATGTCAAAAATCAAAGGTTTTGTTTTGTTTGAATGAGTATTTGAACATAATATTTGCATAGTTAAGTGGGTTCTTGCTAAATAGCGGCTTAAAAGCGAAAAATCGTATGTAATGTAGATCGTAAAATTCGGAATTAGTATGTAGGTTAGTGTTAGGGGTCAGGGCGGGTAGTTTTTCGTAATTCAATCGTTTCTTTGTCTCAATGAAGGTCAATATAATATTGTAAAAGTGCAAGCCTCTTTACACAATTGTTTTGGATTTCTTTTAATTCTGTTTATCACAGTATTTTCTAAGGTTAACACAAGCACTAGACATAATTAAAACTGTTTTATACGGATTTTACTCGTTTATTACGTTTTTCATACAACCGAAATAAAGTAAGTTTATAAGTGCCGAAACGTCGAAAAATGGTATAAAAAATGTAATAAACGAGTAAAATCCGTAGAGAAACAGTTTTATAATTTTGTCTATCATTTTCAAAATTTAAAATTACGTCACCCATTTTTGAGATTTTCTTGACTTTTTGGCACGACTACTTTACATTTCAACTAGACTGGACTACGTAAATCGTCCGTTACTTGCTTATTCTTTTTTTTTCAAGTTTTTTTCTGTTTATCGTTGTAAATGAAACACAGAGTTGAAGTCGTCCCAGTTTATCTTGTAATAAAAAATTGAATCGCTGAATTTGTTGGTAAGCGCATATCTCGAGAGCAAGCTGAACCGATTTCGCTAATTCTTTTTTTAGAATATGCCTTGACCTACGAGGATGGTTCTTATGAAGAGAAAAAAAAAATAAAGACTTGAATTTTAGGCGGTACGAAGTACGCTGGGTCAGCTAGTTATTTATAAAACGTTTTACAACCTCACATATACATTTATGCCCGTATCATAGTAGTGTTTTAGGTTAGATTAGTGTGGTTGTTTTAATCTCCAGTGGTTAGTTTTGTAAAATACTTTATTTTATGTGGGCTATAAACGTCACACTGCAGGGAAGGCGTTCTCTCAGAGAGAGAGATAGTATGAGCATTAACACGCGTGCCCACAACGGATTGGCAATTTCAAGTGAAAGATACTAGGCCACCTCAGGCACTCAGGTTTCCTCACGATTTTAAAAACCTATTTAGATGCAAAAAATTCCACCCATGCCGGGATTCGAGCCCGCGACCTCTGGCTATCCTTGCCAGCGCTCTTTCCAACTGAGCTAATGGGCGACTCACCGGCATCAGTAAAATTTCGAACCTCTTTACAATATCCTCTGTATTACGTACATGGGCATGGGTGGAATTTTTAGTCTCTAAATACGTTTTTAAAATTGTCCCTAGCACGGGTTAGTGCATAAAAAAAAAGAATTTCCTCACGATGTTTTCCGTTTACAGTAATCAAGACGTATTGCTGCTATAACTTCACAAATGTACAGAACTTAGAAATCAGAGACATGGGTGCGTGCCTGCACTGCGAATCGAACATAGGTCTCTTGATTCCGAGTCCATTGTTCTACCCATGGGGCTACAACCGCTCGATATTAATAGTATTTTGCCGTCGACTGTAAAATACTGTTAATAGAAAAAGGGAATTTTGTATATCCGAGATACTTAGCTGATAACGACTTACGCAAATGCTAAAGTAAGATAGAGAGTTCAGATCGAGATTGGAAGACATGTTAGAACATACCCAGAGTAATCGTGTGGCATTAGCGGGGTTTACATTATGTCTGCTCGCTGTAACAAATTAATGTGTAGTCAGTGCAGTATAGTGTGTGAAGAGACCACGCATAATAAAAACTGATTACACTATTTTTATTTTTAATGCACTAACCCGTAAAACAGAGAATATTGTAAAGAGGTTCGAAAATTTCACTGATGTCGTGAGTCGCCCATTGGCTCAATTGGTAGAGCGCTGGTACGGATAGCCAGAGGTTGCGGGTTCGAATCCCGGCATGGGTGAAATTTTTAGCCTCTAAATAGGTTTTTAAATAATAAAAACTGGCTAAGTGCGTGTGGGGCCGTGCACAGTGTAGGGTTCTGTAGAAGGAGGGGTTTTTAGCTGCTTTACAGATATTAGAACTTTATCGTACCAAGTGTCATTTTTGCCAATTAATGAGTGGATTAATTTGAATTTTCATGATTTTCTCCTTCATCAGTTGGTCGTATACTAGTCGTCAACTTGAAAAGCCAGCTCAATAGTTATAGTTTTCCATTTGAGTTAATATTATGTGCTTCTGCCCTGAATTTTTTCACGTTTCTACAATCAACCGTTTAGCTGGGAGAGGGGAAGTGAGACGCCCTGCTTTAACAACAATTGCATTTCAAAGCTTAATATTTCGTAAACGGATACATGAAGCGAAAAATCTTAATGGTTTTACTACACCAACGATAACCTAAACTATGGTGTAGGCGAGAAATAACAATTGCATATCCAATTTAGGTATAGAGGAGGTTCCAGCCATAATATTTTTACCCAACCCAAAATATTTGCTTTACGTTTTATCAAACCTTTTTTGTCGGGTGACTAATACATGTATTTTTGTTAAATTAAATTTCTGCTTCTTGTAGTTGTCATCTTTATGCTAAGCCGTTAACAGACAGACGGACAGCGGCATCGACAAGGCGAATCTATAACGATTTCTTGTTGACTGCAAAACCCTAAAAAGCTCCAGCGGCGCGCGAGAACAATGTGTGTAAGTATTACACTCTAAATATGATTCGGTTTTTATTGTAATTGAACGTTGAAGTCAAGTACGTGGCAGCAGCGTGAGAAGATGAATGTAGTCGAGGCACCGCAGTGAACAATACAGTCAAAGTGCCATAATTTTCAAGGTTTTGTTGCAACTATTCTCTACACAACTTTAACGCTTTCTAACCTACATTACAAGCTCAGAGACCTATTATTCCTGTTAGCAAAATAAGTATACAACAGAATTTCAGAGCAGTGGTTCCTAAACTTTTAAGGTCACTATTAGCGGGCCATTTTGGGACTAAGGGCCAATTTCTGAATTGATAATTTCACTAAGTAAATACTTAAGTGACGTTCTGTCACGCTCTTTGCTGAGAAATCGGAAAAGACAGCACTTGTGCTGCTTAAATGTATTTAATTGTGTGAGTATTAATTTTTAGGTATCTTATAGTATAATATCGTATGCAATTATAAGTAATTATACTCTCGCACTCTTTTGCTACTTGGTATCAATATATTTCCGATTTAATTATTTATGTACATGCACCTACCGAGTATATTCTTCATGCAATCAACTCCATCCAAAGGTTGTCTAGAAGAGGTCGCTCTTAGCCATAAGACCGTCAATTGTATAACATTACTTAGATTTACAAAATCATGGTTGTATTCATTTTTCTGGTTGTGCAACAAAGTCTTCTCTATCTATCTATTGTAGATAATGTAAATTGTCATGATGTATGCATATGTGTTGGTGTTATGGATTGAATTAAGTGTTTGTGTCATTTCATATTTGTAATTTATGTCCGTAATACTGTTTTGTGTGTTTAATTAATAAATATTACTACTGTTGAGTATTTACTTAGCGGAATTCTTCATCCAGAAACTGAGCCTTAAACTTTAGTTATGTAACCTCAATAATTTGATTGTCCCACTGCAGGGCAAAGAAGTCCCACTTTTAAACCGAGATTTTCGTTCATTTGCTACCTCTGACTACTCCGGCAAGAATTTGTCGAGATCATTCCGCCATCGTCTTCGTCATCGCTATGATCGCCATCGGGACTAACACTATTGAAAAATAATTTGCCTCAAGCTAACACAACATAAATGGTCAGCGAGAAGTGGAGAATAGCACCAACCCAAATTCTTCCCGCGGGTGTCGAAAAAGGCGACTAAGGGACACAAACCGGAGGGTGGGCAGCAGCGCCCCCTGCAGTACAATTCCACTAATCTGCAATCCCCAACCCGCATGCCCAGCGAGGGGATTAGGCGCTCATTAGGGGAGGGCTATGTCCAGCAGTGGACTAATATAGTCTGAAGAAGAAGAAGAAGAGAAGTAAATAGCCGTTCAGTTATTTTACCTGTTACTGTATTGGCTCATCTATGCAGATTTTCAGAATTACTCAGATTACTAAAATAACAACTTAACTTCGAAATTCTCTCTACAGAAAGCGGGGCTGATGGGTAATTTACTGACAAATCTGACGATATTCTAAATAAACGTAATCTAAAAATATAAAAAAACGCTGCAAAGCTTGTTAGTGTTAAGAAAAAAGTTAAAGTTAAACAATCTCCACTTTAAAACATTTCATTCATTTAGTCCGCAACTGTACAGTGTTTGACAATCCGGTTTTTACGCAAACACACAAACATTATTAACTGATTCTTCGGTAGATGTTACCAACCTAATGCTACTTATATCAATCAAACCATCAACAACATAGCTTGAAACCGTTCTTGGTTCGAAAACATAAAAGATAAAACAAAAGACCACTTGATTATACTATTTTTATTTTTAATGCACTAACTCTGGTACGGATAGCCAGAGATTGCGGGTTCGAATCCCGGCATGGGTGAAATTTTTAGCCTCTAAATAGGTTTTTAAAAGACCACTTATTTACAAAAATAAAAAAAATGATTTAAATGAATACTTTCTTAACCCTCAATCTCGTTAAGGAATTATTAATTATTTTGTATGTTTGTTACTTATTCTTTTGCATGTAATCAATATCCAAATAATCAAATTTTTATTTAACCTTAGGATCTGGCATACATAATAAGACTAACTGTATTCCAGTGCCCTCACAGGCTATCATATACCTACAAATACCAACACCACCTGTACTATATTTATGTATGTGATTTAGCATTAAAGAATATTAATATGAATTAGGACTAAATCCTTGACTTCATCTTCAGTAGTGCACACGCTTCCTTACGCTCCCACGGAACCACTAGAGTTAGAGTTGTAATGTTCCCTCTAGACCAATTAGCCTTGTCGTAGAGCCCTTGCCAGTCTCGTCCGACGCCAACTTGGCCGTGTTCAGTTTACTAATGGCTTACTGCAGCAAACCGTAGGTAGAGCGTTTACCGAAAATTATATACCTATGTGGTGGAAATTGCCACAGATGCATACACATTTTCAGTTCAGCTTTTGTTAGGAAATTTATGATTGTTTAGTAACAATGAAAATTTCCACACTTCTTTAAGTGAAACAAAGAAAGCGATTTTTAGCCAATTACAGAAACAAAATAAACCGATAATTGATATAATACGAACACAACAGAAACAAATAATTGAGTGATAAATCAATTACATCGATTCCAACAGTAAAGTAAATCACCAAAAGAAAATGAAGGTGACATTGTAAGTCCGGATTTCAATCAATAATGAGTAGTGCTTATGAATGTTTTACTTCAGGAAATGAAAGTGGTTGTTTTCAGGCGATCAAACATACAAGTATGATAGACTATCCACTGATTGATAACTGAATCACAGTGGGCTTCATAAATTCCTTAGAATATTTTCGCCAAACCTTCCTTAACGTTAACTCGTTGTCTGTAACTCGCCATGTTACATGCATAATTGTTTAGGGATGCCTTACCTTTAGTGGCTAAGCAATAGAGGATATTTTCCTGTGCAACAGCCGGTAATGGCCAGGGAATTTTACTTACAAAATATGTGGTCTTTCGTGATTGATCTGGGCTGGTACTGCATTTATTATTCACCCCACCTCAAGTCATGTCGTAAGTTGTATGGCGATTAGCGTTCTAAAAACTAATGTCTGAATAAAAAGAGTGACGTTTGGCAAATGACTCCCATCATAATCATCATTAACATCTCTTTGTTATAATCATTAGGTATCTATTATTCTTTTAGAAAATGTCCATCTCCATATTTTACAACTCTTCTGATGAACTTTTTAGACTATTTCTGTCCTTTCAAAGACGTAACATTGTTAACTTCTGCAGATTTCGCGTCTCAAAAAAGACAAAAGAGTATCGCAGCAGAAAAAGTTCTTAATTCAAAGTCCTCTGGTTATGCCGCCGATCCATGACGTCATCGAGAATATGCGGAATGTCGGAGGTGTCAAGCGTTCGCTGCAAGCAGTCGAGCGCCCTTGAATACGGGATGAGAGCGTCTCAGCTCGGCTCATTTTTATTTATGCCGTATTGCAGACTTGCAACTCGTGTCCTCGACGCTTATCGGGTGTCAGACCTCGGAAACGAAAGCGATTTTATTGTCTCCTGATTCCCGATCGTCTGCAAGCACTCGACGAGTTTGTAAGAGGTCTCGAAGGGAAATTCGTTTGGATGGGCGATATTGGTTTGGTTATACACGATTGATTTGTTGGAGCACGCTTTTATTAGGATATTCTTGAATCCAATTTTCTTTGGAGGGGCACGCCGCTCTTGAACAGATCTCGGCCCGTTTATCAAATGAAAATAAAATATATTTTGGTCGTTTCAACAACTTCTCGGAAGTGGACTAAAAGCCCGGGCTACACGAGGCTAGTTTTTTAAATTAGGATAGCATGCTAGTCCTCTACTAAACTGTCCTGGCTTGTTGACTAGGCTTGGAACATGTATGTTCTGTTTACATGAGGCTTGCTAATTTTTAGCGGGTATTATTGGAGTGCACGACGACCCGGAAGACCGTCTCAGACGTGGAATAGATACGTGCTCTCTGAGACGAAGGAGAAGGGAAAAACTTGGCTGAAGCTACCATCCCTAGGCATGAACAGAGATAAATGGATAGCCCTTGTGTCAGCCCCAGACTCCACGGAGGAGTAAAGGGACCAGAGAAGAGAGAAGATTATTGCAGTGACTGAGGTGACCACACGTTCAAAACGGAATGAACGCGAAAAAAAACTTAGTTCGACTGAAACAGTTACTTCGAAAAAATATTATTTTTACTTATTATGTATTTAGTATTCATGGACACGGTACAGTTTTGCACAAACTTTAAATTAATCTCCGTAGTTTAGACATTCAGTTTAGATATCTCAAAACATCCAAAATACGTCACGGTTCAAACACAAACAATACGCGCGGTACCTGTTTACTAACCGACTGACAATTAACAGCTTAATACAGACTATTTAGTAGCCAAGCTATAGTAGCAGACACCTAACAGTTTCGTTCACGTTTTCTATTTTATTTTACTTTAAACCGTGTGATACGGTTTGCCAGAGGTCGGGGGTTCGAGTCCCGGCATGGGCGGAATTTTTAGCCTCTAAATAGGTTTTTTAAAATTGTCTTCAGCACGGGTTAGTGCAATAAAAAAGAATATAACCATGTTACTATCAATTAAGTGTTTATTTATTTATTTGAAGTTTCTATCTCGTTTCTACCTCGCTGACCACATGAAGCTAGTACACAAGCCAGGATAGTAAAATCAGTGGCGGTGGCGCTACTAGCCTTAAAAAATTGAACTCCCTATACGGATTTCATTAATAAAACTAGCAGTGCTCCGCGGTGTTACCCGCGGTTTATCAATTCACCCAAGGGAATAAGAAATTTTCCCACAGTAAAACGTAGCCTGTGAGTTAATCCAGGGTGTCTGCTATCTCCATACCAACTTTTATTAAAATCGCTCCAGCCGTTTAGACGTGAAGAATTAGTAAAAATACACAGTCACACACTTTCGCCTTTATAATGTTAGTGTGATATGATGTTAGTTTCTCTAACATCACATCACACTAATGAGCTTCTCTTTGAGCATTCCATCCAAAATCCATGTAGTGTAAGTGTGTCGCAGAGCAAAGGTACTTTGATCTCGGCCACGATACTCGCCCACGAAATGCAAAATCATATTTTGCTGTCGACTGTGGCGGCGTATAAAAGAACTGGAGCACACGACAAAAGTAAAAGGAGTGACAAATACGTATGCGAGCTGCTGTTTAAACAACGCTGTTGGCAAACAAAATGGTAATTTATGAGCTCAACGCTGATGAAAGAGTCTGATATCTCCAGAGGCTTTCAATAGGAAAACACGTCACACGACGCAGATAATAACAAAATATTTCTATACTATCTGTTATTCATACTGTCTGCGACCACATCCAATGTATTTTTCTTGTGCTCAGCGTGTCAATGGCAAAACAATATTTATTAAAGGTTACTTAATAGTTGCGGCCCAGAAGTTTATCACTTGCAGCCCTCCATTAGGTCGTCGTCAGGCTATACTAGTCCACTGCTGGACGTAGCCCTCCCCTAAAGAGCGCCACGATGTGCTGTAATAGGGGGTAATGCCCATAATCTCCACACTGGGCATGCGGGTTGGGGATCGCAGTTCGGTGGAATTGTACTACAGGGGGCGCTGCTCCCCACCCCCCGGTTTGTGTCCCTTAGTCGCCTGTTACGACACCCGCGGGAAGAATTGGGTTGGTGCTATTCTCTAGGCTGACACCACACAGCACCTCCATTAGGTCCTCCAATAAAAATACGATGTATTGTTTTTACCACTTATGTATTGTATTTAAGGCGCTTAGGGGCGCTAACTAGCGCCACCAATGGAATAAAAATCATAAGTTGTCTAATACGTTTTTATCTAATAGTGAATATGAGAGATCTTAAAAGCTGTGCTAACTATTTATAGAACCTACAGTCTAATCTAGGACTTTAAAAGACTTCCGCCAAAAACGGAATCCGAGCTGAAGTGGCAGTGGGCTGGCCATATCTCGCGAAGAACCGATAACCGTTGAAGTAAACGTGTTCTTGAGTGGAGACCGCTACTCTGCAAATGTTCTGTAGGCCCTCCAACCAGGTGGGATGACGATCTGCGAAAAACTGCCGGCAGACGTTGGATGCGGCAAGCTGAAGACAGGGATCTATGGCGCTCATTAGGGGAGAGCTATGTCCAGCAGTGGACTACATAATATAGCCTGAAGAAGAAGAAGATTCTAGACTGTATTTTCTTAAAATAGTTACCACAGATATTAATATTTCTCATGTTAACTTTTTGAAAAAAACTTATTATAAAACAAGTTATACTTTTTATTCCATTAGCGGCGCTAGTTAGCGCCTATAAACGCCTTAAGACTAGCTGACCCGGTGAACTTCGTACCGTCACAGAATAAATGATTCCTGTCACCATAGCAATGAGAAAGGCATGGAAAAAAGTTACGGTGACAATGAAATATTGGAGCGCATGAGAGCGCATTACCGGGATGTCACGTGTCCTATGTCTCAATTCAGATCATTGTCTATCGGTACGCCCAGTTTCATGTAATTCTGGTCAGCCGTTATTGCGTGATTGAATTACAATTATCTAAGCATCCATACATCTTCACAAAGTTTCACTTTTACAATACTAAGTAGGATAGTAGGATTATCTGCGGCTACATACATACACTGTTTTTACTTATGTATTGTAATGAAAACGTTTAAAATACCTATCAACTATGAATTCCTTAAAAGACCGATCTCACATCGTTAGTAGAAACGTATATGCCCAGAGATACAAATTGCAATAATTTGAAAGCGGAAGACTGTCTAAATCAGTTGACTAGACATTTCTTGTTTGTTAAAGTTTAGTTGGATAGAGAACACATTACTGCACGACAGAATAACAACTGAGTATAGTTACAGGTGAAGTCACCTTCGTTATCGGATTTTTTTGTGGAGAAGAAAATAATAACTTCCACATGTCATGTCCTGGTCCCAAACAAGGATACCCGTGCTATGGTAACCAGACAAGGACAATGGAAATACACCCCGACAGATCTAGTACGGCGGCATCCAGTGCGAAACGACCTCTGTTTCGGTAATAAAGCGTGTTAACCGCTAAACCATCTAGGCAGTCACAAACTTTCCAACTGATTTATCTTTTGACTTTAGAACACTTGTATATTCATTTGTGAATGAGATATTTCTGTACAAAGTGTATCCTGGCCTGCGGAAGTAATCTGAGACACGGGAGGGGGGCTTGGGAAGCCTCACAAGACTCATACGGTCATAGCCAGTGTTGCCAACGACAATTTTTAGGGTTCCGTAGTCAACGAGTAACCCTTATAGTTTCGTCGTGTCCGTCTGTCCGTCTGTGTATCTGACCTTTCCTAGCTCAGACACGATTTGTACTAGAAAGCTCAAATTTGCCATAGACTACATAATTAATCACGCTGAGATTACAATAAAATTTTCGAAATATTATGCTTTAAAGGGCAAATATTTGTTAAAGTATAGTGTGTCCCTTCTATTTATTTTTTCTTTCATAATATCATCTCAAACTAAACTAGATTAATGCTATGAAAGAGCGGAGTGACCTAGTTATCATCGTTCGTTAATGTTTCTGAATGAGATTAATTTGTTGCATAATTTTGCCATTATTAATGATGCTCGTGATCTCACTTAGGGTCTGGCGGAAGACCAGCGTTACGGGTCTTAGCCGTAACACGAGCTGAGTCCAGACTCCTTTTTAAAGCCATGACACACATCGTCATACCCACTTTAAACTAAACTTCGCTTCATTTATCTACTTTTCTAGTTATGAGTAAGTTTGTAACTATGTTTAATTTTAACTCACAAAACGTAGTTTTACTGTGAGCACCATGCTTTTACTGTACTTTTCTTGTTGTGTTGCGTGTGTCTTGTCTTTGGAGTAAACCTTTTCTATTCTATTGTAGTACAGGCATTGTATGCTTAAAAGGTGACTCCAATTACTCTGTACCGAAAAATAATGAAGATAAGGAATAAAGATTTTTGTAAAAACCTATTTAGGGGCTAAAAATTTCACCCACGCCGTGATTCGAACCCGCAACCTCTGGCTATCCGTGCCAGCGCTCTACCAATTGAGCCAATGGGCGACTCACGCCATCAGTGACATTTCGAACCTCTTTACACTATTCTCTGTATTACGTACAGTTATTTATATTTATATATAGAAATTTTTAGCCTCTAAATAGGTTTTTAAATTTATTCCTTAGCACGGGTTAGTGCATTAAAAATAAAAATAGTATAAAGATTTTTGTATTTTTTTTTTTTGCATTGTATTTGTATTGTCCAAAACCAACCCTTCCACCTGTCCCGGCTGAACGGCTATTTGTAAAAACGTTAAAAAATCCAGTGCAGCAACACATAAGTCCAGTTTTACCGTTTCTTTAGTTCCGCAACTTTAGGGCCAATTTGAATGAGAATGAGAATTTTTCTAAGTAAATATTATAGTCAACTGTAGTGCTGTCTCTTCAAATTTCTTAGAAAAGAGCGAAACAGAACGTTACTTAATTATTTACTTAGTGAAATTCTAAGCTTTAGAAATCGGCCCATATTTTCTTCGGAAATACTTATTCCACACTTAGTTGTCTACCCTTATACAGACGACTTTTTGAGATATACAGATTCACAAACGTTATGCGAGATGTGGGTAGGGTTGTGATGCAATGATAAGTATTTATTTAGGCCAGTACAGTTGACAATGTACTATTCGTACATTCGAGAGTACATCAACTTTTACACTCGTGCTTGACTAGGACGAAACGTACCTTAGTTACTTTTTTAAATTTTATTCTTATTTGTTTCACAAGCGCTATTTTTATTAAATACAATTCTTCATATTTCTAATTACAAACCAAAATCAAACTAATTTCATCGATATCATTTTTTATTTTATTTACTTAAATTATTTGTATGTATCTGTTGATAATTTAATTTATTCACTGTTATTTAGGCATGTATTTATGTACCTCTGAAGTTATCATTTTCAATTTTTTTGTACATTTACTGCCTTCTCTAATGTATTAGTCTAGTCCATCCAAAGGTTGTCTGGAAGAGATCACTTTTAGTGATAAGGCCGCCGCTCTTAGGTTAACAAATATCTGTGCAATTTCCATTTTTATGTACAATAAAATGTTCTCAAAAAAGAATTATAAATAATATGTATACCTAGATATATTTTATGTAAGATAAAGCAACATAGACTTTTCAAAGTAACACATTTTAAATTAAAAGGCTCTCGTAAAAGGTTCGCTTGGCGTTGTGCCTCTGAATGTGAATGTATAAACACACAACATTTAAAAGGCGCCGATTTTCAGCGAAGCCGATTTTCATTAACTAAAATGTAATTTGTGTAATCCGAGAGTTCCATTTTTACTAATTATTATGATTATATTTTATTGTTATGGGATCAATAACAAACATTGTATGTGTGTGAGTCTCACAACGCAAACGCTTTAGTCAAAGTAGCGCAGAACGTTTGAGGTCAAACCAGGTGTCAATTTCAAAATCCAGACCATTTTGGAGAAAAAATGGACAAATTAACTCCAAACTTGTTTAAAGTCCTTAATTAACTGAGTTAACATAATTATAATTATAATAAGTGGCGCTCTTTAGGGGAGGGCAGCAGTGGACTAGTATAGCCTGACGACGACGACGACATAATTATTATAAGCCATAGAACTCATGCATTGTACTAGATTTAAAATGTCATAAGCTTAATACATGAGAAATTCAGTAAATATAAATGTGGAATACAATAAATTATCGAGTATTGAGTAAGTGCACAACCGCTCAGTCGCTAGTGTGATGCAGTTACTGAACTTGTCACCTTTTACGGGCGAAAGGTGACCGTTATTGACTTTGAAGACTACTTACAATAAAAGTGTAATAATTTGCTCTTCGGTAGCGAGAATGACACGTCTGGGCACTGAATGAAAACGCCAATTGACGCTGACTGACATAATAAAGCTATGAGGTATGGAGAGAGCTATGCTCTGAGTTTCTCTGAAGGATAGGATTCGTAACAACAGAGAACCAAAGTTATCGACATAGCTCAGAGAATTAGCGAGCTGAAGTGGCAGTGGGCTGGCCATATCTCGCGAAGAACCGACTACCGTTGGAGTAAACGTGTTCTTGAGTGGAGACCGCGATTCGTCAAATGTTGTGTAGACCGACCAGGTGGGATGACGATCTGCGAAAAACTGCCAGCAGATGCTGGATGCGGCAAGCTGAAGACATGGCGCTATGGCGCTCATTAGGGGAGGGCTATGTCCAACAGTTGACTAATATAGCCTGAAGAAGAGAAGAATAACTAATAAATGTTGAACTAAAACTTTCGTGCTTCGCAAGGGACGCTAAGCCGTTGGTGCCGGCTGATTTCCAGCGAGGGCATGTCTTTGTTTTTCTAAGTTATGTTCATTTGTGAAGAATGGCTTTTAGATAAATGCTTTTACTCAGTAAACGATTTTTTTGACGAGAAAAGTTTGCTATGATAATTGATATAATTTTACTAACTAGGATAACTGATTTTACTTCTTGTGTAGTCTAAAAAATGTTGCATGTCAAGACTGACAGAATGTGCGGTGCTTAAAAAGTGTTTTATGATCTGTACTTATATTTATGTATAGTATGTACTGTACCACATTCTAGCTGGAAGGGCAGGGATCAAACCTCTTTTCAGCGGCGCCGGCCGCTTCCAGGATTGCGATGGTTTTCAGCGCAGGAAAACACACAGATTTTTCACCAAGTATTACTGACTTTTTATGAAAACCTCAGAAAGTTTTTGGGTCTAAAGTACTTGCGCTTTTTGGAGTTATGATTAATTTTCACTCGAGAGTTTAAGCGCGCGCGGCCATTAGTTTTTGAGCACTGAGGTTTTGGAAAAAGGAGTGGGGACATGGAAGTTGCCAGGTATGGGGGAATAAAAGGATGCGATCGGAAAGAGTGATATATAAAAATTATTGAGATTAAAAAAAAAAAGATATGAGTAATATAAATTGGCGCAGCCAGGTGTTCAAATACGTCGGCACTTAAAATTGGCAATCCGCGGTGGGCACGCGTGGTAATCAAGCCCACACTCTCTCTGTGAGAGAAGGCCCGTGGCCTGCAGTGGGACGTTTATAGGATACATATAAAAAATGTGAGTAGAAGGGTTGGTAAGGGTCGTCCCAGGTGGACATACATCGACCAGATAGGGGATGTATTAGCAAAGGGAAAGATAAAAAGTACCCGGAACCGGCGTGCGTGCATGCAACGACTTATGAACGTTGATAAAGCGAAGGTGATCTGCCGGATCGTGGCAAGTGGCAGTCCTTGGTCTCTGCCTACCCCTTATGGGATACAGGCGTGAGGTTATGTATGTAAAAATGTTCTAGAATACACGTTCTACGTTCTGTACGGAGGCCGAGTGACCCGGTTACCGTTGCCATGGCAACGATAACCCAGATGCATTCGCCAATCAATTCGCCAAAAAAATCATAACTCACTTCGCGTTTCAGATCCTAGTTTGCGGAATGATCGGTATTCTTATTTTATTTCACACGTATTTTTCGTTATTTCTAGTGAATAATACTCAACGATGAATATTTATTTGCTATACCCAGCATTAAAAATGTGACAACGGAAATGTGTAACTGTACGTTACTTTATCCGTTGTAATGCGCAGATTTAAAAAAACATAAAACAATAAAGTGAGTAGTTTTCTTTAGGTTTCTTTGAAGATAGTAATAAGTAATATACTATACTATGTTTATTTTTAATGCACTAACCCGTGCTAAGGACAAATTTAAAAACCTATTTAGAGGCTAAAAATTTCACCCATGCCGGGATTCGAACCCGCAACCTCTGGCTATCCGTGCCTGCGCTCTCACCGGCATCAGGGAAATTTCTAACCTCTTTACACTATTCTCTGTATTACGTACAGGCAGCGACGTCTGGCTTAAGCAAATTGCATCACTTACAAATTAAAATTAATTTAAATTTGTCCTTAGCACGGGTTAGTGCATTAAAAATAAAAAAATAGTATAATCATGTGGGTACAGTGATATCGTTCCGATGTAAAACCTAACTGCAAAGTAGGTAGTCGGGGCTGTCAGTGATGCAATTTGCTTAAGCCAGACGTCGCTGCCTGTACGTAATACAGAGAATAGTGTAAAGAGGTTCGAAATTTCACTGATGCCGGTGAGAGCGCTGGCACGGATAGCCAGAGGTTGCGGGTTCGAATCCCGGCATGGGTGAAATTTTTAGCCTCTAAATAGGTTTTTAAGTAATATACTACTCAAAAATTTTAGAAAATATTTTTTTACGTATACCCAGTAAAAAACGTTTTTTAATTATAATACATACATACATACATACATACATACATACATACATACATACATACATACATACATACATACATACATACATACATACATACATACATACATACATACATACATACATACATACATACATACATACATACATACATACATACATACATACATACATACATACATACATACATACACCCTTACATACATACATACATACATAATCTCACGCCTGTATCTCAGAGGGGTAGGCAGAGACCAGGGACTGCCACTTGCCACGATCCTGACAGATCATCTTCGCTTCATCAACGTTCATAAGTCGTTGCATGCACGCACGCCGGTTCCGGGTACTTTTTATCTTTCCCTTTGCTTATACATCCCCTATTAACTCAATTCAATTATTATATTGGAAAAACAAGATAAAACAAACAACAGAACATCAGCGTTTTTGTTAACAATTCCTAATTATGGTGGCCAAGAGCATGTGTAGGGTACTCAAAGTGACGTCATCAAATCTTAACTTTTAATTGGGTATAGAAAAGTTCTCTCATTTTGTGTGGCAAAAGGCAGCGTGTTATCTAAAAGAGTGTTCCAAGTTACTTCATTTATGGAAATATGGCAGTTTTGGACTAAAAAGTTACAGTTTACGAGTAGAATCTGGTTTACTAAATTGGACAAGTAAGAATAAATTTAATAGACTGTAGTGATGTCTCTTCGAATTTCTCAGCAAAGAGCGTGACAGAACGTTACTGAGATACAGTCTGTTAGCTTTTAGAATATACCTCGGCTACTATCGGATAGAATCGGATAGATTCGTGTAATAGAAATATCGGAACTAATATGACACTTAATTTCGAAATAGTTTCAAAAAAGTGAAGAAAAGTTTTATACAGAGCAGTAAGTAGTATTACACTCGTGTGCTTTCGGCGAAAACCGAAGCCTACTCTAGAGCCCGAGGTATATTCTGAAAGCTAACAGACTGTATTTACTTACTGAAATTCTCAATTCAGAAACTGGCCCTAAGTGCGAAAATCTCAGGTCTAACTAACTAAACATCGGCCAACATGTTGGCCACCATATAAAGACATATGAACAAAAAGGTTGATGTTCCTTTGGTTTAAATTTTCGTACAGGATGTTTTTAATAATTAGTGGCCAGGTATAATTAAAAACGTAAGCAAAATGTTTTACTCCTCTTTAAAATCTTATTCCCAAAACAATTTGAGGAGTGTACACCATAGGCAAAGTAGGGAATAATTGTGAAGTAGCAATTTACGTTTTAGATTTTATTGCGAGCACAAAAACAATAAAAATATCGAGTTACTGCACCGACAAAGAAAAGCATTCCGAAAATGATTATTTTTTGGTAAGAAAATTGAGACACCTCCGAAGATTAAACTGGAATTGAATTTCCCAATTTTTCGTTGCCTGGCAATAATTTACTTCTCCCTTTCGTCGAAATGAATTTACCCTCAGGAGAAAAAGTCCAGCATTAATCAAGACGTATTGTGCTTTCAAATTATTATCCTTTGCGTAAGTACCTAAATTATACTCTTTTTAATGCACTAACCCGTGCTAAGGACAATTTAAAAAAACCTATTTAGAGTGAGTGAGTGAGTGAGTTTATTTATGATGAGTCGCCCATTAGCTCAGTTGGAAAGAGCGCTGGCACGGATAGCCAGAGGTCGCGGGTTCGAATCCCGGCATGGGTGGAATTTTTAGCCTCTAAATAGGTTTTTTAAAAGTACCTAAATGTTATGTAAAATTTGGAAGGCAATAATTTATTATGGTATTTTAAAAACCTATTTAGTGGCAAAAAATTCCACCCATGCAAGTGATGCAACTTAATTCAGCCAGATGTCGCTGCCTGTTAGTAATACAGAGAGTATTGTAAAGAGGTTCGGAATTTCAATGATGCCGGTAGTTGCACATTAGCACAGTTGGGAGAGCGCTGGCACGGTTAGCCAGAGGTAGCGGGTTCGAGTCCCGGCATGGGTGGAATTTTGAGCCTCTAAATAGGTTTTTAAAATTGCCCTTAGCACGGCTTAGTGCAATAAAAAGAATATAACTATTATGGTATGTTCTACGTAGCAGTGAAATTGCCAATCCGCGGTGGGCACGCATAGAAATTAAGCCTATACTCTATGTAGACTTTTAGTCCGGATTTACTTACGGGTGTTGTTATATCGGAAGAGTCCGACCAGGTTTCGCTCCGATTCGCAGAGCTTAATCATGGTGAGCAGAGACGGAGCTCGCGTCGTCGGTTGCTCGTCTCACACTACGGGCAAGCATACTCTCTCTCTGAGAGAAGGCACTACAGCGTGGGGTATATAGGCTGCATTATACTCTCAACTCGTTTTTTAGAGTATTATAGAGCCATTTTGATTTTTATTTTCACGGACTGACGCGTCACTTGTTGCGACTGTGGATTGGGGGCAAATGGAAAGTATTGTAGCGCTTTTTGATCAAAATAAGTATATGTAGTATGTCTCAATAAGGCGCTCTCCTTCCTCAGCTGTCTTTAAAAGTAAGGTTAAGGAGTTTTATCTGTCTCTGCAAGTTAAGTTTTCGTGCATTCTCTTTTTCATTTTGTCTTTTCCATATGTGTCCATGTAGGTGTACAATATTGTCTTTAATTCCTCCTCGCGTAGATTGTTATGATAACGTATTGATGTATGTTTATGATAACTATATACGTAACTGTTTATGTAAGTATATCGTTAATTATATAAGTAGTGTATTAATATATTCATATTTGCACCGACTACTCGTCTCTTATTTCCTTCAGCAACTTTCCGTCATAGGGTTCTTCTTCTTCAGGCTATATTATGTAGTCCACTGCTAGACATAGCCCTCCCCTAATGAGTGTCATAGGGTTGTCTGGAAGAAATTGCTTTGAACTCTGTTTCTTTACATGTTTTATAATATGTGCAATAAAGAATATTCTTATCTTATCTTATATGTTTCTAGTCATACCGTTATCGCATATCAATTCAGGTTGTACATTAGCAGAGAGAGCAGATGACATTGCAGATTCGAGCCGGCAATTGCATACAATATGAACTATCGCCCTATCAGCAGGAAGGAACCTTGGACCACGGTCCATTATATGTCCAAAGGATATACGGTACATTAGCAGCTTTAGTCACAGATTGTGTATGTAAAGAGCGCCAGCTTTAGAATAAAAAGAGGAACTGAGTTTTAGTACAGTATAGCGAACAGATCGTAGCGGCGTGACTCAGAAGATGGCTACATCAAGTTTTGGGCGAATGTCGGCTGATTGGTTTGAGACTGTTATTTAACTGTTACGTAAGCTACAGTTCATGGTTTATTATGACGATACAATGTGCATTGCTTAGACGACTAATCCATAGATTAACGAGTAGGAAAACTAGTTGTACATACTAATCGGCTTATATTATTTTTATTTTATTTATTCAAGGAGAACAAACAGAATTGACAAGCTTATAATATACAAAATAATAGAGTCACTTTAGTGTATTTTGCCAATTCCTCAGCATTTCCCACAGATAGTCAATCTTAATAAGATAGATAAGAGGAGCGATACTCTAGGTAATTATGATCTTACCGTGACAAACAATAAAGCAACTGTTTTAGAAAGAAGTACGAGTAAATGGGTGAGTACGCACATGCTTAGGTAAAGATCTAAGTATCCATAAACGGGTCTCATCGCGATTATTTAAAAAAAACTTATTTAGAGGCTAAAAATCGCGATTTGTTATGACGTAAAACGTAATTACCTTATTTATCGACGTTTCGGAAGCGTTACAGTTGCCGTGGCCACTAAAAAAATAATCGTGACTAGACCCGTTTAATATATCTAACTTTGTATGAGTATCGCGAACCATTAGGAAATACTATCTAAGTATCCAATCAGCGCGCTGCGTAAATCGGCTGAACTGACTTTTCTGTGTATTTCAACGCTGTACTTCAGTCGGTTTTGTGTAACGCAGTGTATTATACACGGTCCATGTCTAATTGCGTGTACTTTGACGCACAATGGCCACTGCGGGCCTTACGCAAGGCCATTTGGAGGAGGTCATCTCTTGGGGTAATGTACTCTCTGTGACTGTAACGAATTTTGGCTGGCTTATTCATAATGTAAGGAACAATGATATTATGTGACTGTCGACTGTACGGTTGGCGTTTTTCAGTGCAAACACTCGGTAATTTGTAGGGCCGCTTTTTCCTCCGAGATAGCTCTTCAGTGTCCACTTTAAGACGCTTCGGGATGCTAACTAGCGCTAACATACATACATAACTTCACGCCTGTAACCCAGAGGCGTAGGCAGAGACCAGGGACTCCACTTACCACGACCCTGACAGACCACCTTCGCTTCATCGAAGTTCATAAGTCGTTGCATGCACGCACGCCGGTTCCGGGTACTTTTTATCTTCCCCTTTGCTAATACATCCCCAATTTCGTCGATGTATGTCCGCTTGGGACGTCACTGGGTAATAAATTATACATAAATATATGTCTACATCTTGAAGATGCTTACAAGGGTTGTTATAGAACCTGTTCCTGACCTCTGCTAGACATAGCATCCCCTACGCACGCTACTTCCTTCTGTCGTCGGCCATTCTCATCGAGACTCTGACAGCAATCACTCCTGCCTGCAGGTACTTGATGTACTTTTGGAATGATTGCGCAAATAGGACCACTTGATTAATTCCCCGCACGCAGCCGTGCGTACGATGATGGCCTGAGAGGCCTGTGATAAGATAAGATAAGAATATTCTTTATTGTACACCAGAAAAAAAAACAAACATAAATTAATTATAAAGATACTGTAACAATGGCGGCCTTATTGCTTAGAGCAATTTCTTCCAGACAACCTACGATGGAGAGTTGCTGAATGAAAATTGAGACGGGTACTTGGTGCCAATATGAATATTGATATAGATACTTATACTTAAAAATAATATACTTACATAAATCATTACATATACCTGTAATACATCTGTAATACATCCTGTAATACAATATCAATTGCCTGTGCTCAATGAACCCTTTGTGATTAAACCGTTTCCGGAAAGACTTAGATGGAAAATGCCTACAAGTACTTGTAAAAGTTTTCCAAGCTCGTTAGCGTGATTTGTGCGTTGTTACAAGAAATCGTTTGAAATTAGTACTATTGCCCCACCTACATCCAAAGGCTACCTCGCAAGCAAGAGTTTTTTGAAGTGGCTATTAGTGTTATATACTTACGTTCTAGTAAAAAGATGAAAGGCTTTTTATGAAGTATGTAACAGCCTACATTTTCCCTTTTAAATTTCGATTTATTTTTAATATTCCTTTCAGAACGTTTGAATTATAAATTCTTCAATCGTAAAGTAAATTGTGATCAATGTACGGTACCTACTTTGCTTCGAGATTCTGTATAAAATATTCGTTCAGCATCAGTGATGAAGGTAATTAAGTTCAAAAAAAAGGTTTAGGTTTAGGTTTTTAAATTTGTCCTTAGCACGGGTTAGTGCATTAAAAATAAAAATAGTATAATTAAGTTCAGCTAATAAATAATAGCAGAAAAAACCTGCTGAATGTATAACTAGCAACACTTTTTATGTAAAGTAATTAAAAAATCTATTACGTCATCTACCTGTTATCGAGTAACGTCTGTATAATACAATACAATAAAATTATGCGTTTCCTACTGCATTACTACTGTGTGTGTGTGTAAGCGGTGGTAGCTCAGTGGGTAGAACCATGGACTGGCAAGCGAGAGCCCCAGGTTCGATCCCGAGTGCGGGCATCTACCAATAACTTTGTTTAATTTCAAAGTTACGTACATTTGCGAATTTGTAGTCGCAATACCACACGCTAACGGTGAAGGAAAACATCGTGAGAAAACCCGCGGCTTGGTTGGTTCCGCACGTATTGACTAGTCTTTCCTGTGGGCTAGGCCAACTAAGCTGTCAGGATGGTATAGGTGCTGGGCAAGCCTACACCATCTATAAAACCATGTCCCAGGCACTACAGCGTCGGAGTGGTCCCTTCACCCATCTAGTGTGATTGAAGATACCACTGGACGCTGCATAAATCATCTCATTAAGTAGATGCAAAAGGCCAATATTATTATTATTTACTACTGTGTGACTGGAAATCATATTATATTATCGCTATTATCGCATCACATCACACTAATATTATAAAGGCGAATGTTTGTGAGTGTGAATGTTTGTTACTTCTTCACGTCTAAACGGCTGGAGCAATTTTAATAAAATTTGGTATGGAGTTAGCTGACACGCTGGATTAACACGTAGGCTACGTTTTACTGTGGGAAAATATCTTATTCCCTAATAAACCGCGGGGCACAGCTAGTAAGTATTCATCAAATTCTGGCCCCTCCTCCTTTCGCTAAGAATAGACCTCTTTGATCCAGCCAGACTTATTTGTTAAAAGTAAAAAAAGGATTATTAAAAAGCGAGTTCATAAATGTAATTCTCAACAACATTTCCCTAGGTTCCCGAGCTATTTCCAGGAAGCCTTGTGGATGCGTGTATTGCATCCGCCCTGTATTAAGGTCGCAGTGGGGAAGGTCGGGGCGGGCAATGTTGCCACTTTCGTCGATTCTTGGCGAAATTGTAAATACTCAGTGCCTGAAAAAAAATATTTGGTCGCTTCATTTTTTACACACTATTGCATATACGTTGAACCGTTTATAACGTAAAGGTAGTATGCATGCCATGACTATTTAAAAAGAAAACCTTAAATTATTAAACTATATCCCTAATAACATACAAAATTTAATCACGTGCCACTCCTAGTTTTCTTAGCCTCATAAAGAGATAAGATAAGATAATATAAGAATATTCTTTATTGTACACTGGAAAAACAACAAATACAAAACAATTGCAAATATACATAGTACAATTGGCGGCCTTATTGCTAAAAGCAATTTCTTCCAGACAACCTTACGATGGAAAGTTGCTGAAGGAAATTAGAAAGACGGGTAGCCAGTGCAAATTTGAATATTGATACATACTTATACTTAATAATAATACACTTACATACCGTTACTTATATAAAATTATAATTTATTATAAACATACATATATATATCTTATAATAAAGTTCTACATAAGACAAGGAAAGTACTAACCTACACACAAGAGGACAAAATTTTAAAGAGCTAAAGCAATGTCCAAAAACATGCACCGAATGCGTCATGTCGCCTTGACTGGGAAATCCCAGACAAAGAATGTACAAAATTAACCAAGACTTACACATCGACTACATTTTGGATCAATGTGTCGTAATATATTTTAAAAAGAAAGAATTCGAAATATTGCTTTGTTTGCAATCTTCAATGCAATCAATCTTCTACTCTAGCGACTTTAGATGAAATCAAATTCATAACGTCTACCTTCTTAGTTTTGGTTATTTTAGATTTTTTTCCGTCGGCGAGGTGGCAACAAAGGGGGCGTGGTGATAGATAGAGCGGTCTCGCTCTAATCCTACAAACGCGCTCATAATAGCCCAGCGTTTTTTTTGTTTACCCTGCTGCACAATTACTGGAAGTAAGGTTTGGTTAGGTTATGTGCAAATGTAAGAAGTTGGGTAACAAACAAGTGAATACTTATCCAACGATATACAGATAAATATCTGATTGAGAGGGTTGTCAGTAATACAATTTGAGAGAGACAGGCTTATTCACTGGATAGAGCTTACCCATGGATAAACAGATAGCCATCGCTGTGAGATAACGTTGGTGCAAGCCAGCCCAAGGCCGATTGCGAATACAAAAATAAAATCTGTCAAGTGCGAGTCGGGCTTGCGTACTATGATACCGTACCACCTTAAAAATAAAATTACTTTAATTCACATTGTTATTAGTGTACAATAAAGTTTTCTTCATATAAATCTTCATCATCGACCCATTATGTCCCCACCAAGGGGCACGCGTCTCTTCCCTGAGGAAACTCCACCACGGGGCCAAGTCCGGATTGGTGGAGGCTTGCGAGACTAGTGACTTGGCTTAATGACTGTCATCTATCGACGGCAGCCGGTACGGCAGCCTTCCGAAGCACGGAATTGCTCAGAAAAATGCCACTAGCGTTAGTCATAGACGATCACCCATCTATGCACTGAACGCGCCCTATGTTGCTTAACCTTCGTGACCGTTTAAGATCACGAAGCCGGGGCAACGATCGATAATTTAAAACTATCTATTTAGAAAAAATGTGTTTTCTTTCGTTGCATTCTACTCACACTTGTTGTTTTTTTTATTTGTTGTCCACCATTGTATGTCCCCACTGCTGGGGCACGGGCCTCTTCCTGTATCGCAGGAAGGTTAGGCCATACTCCACCACGGGGGCCGAGTCCGGGTTGGTGGAGGATTGTAAGACAGTGACGGGCCTTACTGTCAGAAGTTATCAAGCCGGCCTCTGACATGGCTTAACGACTGCCATTATATGAGAGCCGGCACCAACGGCTTAACGTGCCTTGCGAAGCACGGAAGCGCTCGGAAAAATGCCACTAGCGGTAGTCATGGGACGCTCACCCATCCTGTACCTGACCGCGCCTGTTGTTGCTTAACCAAGTGATTGATTCTAATCACTCGGTTCACCTAGGCCACGAGCGCTTTTTTATTATCTTGTGGTTGTACTATAGGGACCACATAGTTTGTTAGATATTCAAATATAAAAAAAACGTAAAATGTCACGTTTCTTGTATGATGCTCTATTTTTTTACTTTTTAAGTTTTCGTGCTTAAAAAGGAAATAACTTTTTTTTTTATTTGTGAAATATATAAAATAACAAGACTAGTGTTTCTTACAATCTAGCCAACTGAATCCTTCCAGAATCACTTTGTCAGTCTGTCCGTCTTTCTGTCAAAGACATCGAGTAGAAATTAAAACCTTATCCTGAAGTTTTAGTCCTTTGAAGCTGTGAAAAAAACAAACTTCTAAGTTAACGTAAAAAAAGATTCGGCCGTTCATGCCGCAAACAACGTAGGTATATTAAGACACTCAAGGAAATCAAAATTTTTACGGTACCTATTTTCCGTTATCCTAAAACAATGAAATTTGGCAAGTTATATCGTTATATTCTTTTTAATGCACTAACCCGTGCTAAGGACAATTTTAAAAACCTAATTAGAGGCTAAAACAACAGTGGCTGCATGTACGTAATACAGAGAATATTGAAAAGAGGTTCGACATTTCACTGATGCCGGTGAGTCGCCCATTAGCTCAGTTGGAAGAGCGCTGGCACGGATAGCTAGAGGTCGCGGGTTCGAATCCCGGCATGGGTGGAATTTTTAGCTTTTAATTAGGTTTTTAAAAGTTATATCGTCTTATATATACTACAAATACAGGGAAAATATCAAACTTTGTCGTGTTTGACGTGCCCTTATGAGGCATAGAGTTCTAATTGCTCACAAATTCTTAGTGTGATAGATCTGTTACAGTCCTATTGGCGAGTACGCCGCGACGACGATGCGACGACGGACGACACTGTGCCATCGCGATAGCTCGCGGCGTGCGAACCCCGTTTTGGACAGTCAGTAGCAAAATGGTTAGATCCTCAGATCAATGATCTGAGGTTAGATCTGACGAGGAAACTCTACTGCCTGCTGGCTTTGTTACTTCGAAGACGCAGGAAACGAAAGGAGATACAAATCAATGTCGAATCTGGGAGGATTCATAGTCAAGTAAACGACTGGGAGAGAGCGACTGTCCTGTCGATTTTGAATTGTTATAAATAACTTTGTATCCTTTGAACCTGCAAAGCGCTTACGCACATTACGTATTGAACCGCTTACACACATATCTCTGATACGACTCAAGTGGGGCGGGGCGGACTGTCGAATGCGATAGTACAAAATGGGGTGTAGGTCGCGAAACCGCGGCGACCTCGCTGCGCAATCGCATCGCTTTCAAATCTCTCGCAAATCGCTGGTGTGATAGGGCTCTTAGTTTAAGAAATTTCAGTGTAATTTTCTTGTTTCTTCAAAATGTGTTCTCTATGTGTTAGATATATCTATCTAAGTCTGTAGGTTTTTACTGTCGAAAATCGATAGTTTTTAGTTACACGAGCGAGGTTCACACGAGCTCAGCGAACGCACCACTCGCCACTCGCCCTTGGCCCACCACCGTAGCTAAATACGAGTACAAGTCTGTTAGCTCTTAGAATATACCTTGGGCTCTAGAGTGGGATTCGGTTTTCGCCGAAAGCACACGAGTGTAATACTACTTCCTGCTCTGTATAAAAAAAAATTCACTTTTTTGAAAAGTTATGTAAAAAACCTATTTAAAAATAGAAGCGCTCGTGGCCTAGGCGAACCGAGTGATTGGAATCAATCACTTGAGTTAAGCAACAACAGGCGCGGTCAGGTGCAGGATGGGGGACCGTCCCGTGACTACCACTAGTGGCATTTTTCCGAGCGCTTCCGCGCTTCGCAAGGCACCTTAAGCCGTTGGTGCCGGCTGTAATGCAATGGCAGTCGTTAAGCCAATTCAGAGGCATTATGGGCGACTAGATAACTTCTGACAGTAAGGCCCGCCGCTGTCTTACAATCCTCCACCAACCCGGACTTGGCCCCCGTGGTGGAGTATGGCCTAACCTTCCTGCGATGCAGGAAGAGACCCGTGCCCCAGCAGTGACGACATACAAGGATTGATAACGAATGTAAAAAACCTGTTAAGGGGCGTTTTTGTAAATTGTTCTTAGCACGGGTTAGTGCATTAAAAAGAATATTATCAAGTTATGTAAAGTTTTAAATAACAATACAAAATAAACCTTACCTTGTTGCAATATAATCGGTCTACCCGATAGTACCCGAGGTATATTCTAAAAGCTAACAGACTGTAAGTCGATAGTCGATGGAATATTTAAAATGAGATGTTGATTTTGTTCACTTGTCAAGTGGAAGTAGTTACGCTACATTGTCAATATATAGCGTATCTTGGCATTGGCAATATAGCGAAGGACAGTAGGATAATCTTTTAAAATAATTGTTATGGTACAATTAAAATATCTGTGCAATTTATTTTCTCCCGTCTACATATACTTAGTATATATCGGTGTATTGGGTATGTAAAAATGTTGCGGGTGACTAACCATTTTTCGATTAAGGGATCAGATTGCGATATATAGTGCTTCCAAGCGCAAATTCTTGATAGAATAGTTGGTATACAGATTTATCCGCCTTTTTTCTTTCGTAGAAAACCACGTAATTATATGTAAATACTGAAATGCGATTTAAATAGTCCTAGCGCCACTTTCTTAATTGAGAATTTCGCTAAGTAAATAGTGAACTGTAGTGCTGTCCCTTCGAATTTCTTAGAAAAGAGCGTAACAGAACGTATTTACTAGTTTTTTTTTACTAATAGGCCGCAGGATTCCACTCAAAATACTAATAAAAACCGTAATACCTTAGTACAATCCTTATTATTTCCAAGCTACAGATAGCTCTAGACAAATAATAACTCGCTTCTCGCAACACAATTGTTGACATTATGTAAACGCGGGAAACATTCTGCGAAAAGGGATTACAACTTAATATCCAAGTAACATTTGCGAACGTGATTGAAGTTACTTATTACGCAATTGCTTACATGGTAACGACTTCCATCCAGACGTGTCTTATTTATTGCCACGAATATCTGCCGAAAAGGAATCCTTCAAGCTTATCCCGTACGTAATAAAGGGCGTGGGTGTCAGTGGGATAGTCGTACAATTTGGCACGTAACCTGGGGGACGCAATTGAGGCGTTACTCTGTACATATGAGATATTAAACGGGATCCTTCAAGAGCATGATTTTGAATAGCTGTGTATGAAGTTACGTCATGCTCAGCCCTTGTGTTGCGTAACTTTCCAGTCTAACGGGTTAAGCATTTAGAAGACTTATAAACCTATTTAGAGGCTAAAAATTTCACCCATACCGGGATTCGAACCCGCAACCTCTGGCTATCCGTGCCAGCGCTCTACCAATTGAGCCAATAGGCGACTCACCGGCATCAGTGAAATTTCGAACCTCTTCACACTTTTCTCTGTATTACGTACAGGCAGCGACATCTGGCTTAAGCAAATTGCATCACTTACAGCCCCGACTACCTACTTTGCAGTTAGGTTTTACATCGGAACGACATCACTGTCTAGCCTCTAAATAGGTTTTTAAATTTGTCCTTAGCACGGGTTAGTGCATTAAAAATAAAAATAGTATTATCATTTAGAAGACTCCAATAGGTTAAATCAGACAACTTCATTTAGTGCCGACTTGTGAAATGAAAAAGGTTTTATTCAAAGTAGCGCAGAAACTGCGGCTTAATGAACGTTACAAGTCAAACTAGGTGTCCGTTTCAAAATGTAGATCGCTATCAACCCAACTCCATGTCCCCCCAACTGCTGGGGCTCGAGTCTCTTCCTGCATCGCAGGAAGGTTAGGCCATACTCCACCACGGGGGCCAAGTCCGGGTTGGTGGCCGATTGTAAAACAGTGGCGGGCCTTACTGTTAGAAGTTATCAAGCCGCCCATAAGGCCTCTGACATGGCTTAACGACTGCCATTATATGACAGCCGGCACCAACGGCTTAACGTGCCTTGCGAAGCACAGAAGCGCCCGGAAAAATGCCACTAGCGGTAGTCACCGGACGCTCACCCATGCTGTACCTGACCGCGCCTGTTGTTGCTTAACCAAGTGATTGATTCCAATCACTCGGTTCGCCTAGGCCACGAGCGCTTCAGAATCTCGAATCAGAAATCTAGATCATTTTGGAGAAAAAATGGACAAAAAACTGCATACTTAGTCTTTTCAAAGTCCTTAATTAACAGAGATTACATATTTTTTACAAAACTCATCCAATTTACATGCCTTAATTCCAGACGTCATTGTCACCTAAATAATCCTTTATTAATATTATAGTAGCCCTAAAATATCTTTAGGGGTTTTACTACAGAAACGTATACAGTGCCCCAAATAGGATGTACCTATTAACCATTGCCAGCCTAAATCTTGGGATCAAAAGTTTATGTTTATTTCTAGTATTTACATTCACTTTTAGTGATAAGACCGGCGTCTGTACTCATAGGTTAAGAAATATAACATTTACATACAGGCATTGCTTCTGGCCCCACACTATATAGGATACCCTGTGTCGTGGCAACCAGAAACAACGACATCATAAACATGTAAACATCCAAGACCTGACGTTTTTTTTGTCCCTAGCCGGGGTTCGAACCTGGGTAGGGACAAAAATAAGCACATTTACCATCCTAGAGGCATCGTAGGTAGATGTGCTACCGCTGCGCCACAGAGGCCGTCATATCTGTGTAATTTCTTTTTTAAGTACAATAAAGTTCTCTATCTATCTATCTACATTGTGTTGGCTACCTACAGTTTTAAAGTTGCCAATATTTTTCCTGACATACATAATATTTTATAGATATACTGGCTGGATTACGAAATTCAAGATCACTGAAGTGACAATCCTCCTGTAATCTGACTTCGCTGGTATGTACAGCGGATTGCCATTGGAATCTATTTGAACGAATAAATCATTACATTATTGATGGATGTATACTGCCTCCCACGTCGGTACACGTGTCAAGAGATAAACGATTCGCTCTTGTCAGTTCCACTTGAAACTACCTAAAGACTATGTAGACTAGACTCATTGGTTGCAAAACCTGGACGAATGGTTTCAGACTGGCACCATAAATTTGTTCCGAGTCTACCCTACACTATTAGTTTTACTATGCATGAGCCGCAGGGCCGCAGAATACCAGGCCTTAGAAGAACTCATCGGCTGCAAAACTTTGCTGAATGGTTTCAGACATCATAAATCCCCCCGCCCCTACCAGTGTCCCTCCTAGCGGGGACACTGCTCCCTCTTAGTAGTTTTGTAATATAAACTCTTTTAAGCGGACGCTCCTCTAGGGAGCTCCGCTGTGCGCCCTCCTCGGCCTCGAGGGGGGTCACTCCCGATGTGGGTTTAGGGGTCCTTAGGACCAAAACCAGCCCCAAGGTGGTGTTTAGGGGGTAGGCGCACTTCTTGTGAGTCCCACATTGGCAGCACGGCCGGGTCCGCGCTGTTATGCATGAGCATTCACCACCTCCCTCCCCCGTGTCCTCCAGAGGGTGCCCTTACAGGGCTAAAAAAAACATCATCAATTTGTTCCGAGCCGCCACAGGAAGGGTTACAGTTGCCAAAATGATAGCACCGCTCCGATAAGAGATGGCACCACAGAAAAAGACAGACTATGTACTCTACTAGATATTCCTTGTCGGGTACTACATCATTTTGGTTTCTCAGTCTCCGTAATTAAACCTCCGAATCTGTAGTTCCTTAGACCAGGGGGCTGAGTCTCTAAAATGCATAGTTGTTCAATAGAGTCATATTATATAGTCCGATAATGTTCGTTTCGTTCACACTATCGGTAGTCTAGTAACCAATCGCATTGCAATGGTATAATCCGTGCTATTTAACTCGGTGCCTCTCGAATTCGATCTTCTTCGTCAGAGATGCCTATATAATTTGGGCGGGTTATACCCCTGAAATGACATTGTACCGCTATTGCTGTATAGACTACCAAATTGATGCAAATATCAACCATTGTCGTGCTGATTTCATCCTATGGAAAAACTATTTAATTATTAGACTCTAGTCAGAGCTTTTCGCATTTAGCCTCACATTTATGCCAGCTACGTCTGGGCATCGTATATATGAGATTATTTCTAGAAGGCCAGCAGAGCTGTCAAATTCCTTCTGCATCGCTTGAACGGATCTCCCTGTCGCCGTGGGGGAATTGCTTCAAACTTACATTGGAGTTGCTGCTTTTATACCGCAGAAGACGGGAAAACACTCACTTAATCACACACACTAACATTCTCACAAACACTCGCATGATTTTTATTTTATTTTTGTATACTATTATTTTTACTTTTTATACCCAACCTCACTGAGACAGTAAGGTGGGGTTTTCACTTTTAGAAGTCTTATTTATAAAAATTAAGTTGGTAAAATTGAGTCTTTAGACCAAAACGTTAATTATAATAAAAGATCTCTTAAGTAACACAAAGGAAGCAATTTTGATTTGGTTAATATTTACATATTACTTTTTTTTAACTTAACTTATTTTATAATTTAATATTTTATTGTGCTAACATCTACCTGCCTCAACTCCTGCTCTAAATTATAACCATAGATCCGGGGAGTGCTGAAAACCAGCGTTGGTAACTACTTAGTGGTAACCGACATGTTAGCTGAGCTCTCTCCTTTTACCAAAATGGTTAGACGCAGTCTAAACAAAACAATGTTGATTGTCTGTTGATACTATTTTTGTTAATTATTATGTGTTTTGGTAATAAACGATTTCTATTCTATTCTAAAAAACTAAAACTTATTATAAAATATAAGCAATTTTTTTTGTGACTTTCGGGGGTCCCAAAAAAAGCGATAAATCAGTATCTGATATACTATTACAGTAACTTGATTATTTGTGGGTTTTCATTGAATTCTAATCGTTTTTTAAAACATTATTTTATGCAAAAAACATTATTATTTTGAGATAGCTCGAATATTGATATGCGTTCCATATACATAGACAGATCGATAGATAGACAGAGAACACTTCATTGCACAACCAGAAAAAAAACTACAACCATGATTATAAGCCGTTACGTTCAAGTTGTGATGTCAGAGTTTGAAGCCGATATGTGTGGCGCGTTTCTGTACCACGTGACTGGAATGACTTTTCGACAGGTCACATTTATACCACGCACAATACCACGCATTGACGTCTCTTTCCTGTGGGCTAGGGTGACTAAGCTGTCAAGATGGTCAGATGGCCATGTCAGAGGCTTTATGGGCGGCTTGATAACTTGTCACAGTAAGGCCCGCCACTCTCTTACAGTCTATTTATTCTTACTTGTCCAATTTAGTAAACAAGATTCTAACCTTAAAATTGAGATTAGATGCCTAAACTAGATAATTTCTCGCAAATTCATTAACTATCATGAACTATGTTTATAAAATTGGCAGCGTGTTTATCTAAAAGAGTGTTCCAGGTTACTTCATTTATGAAAATATGGCAGTTTTGGACTAAAAAGTCACAGTTTTGGGGTAGAATCTCGTTTACTAAATTGGACAAGTAAGCATAAATAGACTGTACAATCCTCCACCAACCCGGACTTGGCCCCCATGGTGGAGGATGGCCTAACCTTCCTGCGATGCAGGAAGAGAGCCGTGCCCAAGCAGTGGGGACATACAGGGGTTGATAACTATGGTATGTGTGCTGGACAGACCTACTTCATCTAAGGAACAAGTAACAGTGATTATTACACGATTACACCACAATTATTTTGGCTCACCTGTACCCGGCAGCTAATCTCAATAAAGGCTTAAATAAAATAGATAAAGCAATAATTCAATTAATACTTTACAGTGACTAATGGAACTGGTTATAACTGGTAATACGAAGTTAAAACGTTACTTTGCGTGGGCCTAATGAACCTATTCGTCAAGATAAACTCGGTGTGGCTACTGTCAGTAAAACAAATACGATTGTATAAGGAATGAAATTTTGGACGAGCAAAGTTTTCTCAACTCTAATTGTTTTCATATATATTAGCCTAGCTCTATATTGCTATTGACTATGGATAAAACAAGTGATTGAACAGGTACCTAGCTACATATATAATGTGTTCGTACATAGTTATAGAAAATACGGAAACCCTAGAGTGAGACAGAACGAACCGAAAATTTCAGTTCTCAAACTCTAACCTTGAGCGTCGTGACTAGCGACACTCCAACAGAGGACGCCAAGTGATACGATCTCATAGCATTTATATAGGTAGGTACTATAGATACAAAAAACTGTGGCAAAAACAAACCTACATCTGTCAAATAAATTCCGCAGCCAAATGGCTTGAAATAAATCAAATTATACGAGATTCAAGTTATCAGATGGAACTTTGTAACGAAGCACGTTAAAATAATCACGACACCAAAAAGTGTTACTTAAATTTACTTCTGCTCACCGGAATTAAGACTCTTCGCTGATAGCAAAGAAATTATAAATGAATGGTACTTTTAGAATGTGGCACATTTTAAAAGTCTAAGAATTCAAACGATTCATAGTTCATCGTAGAGAATGAATGTACGGGTACAAGTATGTCCCACATTTTGCAATCACCTCAATTTTCGAGAGAAATCTACTATGAGAAATTAATCTGAAATATGCGATCAACTAAGCAATTTCAAAATTACTCGATGCATTCACTCTCCGCGTAGCAAGCAGCAGAATGCAAATTCAAATCACCATTTTCCACATCGAACATAAATTTATTGCGTTCCCTTTTTCTTATTTCGCCTCATTTAGTCTTCTCGTGGAAGCGCTCGCAGCAGTTTTATAGCCATCCACCGAGGGTGGTCCGCATCCGACTGCCAATACTACAGTTGCTAGTAATAACAGACGAGTGCTTGAAATTACAATAGCTCTGCAGAAAAATGAACATAAAGTCCCGAGATCTCACTCACGTACGTTGGAACACATTGGGACAAGATAACATTGAAAGAACGACTCCGCTGAAGATTTTATGTTCAACGAGCTGCTTCAAAGTAAATGTGTTACTGATATTCTTGGGTTAAGTAAAGCAAAACGTTTCGAAGATCGACGAGTACATGTCTCTTGCTTGTCTTATACCTTTATGTAACTTTATACGCAAGTTAAGCAAAGCAAACGACATGTGTCTTGACTATGTCTTGCTTTACACAACGCTTTAATTATAATAACTGAGGTGGAAATGCGTTACAAACTTTATAACATGAATGCAATTCAAAAACAGAGAAAAACCTTATTCAGTATTATATTCTTTTTAATGCACTAACCCGTGCTAAGAACAATTTTAAAAACCTATTTAGAGGCAAAATTTCCACCCATGCCGGGATTCGAACCCGCGACCTCTGGCTATCCGTGCCAGCGCTCTTTCTAACTGAGCTAATGGGCGACTCACCGGCATGAGTGAAATTTCGAACCTCTTTGCAATACTCTCTGTATTACGTACAGGCAGCGACATCTGGCTGAAGTAATTTGCATCACTTGCAGCCTCGAGTACCTACTTTGCAGTTAGGTTTTACATTCAAATGATATCGCTGTACCCACATGATTATTTTCTTTTTAATGCACTAACCCGTGCTAAGGACAATTTTAAAAACCTATTTAGAGGCTCAAAATTCCACCCAAGCCCATACCATACCCATGACATGTACGTAATACAGGGAATATTGTAGAGGTTCGAAATTTCACTGATGCCTGTGAGTCGCCCATTGGGTGGAATTTTTAGCCTTTAAATGGTTTTTAAAACGTTATTCAGATTTGGTACACCTACGAATAACAACAGAGTGTAAATGGCAGAGGAAAAACTCTTAAACGACCAAAACTAGTTTTGACTGCTAAAATCAGTCAAAAGTACTTTGGTCCAAATGGTAAAAACAGCTAAAATGATGCACCACTCAATCTGCGACAGCAAAAATATAGGTGCAAAGAAGCGCGGAGCGCGAAGGAGCGTGTTAGGTTGAGCATGAAAGATTGAAAACCAACTCGACATTGATGGATACGTAGTAGAATTTTACTTTATTTTTCGGAATTTTGATTTTAGCAGTCAAAACTAGTTTTGACCGTTTAAGAGTTTTGACTGTAACATAAACAATTAAAAAAGTATAGCATGCAGCTATATCGATAACATATCGATGGTATTTCTTAGTGACTCGCAATACTCATACATTATATATTAAACGGATCTAATCGCGATTATTTACTAGCTACAGCATACTTACCGTAATTCCCGACGTTTCGGCAGCGTTGCAGTTGTCGTGGTCACGGGTAGACTAGATAATTGACTTCAGATAATTGAGTCAACCCGTGACCACGGCAACGGCAACGATGCCGAAACGTGGGGAATTAAGATAATTGATTAATCGCGATTGGTCTAATTACGATTAATTAATTATCTTAATTCCCCACGTTTAATTTTAACAATTTATCGATGATGTATACTGTTTATGTACAATTGGAAAAACAAGACAAATTGGATTTGAATCAGCGTGTCATGAACGCACCAGCAATTTTCCTCGTAGAATAACAATTCAGTAAATACCAAATGCAGATATGTAGAATTTAGAGCCTTTGTTCGTAACCAACTTCTCTTTGTCTGAAGAGGTTAATTAGTGTCAATAATGCTAAAGCGATCCATAATCGAGTTCAGCGCACGGGTGTAAAAATAAAAGTTGAATTATTGGCAAGACATAAAATTGGATGATTACCTACATCTGCTGTGCTCGAAGACATAGCCGATAGCTCTGACGCTATAAAATCACTTCAATACTTTATCGATGGAATGGAACGTAAACCCTTTCCACTGAAAGTTATGGCGTTCGGGAATTCGTCTTGCTTTGATTGCAGCAGATCGGAGAGCGCAATTTATGTTGACTTTTACAAGAGCCGTCCAATTGTACCACTTTATTAGTAATACATTTTGTTTTATTTGACAAAGATTGCATCATTCGTTATGTGGCAAAAGGCAAATAAACGCGGCATGGATGCGGGTCGGTTGATTTAGTTTTTGTACAAGTTAACGCTGCAGTGTCTACCAAAAAAGAAGCATCGTAGCTTTATAAGGATCCCAAAAAGAGACGAAATTTGATTAAGTGCAAAACGAAAAATCGTCGTCCCACGCTTCGACTTGAAACTGTTTTGGTGTCGGATTTAAATTCAAATTAGAATTCTTTAAATAAGAACCTACCTACACCCGTTGAATGCGCTTGCAAACGACCTGTGAGTTATGTGCCCTGTGAACGCGTACATTCTTTTGTTTCAGCGCATAGCACTGATGCAGTTTTTATCAGCGGATCTCTAAAGAAATACAAAATTTTCAACGGCGTTCGATATCCTACACTTCCGTGCGTTGTAGTAATTGGAGAAGGCAGCGACCTCGTCTTTTTGTCTGTCATCTATAAGCTGCACAGCCGTCAAGGTCAAGCTTGCTTTTGTTTCGAGTAGAAAAGCTGCAGCTACACGCCTTCAAATAAATCCTGATGAGAATATAATGAGCAGTCGTTTACTCGCTACGCTTTTAGCGTTCGGGCAAATATTTAGCAATGCCACCAGTTTCTTGGAAATTCGCAGCGTTAACAAAATTCGTATAGGCACGCTCTCCCTGGTTGTAAACAAGTTACACTTTGATATACGATCAAAGACATGAAATACAAATCAGGCGTGATATTACTTCATAAATGAGATCGATGAATAGGTCCATATGGGAGCAAATAACTGAATAGTCATTTTCGAAGATTTCCGTGATTTACTACTAGGTACTACTACGAATCGCTCGCAGCCCCGGCTGCCTGAGTGATTTTAAACGATCACGAAGGTTAAGCAACACAGGGCGCGTTCAGTGCATGGATGGGTGACCATCTATGACTTACCCTAACGGCATTTTTCCGAGCGGTTCCGTGCTTCGCAAGGCCGCCGCAAGGCAGTGCCGGCTGCCGTCGATAGATGGCAGTCGTTAAGCCAAGTCAGGCCTTAGGGCGGGCGGCTTGAAAACTTCTGACAGTAAGACAAGCCACTAGTCTTGCAAACCTCAACCAATTCGCACTTGGCTTCAGTGGTGGAGTATGGCCTATACATTCCTCGCCTCCTGGTCTCAAACTAGAATACCCTGTGCTATGGTAACCCGGAAAGGACATCACAAACATTGATATACACCTGAACTCAGGACATTTATACAAGTGTGCCGTACACTTGTATAAATGAGAGTCAAATCCACGAGGCCCCCAGTGACAATCAAATCCACGACCTCCGGCATGGCAATCAGACGTAGTACCGGTAAACCAACGAGGCAGTGTTGAAAATGCAGTAGGGTTAAATAATTCCTTATCACGTTCTAAGATTTCTTATAACGATAAGCAATCTTTTGGACCGGTTCGCAAACTGGTTGTTGGCTCCATAGTTAATGGTTTTATTAGTGTGTCCCCGTGATAAAGTAATTAAGTCGGTAATACGGTATATAGGGGTAAACAATGTTCACTTAGCTTGGGAACCTAAATTAACGTTACACCCAATATTTTCCATTAAAACAACAGAGTTTAACTCACAGGTCAAGTCTGAGTTCACACTTCACACACTGGTGTTAATGTTGTGAGACAGCACGCGGAAATCCCATAGTGAAATACTCTTATTACAATGACGCTAAGGCATAGAATCGCTTATGCAAAATGTTTGAACTTGAGAGACTGGCGTCAAGGTCTTGCTGTGCGGTTATCAACCGATGGAAAATACTATTTTCCTGCAACAGGTTGTAAGCTAGGTATGTACGTAAGACTAGGTTTAAATTTAGTGTACGTAATTCAAGAATCATTGAAATTTAAGATAAGAATATTTTTTATTGTACACCAGAGCACATTATACAGAGACACAGTAAAGATACAGAGTGCCATTGCCGGCCTTATTGCTAAAAGAAATTTCTTCCAGACAACCTTATGCGGGAAAGTTGCTGAAGGAAATGAGAGACGGGTACGTAACCTGGCCAAGGTTCCCGCTATGATTTTACTCTATAGTCGACGGAAGAATTTCGACGACCAATGGACTACTCTGTATCATATCCGATTGTGGTGGGTTCGATTCCTGCTGGGGGGCCGCCATACATTTACACTCACTCTGGGTGTATGTCAGAGGGGTAGGCTGCCACTTGCCACGTTCCTGACAGATCACTTTCGTTTCATCATTAGTAGTTGTATGCACGCACGCCAGCTTAAGGTAATTTTTACCAGTAAATTGGTTCAAAATTTCTTGAATTAATGGAAATTGAGAGCGCTGCTCGCTTGACTATCGAAATCGTATTCAGTCTCTAACGGCCGAATACTCAAACGTCATTCAAATATTTAAAGGCATCTTAAGTAATTGACAAGCCGTTAAACACAAAATTCGTATACACAAACGTTAGTTAAAAGCTTGTGTTAAATTTAAGTGGAGCACAAAATAACTGGCAGTTAAACATCACTCAGCGAAAAATTCGTATACTCGAACGCAACTTAGCGCGATTTATCTGTCAAATGGGCTGTCAAATCGAGTTGAGTAGGCGTTACAATTGAAAGTGGTCGCGAGGACCTTCAAATCGTAAAAAAGTTGTAATATCAGTGAACTTATGTGAAAAACAATGTCCTTATCATGTCGAGGAAGGGCCTAATGTGCCTCGAAGAAATGAGGCAAAGTTAAATGCTTTCGAGTATTATAATGAAACAGACTTCCATGCGCGGTTCCGGCTGTCGAAAGAGACGGTATTATATTTGGAGTCTGTCCGTCTTTTGACATACAATCCAACCAGTTACAAGAAGTAATAGATACAAACAGCCAGTGGACCAAATTTTAATAACCCTGCGTTATTAATATTTATTATGCTACTGGCATAATAACGCATAATAATAATTCTCATTCAATTCTTGTTTATATTAGTATTTATCAGGGAATAGCATTAAAAAACCGCAATGTTTTTTATTGTGGTAGACTTTTCAAATGTCATTGGTGAGATGGCCCTAACGTTTCGTTCTACGACAATATAAGATATTATTATTACAACATTAAACATTTTGCTTTGTACAAAACGAGGTAATAATAATTTAAGTTTGTTTCATAAATCATGTTATGATTTATTTTTTTTTATTTTTATAAAAATACTTCATATTTCATCACAAAACTTAAAATTGATCGAACAAATTCTGCGTAAATCGGATACACAACGTAAGTTTAAATATTTTGTCAATGAAAACAGACTTGTTGTTTATTTGACGGCTTCTCAGCTGATCACGGTCTGAAATTGTTTGAATGACGTTTGTGTATACTACTCAATATTTAACAGATGTTCAAATTTGAATGCCCTTCAACTGAGTGATCGATTTGACTGACGTTTGAGTATTCGGCCGTAAGACCACTAGTTTGCCGTCTGGGTGACTGGAGTTATCTGAATCACGCTTGGTTCAGGTCAACGCCCCGCATAGTTATCACCTAGAGAAGATAAAGCCGCACGAAAAACCTGACTAAGTGTCGTTTTCAGACCGTATGATGATGCAATGGGCTGCAGATGTTTTGTTAGGAGCCGGGCTTTATATTATGTGCAGAAATGTCTTTCAGTTACATTATGTGTATTAGGGCCTCGATTTTGTTAGTAATTTGCAGGGCCATGACAGATACATGGTCGGATCATGTGGGGTATTTTTAAATGCCATTGACGTCTAGAAAGTTCGATGTATGTGCGCGGGTAGACTTGAAGCGTCCACCAAGATCCATATTTTTAGTTATGTCATCTGTATAATAGAAAGAAAGAAAAACACATTTATTACAGTAACAGTTATGAGACACCATAAAACAAAGTAATTAACAAAACATTTACAAACAAGGGTCATGGTGTATCTCTGCTGCTGCAATAGGCAGCTGACTCAGCATACTGCTGAGGGTATTATTCCCCAGCACTGATTTTCAGTCAGCGCCTGTCCCATGAGGGTTCCACGCGCGGCACATCACCATATTGTAATATTGTAATACTTGTGGAACGCAATAAATTATTGAGCAGTGAAGCAGCCAGGAAATTAAATAGCCATATTCATGCAATTGTTATTGTACCACAATGCATTAGCAGAATCTATGTGCTAGATGGCACTCACGGGGTCGTATTAGGCACCGAGGGTTGTATTAGAAAAAGCCTTCTTTCCTCTGACACTTACCTGACAGCGCTTAGTGGTATCAATTTAATGGTGCAAACAAAACAACATATTGACGGTGACTAAATAGTGATTTTAGCCGGGTTCGATCCCCGGCTGGGGGCAAAAAAAACCAGGTCTTGGATGTTTACATGTTTGTGATGTCGCTGTTTCTGGTACCCACGACACAGGGTATCCTAGTGTGGGGCCAGAGGCAATGTATGTGCCAGTATGTAAATGTTATGTTATGTTATTTTAAATGCGGCTTTATTTAGGAGAAGTCCCTTCTTTTGCATATTGAAAACGGTTTCTTTCGTACAATGGTAAAATTAGAGCCGCATTTCATACAAAGGTTAATATGACGATTCGACATTATGTAGCCTAGTCTTCCTACTGTTAATCTGTGGCTTGATCGACTTTGCAATATACAGTAGCGCACTACTTATTCTTCTTCTTCTTCAGGCTATATTAGTCCACTGGTGGACATAGCCCTCCCCTAATGAGCGCAAGGTTGTGCCATCATTGGGGGGTAATGCCCATAATCCCCACGCTGTGCATGCGGGTTGGGGATCGCAGTTTGGTGGAATTGTACTGCAGGGGGCGCTGCTGCCCACCCCCCGGTTTGTGTCCCTTAGTCGCCTTTTACGGCACCCGCGGGAAGAATTTGGGTTGGTGCTATTCTCTAGACCGACACCACACAGCACTACTTTTTTGAATTCTAGATTTAGCAATAATACTTTCTTTTTATTATCTTTTTTCATCGAAAACCTAGCCTAGCTGAGAGTCTCAACACGACTGACACCTAAAGCAAACGTACGATATTGTTCTAATAATTTAAACTATGCCTAGACGGCTACGCCGGCCAGCTACTATAAAGAAGTATCTTTACAGTACCTACATCGAATTGTCACAGTAAAGCATGAATTGTCGTTCTAGTATGAATTGCATGAATTGTCGCGATTGTCTTGAGGGGAGACCACCTACCCTCACTAAAATAATTGATTGTACTCGCCACTTCAGTCTACCCGTGACCACGGCAAGTGCAAAGTTGCCGAAACGTCGGGAATTAAGGTTTTTGCGTTTTCATCGTCATTCTATACTAGTCCACTGCTGGACATAGCCCTCCCCTGAAGAGCGCCACGTTGAGCTATCATAGAAGGCAATGCCCATAATTCCTACGCCGGGCATGCGGGTTGGGGATCGCAGTTCAGTGGAATTGTACTGCAGGGGGCGCTGCTGCCCACCCCCCGGTTTATGTCCCTTAGTCGCCTTTTACGACACCCGCGAGAAGACTTGGGTTTTACGTTTTACCTACCTCATAATCGCGATTAGACCCGTTATATATGTTTGTAGTTCTATCTTACTCCATATAGAGCTCAGGCACTCAGGTTTCCTCACGATCTATTCCTTCACAGTTAACTAACACACTTTTTCATCATACTTCGGATGTGTGCGGTTAACGGTTACAAGTCTAGCGTGCCACCTGGGCAAATATGTTTCTTTTGACCAACGAAATAAGAGCTGTGTTGATAGATTATGTCTATATAATTTTAAGGTGAAATACAGTTTGTGAAGGGAAAGTTTTCTCGGTTTTCACTGCTTGCTTACCTCAGAATAGTATTAAAAAAAATTGTTTTTTAGAAATTTTTGCTATATTTTGCACGTTATTATTATTATTTTGTTATCTTAGACATGGTTTATTTTAAATAATGTTGTGTAAGGGATGTGTGAATGTGTATACACCTTTTAAGGTAAGATCTATCGTTTCTATTTTAAATAGCAACTGTTACTGCTCAATCAACTGTTACTGTAACCCACGTCCAGATCACCTTTTTTTTTTAAGTAGGACAGTTTACACTTGACCCCAGTCACGCCTGATGGTAAGCGAAGACGGGGTCTACGATGTTACGTGCTTACCTGTTATATGCCGGTTAACTCTACTTTCAAAGATACCCAGGTTATATAGTCGATTCTTTATTAAACGATGTTTTAAGCTCACTCTGTGCATAAAATATTCGAAAATTAAACAGTAACATAATGTTACCGGGATTGTGTCAGAAAAATAATAAAGAGTGTCTGTCTTTGTTAGCTTCTTCTTTACATAATTTATTAATTCAGAACAACTTTGATGTTCACTAAGCAAATATAGTCTGTATTAAAAAAACACGATACCCATTAAAACACATGATAAACGTAGTAGAAATAGTTTTCGGTAAGGTCTTTCCCTTGTGTCTACCACTAACTATTTAGGCTGGGCGCATACTGAGACGCAGACGACGCAGCACAGTTCAGTGCAGGACATAGCAGTTGAGACAGACATATGTCGCCACCGAATGCTGCGACGCAACTATTCGCTTCATTCCTTGGCAATTCTCACATATAATAACTCTTTCAATGTTTTTTTTTAATAGTCTGGATGATTTGTATCATACAAACAAGGTTCACAGCGAACTTATTCAATTAAATGTTCTGTCATTGCAACAAAATTGTAAATAAACACGCCTCGACGTGCACGCGTCGCACGAATATCTGTGCCGGCACTACAACGAGACGCAGAGCAGGGAAGACACATGTCTGCGTCGCACGTGCCTGCGCCGCAGCGTACGTATCTCAATGACGTTCCAGGCTTTACAAAACCTGCGCTGCGCTGTGCTGCGTCGCCTGCGTCTCAGCATGCGCCCAGCCTTACACGGCGTTTCATCATCATCATCAGAATCAGCCAGTATCAGTCCATTGCTGAACATAGGTCTCTCAAGACACGCCACTGAGCCCGAGTTTAAGCGCAAACGGAGTTTTTTCGTTTGTTTTTACAATGAATACAATTTTCTATCTTGAGTCCTTGGTCTCGCCTCGGCTGTGATAAGGTCGCGGGCTCTAGGTCAACGCTGCATGCTTCTTTTTATGCTGATTGCTACTGGCTGATAACAAACATGACGGAGAATCCATAATATGAACTGTTTACTGCAATTTTGGACTTTTTTTTATTTAGCCTATAACGTCGCACTGAAGGGCACAGGGCCTTCTCTCAGAAAGAGTATGGGCTTAATTAACACGCGTGCCCAACCATGAATTGAAAATTCACCTATTTGAACACATCTGACTCTCAGGTTTTCTCACGATGTTTTCCTTCACATTTAGCGAGTGGTCGTGCTACTATAACGTAGGACGTTATTATTTAAACAAAAATAACCACGATCCATGAGGTCTATTTACGGAATTTCAAGCTGCGTTTTGTCTGATAGACAGCTGTTGTCGCAGTTATAAGATTTCGATCGCAGAGTTTCACCGTAAAATATTAATAGAACACAAAGGGATAGTTTCTGAATTGATAATTTCTCTGAGTAAATACTTAACTGTAGTGCTGTCTCTTTAAATTTCTCAGCAAAGAGCGTGACAGAACGGTACTTAAGTATTTACTCAGTAAAATTCTCAATTCAGAAACTGGCCGAAAGACACGCCTGTATCCTAGACGAGAGTAAGGACTGCCATTGACCACGATCCTGACAGATGGCTTTCGCTTTATCAGCATTCATTAGTCGTTGCATTCATGTACGCTGGTTTAGGGTACTTTAATAAAATACAAAACAATGAATATGCATTTTACAAAAGACAATTTAACAGGTTAAAATCATTAATTTAAAATCTAAACAAGCATTTTTGTGTGGCCTTGTCCGCAACAAAGACTTCCTTTGCTATTTGTATTGAGTCAAAATTTAGCCCGGGGCTGCTTTAGATTGTCTAGAATCTAGATCCTAGATAGTATTGACGTAGCACATTTGTGTTTCGGTGTCAATAGCCCGTTCTACGTGTAAGCTGAAATTACAGATTTATTCCCATTTATATTTGTGCCTTAGACGCAACAATATCAGATGATATGATAACAAGGCACGTTTACTGCCTTGAGACATTGTTCGATAGGCTCTACCACAAAACCAGTACTTTGTTACTCAAAGCAACTCCAAAGGCCATCATTAATTTGTGAAGGCTCTTAGAAAATGGACTATTGTAGTTCTTTTGTTATCGCGGACCATGGATGTAGAGCGGGCTTTAGATCCTCCAGAAGCCTTTAACTACAGAGAGTACGGTTCGTTTTATTACTGGCAAAACGTTTAGGTTAGCTGGTCATGTGAGATTACTGCTTGACTCCCTACTGTTATAGTGGTTGTGTACATTATGCTCAAAACGAGGTCAGGTGTAATGTGTATTTCAGAACGGAGGACGTTGGAGGTGATATCGTGAACAGTACAAAGTGATTTTGTAACTGCTTACTTTGCAGTACGGTTGCCCAAGGTATATGGGCAGTTTTCTTAAGCTTAGGATTTCACTTAGTAATACTTAAGTAACATTATGTCTCTTTTCTGGGAAATTCGAAGAGACAGCACTACAGTTGACTAATTAGTGAAAATCTCAATTCAGAGACTGGCCATAAGTCACTTAAAGTATATGACAATTACAAAATATAATTCTAAAACACCTATTTAGAGGCTAAAAATTGCTGCCTGTACGTAATACAGAGAATAGTGTAAAGATGTCCGAAATTTCACTGATGCCGGTGAGTCGCCCATTAATTAGCTCAGTTGAAAAGAGCGCTGGCACGGATAGCCAGAGGTCGCGGGTTCGAGTCACGTCATGGGTGGAATTTTTAGCCTCTAAATAGGTTTTTTAAAATTGTCCTTAGCACGGGTTAGGGCATTAAAAATAAAAATAGTGTAATTACAAAATAGAAAACCTGAGTGGTTTCCTTATTAACTGTTTTTTTATAGTTTAGAAAAACTGTGCTATTTTGAAATCCAAGAAGTAGAGTTTACAGCAGAGTAAACGCTAGACACTTTAGGCTTAAAAAAGTGAAATGACTTCCCAGTAAACTTATTTGCAGTAAACTTAATTGGAACTATTTGATTATGTCACCCTTATGAGTTGTGCAATAAATTGTTTTCCATCTCTATCTAACTATGTCACCCTCACGTCGGCGATAAAAGCTTTTTGCTGACCAATTTTCACCTGAGTGGAGTTCATGACAATAATACGATGAATATTTACACAACTACAGAAAGAAGGTAGCTATCAAGAATAGAACTAGCCTAGCCTATCATGCTATAGTAGCTTAGCAAAGTAAGTGTCATTGACAATGTTAAAGTGAAGTCTAAAATTGGTCTTTATAATCTGTAATCTTAAATTTTAACGAGCCTTAACCATGCAAGTAGTTAAATTTGGTGGTAATGCGGTGCTACCACCGCATTAGTGAATTAATAAAATTAGGTTACGAACTGTATAAATCGTAGAATGATTGATTAGGCAATGGTAACTATAGATAGAAGTAAATGAATAAATATTTCGGTGTACCAATTACGTTTGGTTGGTGGCCCTGTTCTTCTTCATCATAAACCTACTGCGTCCAATACTGAGTTAGTTTTCTCCCAATGCACGCCATTTAGTTCGGTCTTGTGCTTTGCACTTCCAGTCTTTTTCTGCCACTGTTACGTTGCCGAGTATAGTTTTCTGCACTTAATGCTGAGTATAGTTTTCTTCCAATGCGGCGTGCATTGAAAAAACTGTACTCAGCATTTAGTTAGGTGGCGGTTACATTGCTGAGTATAGTTTTCTGCACCTAATGCTGAGTATAGTTTCCTTCCAACGCACGCCATTTAGTTCGGTCTTGTGCTTTGCACTTCCAGTCTTTTTCTGCCACTGTTCGTTGCAGTCCACACGTACAGTAAAAAAAAACTTACCTATTTTCCCGTTAGGACTGTAGGGCCCGTAGCTGCTCGAGGACAGGGGCGAGGAGTAGCCGTTGTTGGGCTGCGGTGGTCCTGCGGCGCCGGGCGAGGGTGAGCCGCCGCCGCCGCCACCGCCGGCCATCCAGTCTCGCACGTGGCCGTTCAGCGGCGGGTGCCCGTTGTGCGAGACGCCAGGCTCGGCCTTCACCGCGCCCGGCAGCACGCCGCGGTAGGCCACCTCCACCTGCTTCAGGTCCATGCCGCTACCGCATGCTGCGCCGCCCCCGCCGCCCGCACCCCACACTTCTGGTGGCAATAGAGACGGTATGGTCAGAACAGAAATCTCTTTATTGTGCATAGCAAGCAAAACGTATGCCTTTATAAGATTGAGTCAGAGAACTGCTGACAGATATCACTAAAGCCTTATTAAACATAAGGGCATATTTCAGCGTTTATTAAGGCTAGGCAAAAAAGAGGCCTAACGCTGAAATATAGTCATGTTTTTCTGTCGTTATATTTTAATATTCTACTGTATTACCTACTGATTTGAGAACCCACTCGAAACGATGGCAAAAAAAAAATCAGACATCCACACTTTTTGGATTTAACATGCGTCATAATGATGTTGTTTGTTTAAAATGGGGCCTATGTCACCGTAACCATAATAGTCGAAGCGATTGACACCCTATTATTACCTACTCGAATGATTACGATTAATTTAGGAGATACGATGGATAAATTTAATGTATACATAGGTAGTCTGTTAAATAACATTTCCTTTTAAATCTGCCATAGTAAAAAACAAGGAAATGCGATCTCAGATTAAGAGGTGATTGAAATTAGAAGATTAGGGGATGAGAAGTTCAAAACTTGGCTATTTTTTGAAGTAATGTACTGCAATACTTTTATTGGCGTGGTAAGGCGTGGTCAAATTGTGAGGTCAGATAGAGTTTGTTGAATATGGAGGCATAGGGAATGAAGCTGGTTCACTTGAAGCAAAGAATGAGAATAATTAGCATCGTCATGGTCTAGAAAATTGGTATGGCAGACTTTTTGGTTTATTATCATCAGCTGCTATTTGACGCCCATTGCAGGACATAGGCCTCCCTAATGCTTTTCGAAGCTTCAAGGTCTTGTGCCGTCCTCATCCAGCGACTCCCCGCCACCGTTACCAGATCGTCAAACAAATTTGGTGGAGGGCCACTTTTTAGTTGTTTTGTATAATTTTGTCATTGATTCCCAGGAGTAAGTGAAAATCCATGTGCGTTGGAAATTTTGGGACGATGGAGCCTGAAATGTAGATCAGTTTTTTCGGCGGCGGCATCCTAACACACTGATTTCTTGATACAAATCAACCCAATTGCCTTATTCAGCGTAAACAAGATAAGAGGATCTAACTTTGCAGATTATCTGATAACATCCGATTATAACTATAACTGAAACTAACCAAGTGTTTAGACGCTCAAGAAAACCTTCTAACAGTATCAACTTTTGAGATACAAAAAAAATGGTCTTGAGCATACAGAATGCTGACATCACACTATCCTATTTCTGGTTTTTAATCCGCTTATGTACTAACAAATTACGTAAGACCAGACAAACTCATGCCGAGATTTTGATGTTGTAGGCAGAGATTATTTTGCCACGATCCAGACTGATAAGTATAGTTACGAAACCAGTCTAGGTACAACATTGTCTAACTTTTGATTTTCCTGACCTACCAACTTCATCGACCCAGCAGAGGTCAAGAAGCCAAATTTGCGGTAGGGGAGCTCTAACCCGACTAAAGGTCCTTAAGGTCATAAAGTGCGCGTTCCGGATTCCCACATCCCGGGGACAGCTAAATGGGCGTCTTTATCCCGAGCGGCAATTGGCGTGGCTATCTGTCGCCGCTAAAGTAGGATACACTGCGTTGCACAGTGCTAATGGTCAGGATGGCCACAAGCGACTTAGATCCGGAGCGGGCGAAGGATAAGATTGAGTTTACCATTGAGATATCTACAGCTCATAATCCCATAATAAACGTGGAAGGTAGATTTCACGATTAACAGAGCCATATATACATACACACGAACTCACGATTGTATCCTGCAGAAGCAGCCAAAGATGTTAAGTAATTTATCGTCTATATTAGTTTGTTAAACCTATTTAGAGGCTTCTATCTTAGTTTATCATATACTTATAAAGATTTATTCGTACCTGATCAATCCTGAGATTCAACTGCGAAATCGAATGTTCGAATGCTTTCGAATATTCGTACCATTAATACTTCGAAAAAGGAGGAGGTTATCAATTCGAAGTATATCCTGGAGTCGATGCCCAAAATGTATGTGCTAGTCAGGGACTTGGCACCGACTCCAAGATACACCTCTACAATACCTAGTCAAATACGAATTCGAATTTATAGGCCATATTCGTTTAAATTATTTCTGTCTTAGTGTACAGAAGTCGGTTTATTTTTTTTATTTATAATTTGTGTGTCTTCAATACGCTAACGTCAAATTGGATTCATAGTGTATTTTATGTATCGCCTTCTTTAGTAATAACTAATAAGATAAGACTAGTAAAACTTGACTATACGTAGGTTATTTAAAAGAAATGAGAAGCTTGAATTTCCGAGAAAGTGAAAATTGTGGAGCGTCGAGTTGTTTGCAGCTGGGATGGTGCAATGTTTTAATTCACTTTAGGTCTGTCGTTTGGATAGTTAAGTCTAAAGTGGATTGTCAGTTCTGAACATGTAGCTAGAGTATGCAATTTGCAAAGATCTTGATAAATAGATTTTATGTACCACTTCGGTTTCATTTGTGTTTGTAGATCGTTGTGAGCAATTTTATCGATCCAATTAGGTTTGTTCGTTTTATCTACTATAAATGCAGTGAATATGTCCATGTTAAAGTATTTCTTTATGATTCGCGATACTTATACATAATCGTATGTGAAACGGGTCTAATCGCGATTATTTATTAGATAAAACTCACAATAATTTAATAATAATAATAATTTATTTATTGTACATATAGCAAAAACACAAATACAATCAAATGACAGAGACAGTGACTAAAGTATAGGTACGCACACACTTAAAATAGGCAGAGGCTGTACAACATGAGTTCAAACACAGTGTCGGTCTTCTATCCCCTAAACTAGGCAAAACCTGTATCTTAGGGAATAGTGTTCCTTATAAAGTAGAGGTCACACATGGTACAAAGTGGTACACATGCGGTAGCGTACACATACATTAAACATTGCAACAAAGAGAGTACACACAAATAACTAAGAGGGAAAAATAAACAATTTGGAGAAGCTGCTGCATATTATATTACAATATACCTATTCCTAATTGACTACTCGCCATTTCAGTCTTCCCGAGACGACGGCAACTGTGAGGCTGGCGAAACGTCGGGAAATGAGGTAATTACGTTTTACCTAATAAATAATCTCGATTTGAAAGGAAGTTCGCGTGTGATTAAATATCCTGCCAGCTTTATGCAGACGGAAGAAAATTTATGTTATCATGTAAGACTCTAGTTCTATAGCATTTTACAACTTTACACGGCGGTAGATGCGGTATTTGGACACTTTCGCATACATTTTATGCACTAGACAATAAACTTTGTTATTTTAACATTTTACGACGCAACACGTAAATAAATATGAGTCCTCCGTTGCACTCTGCTGAACTAGCTTAGTTCACGAGGGAAGGAACGGGATGAATTAAATATTTACTGCGTACTTTCTATCTTACTTCGTTCAACTACTTATAATCTATTTAAAATGCAAAACTTTTGCTGAAGACTTCTTTATGACGGACCCTGGAAGCCTCAATGTATTTTATTAATAAGTACCAAGATGCAAGATGAAGTAAGCGGTGGTAGCTCAGTGGGTAGAACCATGGACTGGCAAGCGAAAGCCCCAGGTTCGATCCCGAGTGCGGGCATGTACCAATGACTTTGTTTAATTTCAAAGTTACGTACATTTGCGAATTTGTAGTCGCAATACCACACGCTAACTGTGAAGGAAAACATCGTGAGGAAACCCGCGGCTTGGTTGGCTCCGCACGTATTGACTAGTCTTTCCTGTGGGCTAGGCCGACTAAGCTGTCAGGATGGTATAGGTGCTGGGCAAGCCTAAAAACCATCTATAAAACCATGTCCCAGGCACTACAGCGTCGGAGTGGTCCCTTCACCCATCTAGTGTGTGAGTGAAGATACCACTGGACGCTGTATAAATCATCTCATTAAGTAGATGCAAAAAGGCTAATACTATAATGCAAGATGCAATTTAAGTTTCTTAGATGCAATGCCCGAAATTTTTAAGACAATGGTAAACCATCACTGACAAAAGACAAATAGTAAAACTGACAAATTATGAAAACTATTGCAAACCGACAAATACCCATTTAGCTGTGACGCCTGTGTCCGACTCAGTATACCCCATATAGGGATCCTGAATTGAAAATTTCAGTAAGTAAATACTTAAGTAAAGTCACGGCACGGTCTTTGCTGAGAAATTTGAAGAGACAGAACTATAGTTAAGTATTTACTTAGCGAAATTCTCGATTCAGAAATTGGCCTGTTGTAGTTGGACAGTGCTTCCGATAGCCAACCTTAACTAAAAGCAATTAAGGTCATCTTTTAATGTCAGTAAGACAGTACTGACCAACGCACATCAAAATGTAGAGAGCGCAGTTTGTTCATAAACTTGAATTGAACACCAACGTTCATTGACTTCGTGACTCGAGTCTCGTCAGCATCAACTGTGTCACTTTGAGCTATCACGATACAACGTTTCTTCTCTTTCACTCTTGCGGTGCGTGACAAAGATGTTATCTCTCAGCAGTAGATGTATCTGATCAGTGGTATAAATAGAAAGCAAAACGACAGCTTCTACTTAGTCTAAAACTCTGTGGTTATATTTAAATAATCAGACACCGTTGACCCATTGACAGTCGTGAAAGTGGGAACCACTGAAATATGTACAATATTCGTTGACTGGGGGTACAGGACCGTTCTCAAGATTATGTGCAATGTTTATAGTATTGTTGTTGATGGTTGGGTTTGGCTAAGATAAGCTAGAAGAAGTCCTTTCCCGTCTAACGTACAATGACTATATGTCGGAGCTCGGAAATCCAGACGTTACTGTCTTTCTCGTTCTAAATGACTTAACAAAACGTTTTAGAAACGAAGTTCGGTTACAAGAAAGAAATGCTGTAGTAAGTACTCTCGAGTAGTAAACAAGTTCTTCAGACATTGCTGAGCGACTAATTTTGTAGTGTGTCAACTTGACCTTTCTGAAACAGTTCCTTTACAGAGATTTGAGGCACAGTACTTCTGGTAGTCTGCGTCGCGGCGCTGGCGACACTGATGGCGGCGGCGGGAGGTTGCACAACCTGCGCGCAGAGAAAGCGCGTGACGTCACGACCTCGACACGCTCACCCACTTGCGCGCGCGCCGCTTGCATGCACCAACCTACTTCTCTGATTCACGCCGAGTGTGCTTTCTCTGTCCCGATAACCTCTGATTGAGAAACATGCGAGTGGATATTTTCCTTTTTCTTCTACGATAGGCGCCTTAGAGAGATCGGAGATGACTGAAAACTTGCCGACGGAAGCTTTTGTGTGCGTGGGATGCCGATAGGAAGTGAAAGAGGTGTTCGGACAGAATGTTTGCGTTACTAACCTAGGTTACTAAACTGAATGCAGGTGAAGGTCATGCCCAGATTTAGGTACTGGCATAGTGAAATACCGTAAAGGAATACGATATCAAAAATTAAGTGGCATGTCATATAGAAATCGGTAAAAGCAGAAGTATTCCCAAGGTACAGTGAGAGCTGTCGTGGCTAAGCCCTGCCAGCTTTTACCCCGCATAAGATAAGTATGAGTTTTGAGCACAAAACGTTTCTCAAAGTGTCGCTGACTCTACCTAGTAGAGCTAGTCTTTCGCCCCATTGCACAGTCATACCTTGGAGCAAACGAGATGTTTACTTTTACGAGACTGGCAGTAAACTTTAATGGCTCATTACGATGACTCCAGTATAAAATACAGCGGGGGCAATCGGCGGAATGTGAGTGCCAGCTCGTTTCGCGTGGAGACGCCACCTCTAAGCGCTTTCCATTCTTTCCCGTGTAGAAACTTTATCGCAAAGGGAACCGCTGCGATTGCGATCTGATTTATGCTCAATTTTATACTGCTCCGTGAATGTTTACTGGATAAAATAAATCCGATGCGGTTCAGTGGTTCGCGCGGAGAACGCACGGGTAGTGTCCTGCCGTCGCCGGCGGTGACGGACGGCGGTCAGAGCGGGGCCGCGTGCGGCCATAAAGAGCATTACCCAGCATTACCGAGCGTGGAACGTGTCTGGCTTCCACTCCGGAATGCTCCTCACAATGGCCCTGATGTAGTGCTGCAGTCTGCATGGCGCGACAAAACGACCCGACCGGACCGAGGAACACACTCTTCGCGCAATTTAAATGTAAAGCACCGTCGTGTATGCACAGTTGTCGAAGTCGCGGAAATAGAATTTACGATTGGCGCGACCCCGCGAGCGTCGTCCGTGATACACCGCGCGAGGTCGATGTTTCTTTGCTCGATATTATGTTGCGTCACCGGGCCAGTCGCGCGGCTCTCGCGGCCTTGCCTCCGACAATTCGGTCTATAAATCAGACCGGCCGCGGCGCGAGGCAGTGCTAGGGCTGAGGCTTGAGGAATTTAGGGCATTCGCACCAGCCACCGCTTATAGAACCGAGGTCGATAACCGCCGGTGAAAATATTTGGCGTCGATTAGCGACATATGTTTGGTCTACCGCGAATGACTATGTTTTCTTTTGAAATATAAAGGCAACACGCGGCACAAACATAGCTAGGATAGATTATATTTCTTTGAGTATTCGATTGCGCTATTAAAGTAGCATACTACAATGATATTATTTCATAAATATCAAGCCGTCTAATTTACGACTCTAGATGTGTTTGCCGCAAAATAAAACGCCATTTTGTGCTTATTCACTCATAAATTTAAGCTGGCAACGAAAATATTTCATGTCACAAAGTTAGCCTGAAACTATACCTCACTGAGAAAAATTCCACTTGAAACAAAAAGAATGTGAATTTCTTAATTTGCCTCTAACTTTTTATATTCAACCAATTCCATTTTACGTTTTGTAAAATTGTGGAGTAGTGCCGATGTGAGGCGGTGCGCAGCGACAAAGGAGAATGAACATCCTTCCAAGGACTCAATTCTTTTCAAACAATTTCATTTCGTTTTACTGTTAGAATCGAGAGGAAACGAGCTTTCTCGTGACGCAAAGAATTCCAACTAGAATCTCCGAAATTATGATGGTAGAACAGCGTCCGATGGAATAAAGTTTCGTTTGTAAGATACACGTAATGCACAACGTTGTCAATATGCCGAGGCAGTCGCCGGAGACTCGATGCTGGTTGGTAATAAGGTTTCTAGACACGGTTCGAATATAAAATCCTCTAGGATATTCGAGAAGATGGCAGTCCGTGTGTGTTTACTGCGTCTGGTGCCAGACGCTCCGAAAGAATCAAAAGATTGGACGATCCTTCGGGAATCACTTTCCATTTTATAAATGCGAAGACTGGCGACAGTCTGTTGATATCGCTTTTATCAATAGTCAAGGATAGTTCAAGAGACAATATTTCTTGCGCAAAGACGCAATATCAACTCACAGCGGAGAGTCAATAGAAAATAAAGTGTCACAATGAGTTCCCAAACATCGTAGGGCTCTTGCAACATAGCAGGGTCAACGACAGCCAACAAACAAAAACCATCATCGTTCGCTCCGTGTTGCGACATAGTCTTGCCTACTAATATAACGATGTTGGCACTATGGTTCTACAACAACATGCAAAAATGGTGGGGCACCTCTTAAATTAAAATAAACGGAAAAAAGAACGATGCCGTGGTTAAACAAAATTAAGACTCAATGGACACACATATAGGTAAGTACATAAATTTTATCGGCTATATTTCTGTTCAATGTTAGATAGTAGTCATCAAGATTATTTTTAAGTGACGCTGCTTAGAAAAGTTTACACATTTTATCTTTTGATTCCATAGCAGGTTGTACATAATTTGATTTATATTCTCCCTCTGCGCTCGCAGCCAATGTATTAGTCCGCGGTAAATCATTGTGCTATCTAGGTACTTATATGAAGAATACCTTTATGATTTTAACTATTGCAACCATACATACATACATACATACATACATACATACATACATACATACATACATACATACATACATACATACATACATACATACATACATACATAACCTCACGGCTGTATCCCAGAGGGGTAGGCAGGGACTGCCACTTGCCACGATCCTGACAGATCACCTTCGCTTCATCAACGTTCCTAAGTCGTTGCATGCACGCACGCCGGTTCCGGGTACTTTTTACCTTCCCCCTTTGCTAACACATCCCGAGCTCTACTACAAAGCAGAAACTCGTGAAACATTCAAAATATCATCAAAATATATTATAGAACAAAATTTGTTGTAATTGACAACCTGAAACGTGTCTAATTGACAACCTGAAACGTGTCTATTAAGTGTTTCGGGAATTGCGCATTTCAGAAGTATCCCTATATATGTGCCACATTTTGATTTCACTCGTTCAATGAACATACAAAAGACGGATGTCTCGCAAACACTTTGAAGACGCTTTATCAAACTGGATTGGTATTTCCTTTGTTCTCCCATTATTGATTTGATTTGTCAGTTTACATGCTTCTCGGTAGGGTAGCGTTGGCCTTGCATTTTTCTCCGCTAGAAGATTGGGCCTAAAAAGCGATCTGAGGATCTTTTTTAAATAGGGGTCAACACGAATCTTATGTATCTAATCTAATGTAAAACAAAAACGAGTTTCTTTCTATTCCCGTAATGACCCCCATGTAGTTTCTTACATTATAAGTAAGCATTAATTAATTGTCTGACTCAGAAGCCGTCTGTATTGAGTTTTGTTTTGTTTTTTGTGTTTATATAAATATTAAGTATGTACTCGTATATTAAAACTGCCGGCAGATGCTGGATGCGGCAAGCTGAAGACAGGGCGCTACGGTCATATCTAATCTGTGCTATGGTGCTCATTAGGGGAGGGCTATGTCCAGCAGTGGACTAAATAATATAGCCTGAAGAAGCAGAAGAAATATTAAGTATGTTACAGATTTCTATTCCTTTTGAATTTTATTTGGTTCCCTAAGATACAGGCCTTGCCCAGTTTACCAACACCTAAGCTATGGCACTGTACGTTAAAATAAGTCACCACCACTATAAATGTTTGTACAATAAATAAATACTTTACTGTACTTTCTTGCCTTTCTAAATAAAATTAACTACTGAATTAGATACCTATTAAACATCACTTTTGGGTCTTAAAAGTTCTATAGCCTCTGTAAAGTGTCCTCTTGCCAAATTATTTTATGGTCCCAAACCAACCATACATCTTGGTAAATACTTTTGACGTGGACATTTAACTTTAACCGGACATCGAGCATGTCACAAAATTTGTTGATCTGTACAGTACAACGAATAAGTGGATCGGCACTAGCTGGTCTAATTGAAAGCTGCCGCGAACCACCGTCAGACGTGGAAATCCCTGGTTGAGGCCCATGCTCGCCTAGGAGTTAAAGAAGAAGAACACTGAACAGAGCTAAGCATGGAGTCAAACATAGCTATGAACATTTTAACGCTGATTCTAGCGAACAGAACGTAACTTCACGCCTGTATCCCAGAGGGGTAGGCCGAGGTCAGGGACTGCCACCTGCCACGATCCTGACAGATTCTAGCGAACGTTCTAGTAAATGTCATCATCAACCCATATGTCCCCACCGAGGGGCACAGGTCTCTTCCCTGAGAAAGGTCATCACACTCATACATAACGTATTAAGATGATGACGGAACGATAAGGCCAAACCTCATGGTCTTGCAAGGGTAACAATAATTTATAAACCTAACTGCAAAGTAGGTACTCGGGGCTGCAAGTGATGCAAATTACTTCAGCCAGATGTCGCTGCCTGTAAGTAATACAGAGAATATTGTAAAGAGGTTCGAAATTTCACTGATGCCGGTACTTGCCCATTAGCTCAGTTGGGAGAGCGCTGGCACGGTTAGCCAGAGGTCGCGGATTCGAGTCCCGGCATGGGTGGAATCTTTAGCCTCTAAATAGGTTTTAAAAAAAATTGTTCTTAGAACGGGTTGGTGCAACAAAAAGAATATAATAATTTATAACTAAAATAATTTAAACAAAAACCGTCGAAACAAAAATTATAATGTTGTCGTTGGTTCGAAGTTTCGGTGTTTCTAACGTTCCGTTTTTCGCCCGATAGGTACCGAAGACGTCGCTTTTCATAAAATCCCAATTCGAACACAAACGGGAAAGTAATAGAGGAGTAAACAGAATTCTTTTGTCAAAATATGACTTCCGATATCGAAGCGAAATTGTTCTGTTTTCGCCCGACAATAGGTATCTACTTGAGTAGTAGTGAAGGGCCAATAAAAGATATTCCCGTTAGCATTTTATAGAGCTCCTTCGGACTTTGATTTTAAAATGGTTTTAAGCTAAAGCTGTTAATGCAAGCAGTTGGTTGTTTAGCAGCAAAGTACCTATGTACACTATGGTTTTCTATGACAGTTCTATGTACATTGTACAGCAGATTAAGCCTCAGATTAACACGTAGGAAGACTCGGCTATGCAACGTTAATCGACTTGTCATAGTAAACCAATACTATTATCATCCATTAGACTGCGATGCATTGTAATTTTGTGAAACGGAGCCAATGGTAAGTTTATTACAGTTAGAAATACACTTCCAATTGTAATGTAATGCTATATCCGTCGAACTGATCAATCGTGAGATGTTTCATGGGCCAAAACCTTATAACTAAATCGTAGCTTTATAAAACATTTATTTTTGCAGACTTTTAGTCCGGATCTACTTACGGGTGTTGTTATATCGGAAGAGTCCGACCAGGTTTCGCTCCGATTCGCAGAGCTTAATCATGGTGAGCAGAGACGGAGCTCGCGTCGTCGGTTGCTCGTCTCGTGTGAGACGAGCAATCGGAGCGAAACCTGGTCGGACTCTTCCGACATAGCAACACCCGTAAGTAGATCCGGACTAAAAGTCTGCAATATGTTGTGCTTACGAAAGTTTTAGTTCAAACATTTGTTTTGATTTATTAAAAGAAACCCAACTATTGTATAATATAGTTACAAGTGAGAGTAGTCTTACATCCTACTTCCTACAACATTATTACAAATGTGAAAGTTTGTGAAGATGTTTGTATGATTGTTACTCAATCACGCAGTAACGGTTGAACGGATTTACATGAAACTTGGCTTACAGATAGACAATGATTTGAAATCAGACATAGGATGACGTTTGATTGGCTCGCAGCCCCGGCTGCCTGAGTGATCTTAAACGATCACGACGGTTAAGCAACATAGGGCGCGTTCAGTGCATGGATGGACGACGTATGACTAACGCTAGTGGCATATTTCCGAGCGGTTCCGTGCTTCGCAACGCACGTTAAGCAGTTGATGCCTGCTATGGTCGATAGTTGGCAGTCGTTAAGCCAAGTCAGACCAGCCACTAGTCTTGCTATCCTCCACCAACCCAGACTTGGACCCCGTGGTGGAGTATGGCCTATACCTTCCTTAGGGAAGAGACCCTTCCCCTCGGTGGGGACATAGTGGGATGATGATGATGACGTTTACGGTATGTAAATATAGGCCCACATGATTATATTCTTTTTTAATGCACTAACCCGTGCTAAGGACAATTTTAAAAACCTATTTACCTAGAGGCTAAAAATTCCACCCATGCCGGGATTCGAACACGCGACCTCTGGCTATCCGTGCCAGCGCTCTTTCCAACTGAGCTAATGGGCGACATGGGTGGATTTTTTAGACTCTAAATAGGTTTTTAAAATATGGACCCAGCTTATAACACCTTAGAGAGCACCTTAGCTTGGGACTCAGACACAGATAACAATTATGTCGTATTACGTCCTCCATTGTGAGTGGGCCGCGTGTGAAATATGCCAAGTCACACTGAAATAATTAAATCGAAACGAATGCACTTTTTACAAGCGACTTCCAAACGACCGGTCGGTCGCCGCGGTCACTTTGCGATGACCGCACTGGGTACGAGCTGTTGCTTTAACTACCTAACGCAAGGTTTTAAGGCGCTTTGGGGTGCTAACAAGCGCCACCAATGGAATAATATTTTTTTTGACACGTTTTAAACTTTCGCGACTTGAACACATTATTTTCGGGGCTTAATCGCGTAGTAATTTATTGCTATTTTACCTCGACGTTTCGACGACGACGAATTACTACGCGATTAAGCCCCGAAAATATTCTAATTACCTACTACTTAACTAATTGTTTCTCAAGTTAGTGAATTTATGTATTCTTTTTGAGAAATAAATATCTTAAACCTTAAACCTTAAGTTGTTTTATAATAGGTTTTTATCTAAAAGAGAACGAAATTTCTAGGACTTTAATCGCTTTCCGCTAATAACGGCCGTTTTTGGTAGAAATCGATTAAAGTCCTCGGTTGTTGATCCTAGGTTCTAGAATGTAGGTTCTAAAAATAGTTGTCACAGTTGTTACGATTTCTCATGCTCACTTTTAGATAAAAACGTATTATACCTAATACAAATTTTGTTTTTTATTTCATTGGTGGCGGTAGTTAGCGCCCCTAAGTGCCTTAAGAACACTCTGAGGCAAATTAAATAGTGTGTGGTAAAGAGAAAAACATAGCCACTTATTTATTGTTGTCTAGAAGAAATTGCTTTTAGTAATAACGCCGCCAATTGTACTATATTTTGAAATATACAATTTCTGTTACTATACTCTCTGTATGCAATAATGGACCCGAACCACCTTAAGAATCAGCATAAAACGCAAAAGTGAAATTGTTCCTTATATTTTACTTCGAACGTCTAAAGCTGACTCTCCGACTACGCTGCACCGCGTGTGCAATGTAAACATTTAACTTCTCCCATAAAACCCGGACTTGCAATTGTTCCCGCCAACTTGGACTGTTTGCATAATAGTTTTATAACTTATTTCATATTCGGAATTTGAATATAACGACGGAAACTCTATTCATTTTGGTGAAAGAGATAAATGAGATAGCGTTTTCGTGGGGCTCTTCCTGTGTTTGTTTGTATTCTACACACAGTTTTTAGGGTTACTTAGTCAACGAGGAACCCTTATAGTTTTACCATGTCTGTGTGCGTTATTTATCAGTTTAGTATTTATCATATACGCTATATGATAAATACTAAACTGATAAATGCTGACAAAACGGTAGAATAAAATTGTGAATTGATCAATTTACAAATATATCAATTCACAAATATTAAGCTTTAACGCGTATTTGTTGAAGTTGGGCATGATATCTATGTCAGTAAATATTTTGTGTTAGTTTTTGTGGCATACGATCTCCGCTAATATTATAAAGAGGTCTATTATGAAAGTTAGTAAATTTATATATATGTGTGTAAGTTTGTATGTAGGGCGTAGGCCCCCTTTTATTGTTCTGTGGGCGTAGGGGTGTGTAGGGGGAATCCCAGTATTTAAACTAGAGCTTCAGGGCAGACGTACGCTATTAATAAGTGAACCTGGGGGCCGATTCTCGCCCATGCGGATTGAAAGCGTAGACGCAAAATACTCGAAAGCTTAGACATTTGTCGAATAAAAATAAGATAATTCGACAGAGTCATTAGACATTTATTTTCTCATTCGAATTCAATGTCTGTAGAATGGCATTCAGAATACATATTTTGGGTATCGCTCGACTTTTTTTCGTATAATTCCAAGTCATAACCCTTAAGAGTCGTATACGACTTATTTGCTAATGAAGTGAGAATTGGCACCCTGGTCGCCGACACTGTCAGTAAAGAAATAATAATACTATTTTTATTTTTAATGCACTAACCCGTGCTAAGGACAAATTTAAAAACCTATTTAGAGGCTAAAAATTTCACCCATGCCGGGATTCGAACCCGCAACCTCTGGCTATCTGGGCCAGCGCTCTACCAATTGAGCAACTTAACTGCAAAGTAGGTAGTCGGGGCTGTGAGTGATGCAATTTGCTTAAGCCAGATGTCGCTGCCTGTACGTAATACAGAGAGTAGTGTAAAGAGGTTCGAAATTTCACTGATGCCGGTGAGTCGCTCAATTGGTAGAGCGCTGGCACGGATAGCCAGAGGTTGCGGGTTCGAATCCCGGCATGGGTGAAATTTTTAGCCTCTAAATAGGTTTTTAAAGAAATAATATTCTTATTTTACCTTACGGTCTAGTTTTATTATGATTTTTTTGATATTTACTTCTTGACTAATATCGAGATTTGAGGCATTATAAACCTCAGGGAAGAGACCCGTGCCTCTCGGTGGGGACATAATGGGTTTATGATGACGACAAGCCTCGTTTAGTGGTAGTATCTAGCAAATATTGTTCTGAAAACGACTTCTTATGGACTCCTTTTTAAAATATTATTTTTGGCTTGTGCCTTAAATTGATACTGTTCTAATAAAAATAATTTAGAAAGTTCTCATACTTACAGTCTATTTATTCTTACTTGCCCAATTTAGTAATCAAGATTCTAACCTTAAAATTTAGATTAGATGCCTAAAGTAGACATTTTCTCGCAAATTCATGAACTATCATGAACTATGTTTATAAAATTGGCAGCGTGTTATCTAAAAGAGTGTTCCAAGTTACTTCATTTATGGAAATATGGCAGTATTGGACTAAAAAGTTACAGCTTACGGGTAGACTCTTGTTTACTAAATTGTACAAGTAAGAATAAATAGACTGTAAAACAAAATTTATTGCCCAACACAAACAGGGCTATCTCAGAAAATGACCTAATTTAAGTAACCCTGTATAGTATGCAAGTAAAGGTTGTGATGTATTGTGATCGTGACACTTCATAGAATATTATAAATTACTATTAGCTACATTTTTGAAACGTATAATTAATTTCATTTACTTAGAAGCGCCTGACAAGCAAGATGGATGGATTAAAATGAGAATAAACGGCTCAGCTATTGTATTGGCGCCACGTAAGGCTTTTTGCATATAGTCATTTGCTTACTTTTTGTGATGGTAATAAATAATCGCCTGTAGTAGGCGATTATTTATTTGCGCCACGGGTTCAGCATAATTTATAACTGAGAAATGTAATTGTTACGAAATTTAATTTGTTTGTTGGGTTTCATGCTACCCACAGTTATGTTGAGAACATAATTTATAGAGTATAAGACTCTGCGAGGCTCTGCTGAATCAAATTTAGATCGTTGACTTAGCTTAAGCAGCCGATTTTCTGAAGCCATTTCATAATTATGTTTATGGCTGGAGATTATTCTCTTTGAAGCGCTCGTGGCCTAGGCGAACCGAGTGATTGGAATCAATCACTTGGGTTAAGCAATAACAGGCGCGGTCAGGTACAGGATGGGTGAGCGTCCCGTGACTACCGCTAGTGGCATTTTTCCGAGCGCTTCCGTGCTTCGCAAGGCACGTTAAGCTGTTGGCGCCGGCTGTCATATAATGGCAGTCGTTAAGCCATGTCAGAGGCCTTATGGGCGGCTTGATAACTTCTGACAGTAAGGCCCACCACTGTCTTACAATACTCCACCAACCCGGACTTGGCCCCCGTGGTGGAGTATGGCCTAACCTTCCTGCGATGCAGGAAGAGACCCGTGCCCCAGCAGTGGGGACCTACAAGGGTTGATAACGATTATTTTCTTTGAGGCCTGAAATCTAACGTTATAAAAGCTGATAAATAATGTCAAACCCTAATGAGCTACGTACGCTGCGGCGCAGGCACGTGCGATGCAGACATGTGTCTGCCCCTGCTCTGGGTCTCGTTGTAGTGCCGGCACAGATTTCTGCGCGACGCTTGCGCGTCGAGGAGTGTTTACTAACAATTTTGTTGCAATGACAGAAAGTTTAATTGAATTAGTTCGCTGTGAACCTTGTTTGTATGATACAAATCATCCAGACTATTCAAAAAAGACATAAAAAGAGTTATTATGGGTGAGCATTGCCAAGGAATGGAGCGAACAGTTACGTCGCAGCATGCGGTGGGGGCCTATGTCTGCCTCAACTGCCCTGCCCTGTACTGAACTGTGCTGCGTCGCCTGCGTCTCAGCATGCGCCCAGCCTAACAAATGTTAAGAGTTAAGGAGTTATAGGCGATCAAATCATAAGGGAAATTTCGTACAAATTCCGTTGAAAATTACTTTTATGAAGTTGTTACTTCTTGTAAAGCAAGTAACAAACCCCTTTTTCAATGAAACCCTTTACTTAAAATGGCCCGACACACACTTGGCCAGTTTTTCAACAATGTGCACTGTGACGTAGAAGCCTAACTTCACACATCCAGCCTTATTTAGAAAAAGACGTTTCCTTAATAATCTGCCTTTACCTACGCTACGTTAATTGCTACGGTAAGCAGGTTTGACTAACCATAGTCAAAATAAATACTACCTTACTTTTTCGCAAATATAACTCAAGAAGAACTTATAAAGTAAAGAGAATTAAACCAAAATGGCATTTATATCACACCACTCAAAAGATAAAAAAATGTGTACTCTAAAAATGTGGTGACATAAAGATTTTGAAATATTTATCAAAGATCATCTCAAAGCTTTATATCTCAATCGAAGCGGAGCTCCGGGGGCAATTAGGTTGATCAATTACACATTTGCAATCACCATTGTGCGCTCTGAATGGGCATTCAGTGGCACTCTTAAAGTGTATTAAGTTGGAACAATAAGCGATTGAGCAGACTTAGTATGCCGTGAGCGAGTGACTCAGCCGGGATGTTCTTCAAAGGTTTCTGCGTGTACAGTAAGCAACACAATTGTATGTGGGTTAAGCGACTTGTATTGCAATAAATACAAATACTTTTTTTGTGAAATGTCAGTTGGTGCAAACAGTATAATGCGTACCGGTGTAGATAACATCGAATTGTCATTGATGGCCGTGAATTGTAGTTCTTAGAAATATATTGTCACATAGCATTACTCTTTGTAAACTTTAATCAGTTGTGTTCACAGTGGGATATTGCGGGGGTATGAAACCTCCTGTGCTGTGTGGTGGCCCATAGAATAGCACCAACCCAAATTCTTTCCGCGGGTTTCGTAAAAGGTGACTAAGGGACACAAACCGGGGGGTGGGCAGCAGCGCCCCCTGCAGTACAATTCCACCAACCTGCGATCCCCAACCCGCATGCCAAGCGTGGAGATTATGAGCATTACCCCCCAATGATGGGACAACCTTGCGCTCATTATGGGAGGGCTATGTCCAGCAGTGGACTAATATAGCCTGAAGAAGAAGAAGAAGAAACCTCCATGTACCTCCCAGAACGACGTACATACTGAGCCCGTACGTCTGTCGCACCTCGAACAACAATCAGCGAGTCCATTAAGCTGATTGGCAAATCCTTTCACCACGATGGCTTGTCATTGACACGCTAAGAAGACAGTGGGATGCTCTGCAAAACTATGACATTATTCTGCATCTATGTATGAGATGATTTATACAGGGTCCATAGATGGGTGGACGAGATGGGTGAAGGGTCTACTACCAAGGGATATACAAAAAAAAATAGAATAAAATTTAATCACTTATCTAGTTCGCTGAGCATGAGTCATTGAAAAAGGTTCGTCACTTGAAGGGAATCCTGCGCTTACGTTTCGGCTGAAGAAATGACCCGAATCTTTGTTCATTCTCGTTATTCTCAAGGTTCGCATGCCAAGTAAATTGGTTCCAAAATAGTACACCTGGTTTTAGGGTAACACAAGTATAAAAAAAAACATGAAACGTGAAAAAATCCCAGACTCTGGCTATTTATGCAAGTCAAAGTAAGGTCCGCGGTCCCCAGTTGTCTGCAGAGTAAAACTTACACTAGAGTTTTTATTTTGCAGCAAAGAGAAGAGGAATGAAGTACATTTTTCAATGCTAGCATTTTTTACAGATAACCAGCGTTATCCGGATATATGCGGTACTAACTAGCGCCACCAATAAAATTAAAATCGCAACTTGTTTTATAATAGTTTTTTCAAACATTGAACATCAGAAATCTTAACAACAGTCACAATTATTTTTAGAACCTACAGTCTAGAACCTAGGACTTTAGTACGACGGCCGTTTTAAGCAAAACTGCTTTAAAGTTCTAGATTATAGGACCTAGATTCTTGTCAGTGGGTTCTAAAAAGAGCTACTAACTATATTTATTAAGATATATGATACGGATATGATACGATACGGATAGCCAGAGGTTGCGGGTTCGAATCCCGGCATGGGTGAAATTTTTAGCCTCTAAATAGGTTTTTTAAATTTGTTCCCTAGCACGGGTTAGTGCATTAAAAATAAAAATAGTGTAAGATATATGATGTTCACTTTTACCAAAGACGCGTTATAATAGAAGATATGTTTTTTTCCATTTGTGGCGATAATCTTTAATTATACTATTTTTTTTTTAATGCACTAACCCGTGCTCAATTGGTAGAGCGCTGGCACGGATAGCCAGAGGTTGCGGGTTCGAATCCCGGCATGGGTGACATTTTTAGCCTCTAAATAGGTTTTTAGATCTTTAAGGCAATAGAGCACCGCCTAGCGCCTTAAAGATAATTTTACAGTCGAAACAATATACCGATACCGACCCGTTGCTTTGGATGCCGTGAAACCAGAGTATCTAGGTATTAAACTCCTTGACTGTACTTACAGGCCATCAACATCCACGGCTGGGGACAAAAAAAGCCCCAGGTCTTGGATGTTTACATGTTTGTGATGTCGCTGTTTCTGGTTCCCACGACACGGGGTATACAAGTGTGAGGCCAGAAGCAATGTATGTGCCAGTATGTAAATGTTATGTTACTTTTACGATTAATATCGTAGTACAGTGCGGATATGTGCGCTTATGCTGTCGACTGTACCTCCTCTACAAGCGTCTCCTGAATTGCAGACCGTGTCGCTTGGATGGTTACGCTCGTAGCTGCACCAGAAATTATGATTTCGCCTCCATTGTCCCACCCCAGTGACGACGAGCCACCCAGGGTTATTTGCATGCGAATGTCTGATCTTACATACAGTTCATACTTTATGGGCTTCGGTTAACAGAACGGCAATCCAAACAGGTTTCGACATAGACAGAACTTTTCGCAAAATTTGAATGTATCAGGGACGCCCCAGGCGAACATAATACGACCAGATCACCTTCGCTTCATCAACGTTCAAAGTCATTGCATGCACGCACGCCGGTTCCGGGTACTTTTTATCTTCCCCTTTGCTAATACATACCCTATTTGGTCGATGTATATCCGCCTGGGACGTCCCTTACCAGCCCTTCACTCACATTCGCAAAATATATTTGTTTCGCCAATCTTTCTTCCTTCACCCTCTCCACATGTCCAAACCAACGCAACATTCCTTTCTCAATTCTAGTCACTACATCCTCTTTCCGTCCACAACGTTCTCTAATAAGACTATTGCGTATACTGTCATTCAAAGTAACACTACACATACTTCTCGAGGACCTCATTTCTACTACATTAATTCAACTTTCTTGCTTACTTCTTTAAATATCATTCAATGTAATGAAATACGGCACAGAGTATGTTGGCAATATTACCAATGAATATTCTGGAAAAAGCACTTCTACAGTATGGATCTTCATGTGCACTGTGGTATGGGTAACAAACGTTGTTTGAAATCATTCGTTGATATTCAAGCTATGCCAACCGTGTCTTCTAGTCGAAAATAAGGTCGTAAACCAATAATATTTCGAATGGAAACTGCTGAAGGCACGAGCTGAGAATAATCTGCACACTCAGGTGCAGTAAAGGTCGTAAAACAGGAATCTTTGGTATTCAAATAATTCTGGTGGCATTGCAACGAAAACTCTATCGCTGTCGCGGAGTTGGGCAAAATATTGCGCCTTTGTTTTGATATTTGAACAGTTATCTAACTCAGCAAACAATTCGTTAATATTTTTTATCTACTCTGATACTATAATACAAAGATTATAAAACTGAAAACCAAACTTTTATGACAAACATTACGCATCTAAGTTATACTATTTTTATTTTAATGCACTAACCCGTGCTAAGGAACAAATTTAAAAACCTATTTAGAGGCTAAAAATTTCACCCATGCCGGGATTCGATTTTTAGCTCTAAAATAAATTAATTAATAAATAAATTTTTAGCCTCTAAATAGGTTTTTAAATTTGTTCCTTGGCACGGGTTAGTGCATTAAAATCAAAATAGTATAATCATGTGGGTACAGTGATATCGTTCCGATGTTAAACCTAACTGCAAAGTAGGTAGTCGGGGCTGTAAGTAATGCAATTTGCTTAAGTCAGATGTCGCTGCCTGTACGTAATACAGAGAATAGTGTAAAGAGGTTCGAAATTTCACTGATGCCGTGAGTCGCCCATTGGCTCAATTGGTAGAGCGCTGGCACGGATAGCCAGAGGTTGCGGGTTCGAATCCCGGCATGGGTGAAATTTTTAGCCTCTAAATAGGTTTTTAAATTACGCATAGGCCAAAAAAAAAGTTTTATTACTATACAGGTCTTGTATGGAGACCTGTAGCTTTATAACTTTTTGAACATAACGATACACCTATACAACCTCCAGCTGGACCAAGAAGGTTGAACCTCTACTTTAAAAAAAAATGTTTCAACAAACGTGTCCGCGGTGACGCAACACGCATGCGCAATCGATGTTTGCACCTTGGCGCCAACATTTTACATTTAAAAACAAACTCTTTGATATTTAATCAAAGTTTGGTTCCGTTGAATATTATTTTATGTATTAAGTATGAGAGTAGATAATGTAGTGTATGACACTATACATAACTTGGTCTTATAACACTTTATAAGAACCCTTATTGTGCAACAGTATCATAAACTACTATTATCTGCTCAGCATATTTATTGAATTTGTTGTTGTTTTTATTATTTTTGACTTGTAGAAATTTTCCAAACATCAGCGAATCGAAGATGCAGCAGAAAACCAGCGCTGGTCACTGTGGCTATCATTTTGCTGAGCTGCAGAGTTTTTCTTTTGTTGCACTTGCGTTCGCACTATTGTAATTGACAACATTTCATATTTTACAACGCGCAAAACTAAAAATGACGTTTCTTAATTTTGTTATCTTGATTACAAAAAAAATATCTAGAATTTTTATTATTACTTAATTTTAGAAAAAATACCTAAATAAAAACCAACCCAAATTGTGTGATGACGTCACACATACGGTGGAATGAGGAGTTAACGTTGCCTAATATTAAAAAGGATATGACAGATGTCAATGTCATTTTCAATTTCATTCAAATGTCTTGTCGGAGAAATTACTTTTCCTTTCCTTAATACCAATGGTTTTTAAAAAGGCGGCAAGGGTGTTAGTATTATTAAGACGTATGTGTGACGTCATTTGGCGGTTACGTCCTTTTAGAATAAGACGAAATTCAAACAGAAAATTATCAATGAAAATCATCGAATTTCCGAAAATAAAAAATATGGGACGTTTTAGGTAGGTATTTCGTATCTAGTTTCCTTTAAGACAGTAAAATACGTATGCAAAAAAATTAAAATGTCGTCAATTCCAATATCTCTGTGTTTTTTTTTTGTTCTTCATATTTTTGTTTTAATTTGGTGAATGTTTATTTGTTCTACAAAAGTAATAAATGTTTTTCACTTTTCATCTGTGTGAGAGAAGGTGCCACTGGACTCTGTACAAATCATCACATTAGATAAATGCAATGACCAAAGTTTTGAACGGTTATGTAGTGCAGTTTATGGAGACACGGTTATAGAGAGCGGCGGTAGCCAAGTAGGTAGAACAATGGACTCGTAAGAGGGATACCCAGGTTCGTTTCCCAGTGCATGTGAGCACCAATGACTCTGTTTTCTTAGTTATGTACATTTGTAAAGTTGTAGTTGGAATACCACTCGCTAAAGATGAAGGAAGGTTTGCCTCCTTATTTATAAATAAATACTTATCAAATTCTTAGCCCCTGTTTCACAATGTTCAAATAAAGTTCCAGATAAGCTATCCGCAACCAGGGCTGCCGTTTGTTCTTAATTTTAATATTTTTTCCTATATTGCGTGTGTTCGTTAATGGCTTCAAATTTAGAACAAACGGGAGCCCTGGTTGTGGATAGCTTATCCGGAACTTTATCTGCAGATTGTGAAAAAGACCCTAAATCTAATAATCTTTTATAAACATTAAATAAAAGATAAGCTCAATTTTTCGTTACTAATTGACTTTATGGCACAACCTTCCGCTATGGCGCTCATTAGGGGAAGGCCATGTCCAGCAGTGGACTAATATAGCCTGAAAAAGAAGAAGAATTGACTTCAACGGCGAAGGAAAACATCGTGAGGAAACCTGAGTGTCTAAGGTGTTCAAATACCCAAGCGCTAGAAATTGCTAATCCGCGGTGGGCACGCGTGGCAATTAAGTATGGGCTCAAATAGTGGCACGTTTATAGGCTAAAAAAAGTTGCTACGACTCTACAATCGTAGAAGCTTTGAGCTTTAAAGTTTTTTTTACAATTATAAATAATATAATATTGGCCTTTTGCATCTACTTAATGAGATGATTTATACAGCGTCCAGTGGTATCTTCACCCACACTAGATGGGTGACGGGACCACTCCGACGCTGTAGTGCCTGGGACATGGTTTTATAGATGGTGTAGGCTTGCCCAGCACCTATACCGTCCTGACAGCTTAGTCGGCCTAGCCCACAGGAAAGACTAGTCAATACGTGCGGAGCCAACCAAGCCGCGGGTTTCCTCACGATGTTTTCCTTCACCGTTAGCGTGTGGTATTGCCACTGCAAATTCGCAAATGTACGTAACTTTGAAATTAAACAAAGTCATTGGTACATGCCCGCACTCGGGATCGAACCTGGGGCTCTCGCTTGCCAGTCTATGGTTCTACCCACTGAGCTACCACCGCTGTGCTATGGTAATTATAAATAATGACAATAATAATTGGTGAATTATAGAAAAATCGGACTATGTAAGAAGTGAATATTTACTCTATTAACATTCCCGATAGTGATTCTCCAATCATTTCAACTGCAAAAAGCATCTTCAACCTGTCCGGGGATTGAAAAGTCGCCTCCCACCGGAGGAATAGCGTTCGCTGAAACGTGTGCCCATTTTTTCCCAGGCTAGGGTATAGGTAGCGGTTTCTCCTGAGGTCTGAGGCGGTGAATGGGCGCAAGGGGTCGGCGCAAGTGCACGGGTGTTTTGTCTGGCGGTATCGATCCGGCGCCCTCGTTTCGCCCGGCGCGCCTACCCCAGCCTACCCCCAGCCTAGTGCAGTCCCAGACACCACACTTACACCTCTAAGGGGATCCATAAGGTGTACCAGCGCCACGGATGGAAAAAAAACGTATCATCTTTTAAAACGCATCTTTGGAAAGGTGAATATCATGAATCTTAATAATAAATACTATAAACATATTTGAATAAACGTTGCGTACTCAATAAAGGTAGTGTAGGACGCCATCCGACCAGGTGGGATGTCGATCTGCGAAAAACTGCCGACAGATGCTGGATGCGGCAAGCTGAAGACAGGGCGCTATGGCGCTCATTAGGGGAGGGCTATGTCCAGCAGTGAACTAGTATAGCCTGACGACAGTTACGTTCATTTTAAGTAAATATGTCGCTCTGAAATTATACATTTGTAGGCGTTATGACGCTACTGAAGAACTTTAATGATACAAAGATGGGCTACCTTTGTATCATTTAAGTTCTTTCAGTGCTTATATTATGAAGGTTTAGACCATAATACTTTTAGACATAATACTTTTGGACTACATAATATAGCCTGAAGAAGAAGAAGAATAAACATATTAGAACATACGGAACAGAACCTGGATTCAAGAATCTAGAACTTTAAAGCAGTTCTGCCAAAAACGGCTGTTTTTAGGCCGTTTTACTAGGTTGTTGATACCGTTTTCGAGGTTCTAGACTGTAGGTTCTAAAAATAGTTGTCATTTCTGATGTTCACTTTTGAAATAAAACGTTTCATAAAATAAATATGATACTTATTCCATTGGGGGCGCTAGTTAGCACCGCCTAAGGCCTTAAGGGGACCCATAAGTTGTAAGTACTAGCCCCGCATATCACAAAATAGTATATTTCATTACAAGTGCGGAAAGGCTGTCATTGCAAAGAGTTCCGACAAATGTCTACCCGAGCCGAGGCGCAGCCGAAGGCGAGGGTTGACAGTCGGAACAAGTTGCAATGACGGTTCCGCACGTGTACTGAACGACTATTTTTAATACAGTTGCGAAAAAAATAAGCAATTTAATAAAGAAAAAATATTTGGAAAATGGCGCCAACCGTAAAAAAATATAAGCAGAGATTTTTTTTCTTCACCTATTCTAGTAGGCAAAGAGAACTATGCCCATACAGCCAAGTCTTCAGTAGAATTTTTTTATTGACATGAAATGATGAGATGAAATGAAACCTAACTTAACTCATTCAATCAAATCATTAAATCTGATATTGAAACAAATTTGTTGCTCATTAAAACTTCTATGATTTTTTTTAGTAAAAACTTCATGGTTGGTTTTTTTTAATAGACATTATTTTGACAGTTGGGAAAGAAAAGGCACGAGTGCGGTAAAGGTAAAAAAAAGCACGCGTGTGTAATAGCCCACATCCCGCACGCTATACGTCCCTGTAATACGCCACTTTTTGAGCAACTGTATTAAAAAACACATTTCCTTTTACAGATCGTATTCGCTAAAAGTGTCTGATAATAGTACATTACACTACTAGGATGGTAATACAAAGAAAGGCCGAGATCGCAGAAGTTTGCGGCCCGAGCTGCAAAGCGAGGGACGTAAATATGTGATCGAGAGCTTTATTACCTCCCGTGTTGTGTTTTACGTCTACACTTGGCCAGAAAGCGTATTGCCAGGTGTGGCATAAAGTAATTTTATTTGACATGTGACATTTTGCAATATCAACGACGAAGTGGCGAGTGTTAGGGAAGGCCTGTGCCCATCAGTGGCTAAATATAGGTTGACACGGGACTGAAGAGCTCCTTAGTAGCAAGTTCCAAGATAGAATTGAGTCTATTATAGTCTCGGCCTCCGCACCTCACAGGTAACCCGGTGGGCGTGGCTTTTGTATAAATATACTTAAGTAAATCTCAGGAAACCCCTCACCACTTGAATATAAGTTCAAATTAGTAGCGTATTAATCACACGGCACGTGTGAACCAGCCATAAGACTATGCTGAATTATTTATACAGTGGTGGCGACTCCCACCAACGCAAATTCAAGACGCTGTAGTAATTATAATATTACAGGAAAGACGAAAACAAAGTCACACTTAACGCCTTAGCTATTCCGGGACAAATTCACCACCATAGAATTTTCACAGTTTTTGTACAAATTAATAGTAAATATAATCTTTATTAGATTATATTTACTATTAATTTTATTACTACTATTTTTATAATAAATAGGTTTGAGTTGTGTGGGAAAGACAGAAGTGTACCTACCTAGTATAGGTTGAAAAAGGAATAACCGGACGAATATCATAGAAAAAGCACTTTTTACTCTATGGTTTGAGAAAAATAATAACCTAACCTACGCCAAGCCTAGATGGCCTATATACTCGTAGGTAACTCTGCAAATAGGCTGGCGGTCTCTGTCGGGTAGGTTAGGGCGGTTCTGTTAGGTAGAAGGGCGGGATGTTCACTGAAAGCATACAACGTATAATATAGTGACTTTTCAGTCTGCCTCCACTCTACCTATTGAAACTTGACACGTGGAGAACTTGCTATAGGTAAACATTTTCAATATAATCGGAAAGGCCATCTTAAATTTTGACTACCTGTCAAAATGTCATTCTTTATTCAGTCACACATATAAATCGAACTTAAACTACTTGTACTACATTATAATGTAAGGAGAGAATATCAAGTTGTCTCGTCAAATTATGTTTTATGCGTTATCTAAAAAAAAACTAATATATAGAAAAGTAACATACTAGCGGACCCAATAGTTGTTCTGCATGCAGCGCCATCTGACGAGCTGATTTGTGAATTCCACCCAAACGCCTACAAACAAATTCATTCAAATCTGTGCAGCCGTTTAGGAGGAGTTCAATGACACACACACGTACAGCATCCCAGCCTGTATCCCAGAGGGGTAGGCAGAGACCAGGGACTGCCACTTGCCACGATCCTGACAGATCACCTTCGCTTCATCAACGTTCATAAGTCGTTGCATGCACGCACGCCGGTTCCGGGTACTTTTTATCTTCCCCTTTGCTAATACATCAATGGCGAATTAATATCTTTATATATATATTAAATCGTCATTAATTAAAAGGTAAAATCTAATTACCTTAATGCCCGACGTTTCGGCAACATTGCCACGGATAGACTAAAAGATGAGTACAGTAGAACTATGAGCATCACGGAATACAGAATTTTCATAGTAAATTTAGCCTGCCAGTTGAATAAAACTGCCGGCAGATGCTAGATGCGGCAAGCTGCAGACAGGGCACTATGGCGCTCATTAGGGGCGGGCTATGTCCAGCAGTGGACTAATATAGCCTGAAGAATAAGAAGATTCTTCAGAAGATAGCGCAGCAGTAGCGCATCTGCCTACCATACGAGAGGTCCCGGGTTCGGTCCCCGGTTGGGGACACAAGAAACCCCCAGGTTTGGATGTTTACTTGTTTGTGATGTCGCTATTTCTGGTACCTACGACGATACAGGGTATCCTAGTGTGGGGCCAGAAGCAATGTATGTGCCAGTATGTAAATGTAAATGAAATGTAATTAAATCTCTTTAAAACTCTATTAAACAAGCATCACGACGAATCATTCGTTATTGATCGAATTCAGAATTTTCCACCCCGAATGGAAATTGGGAGGGAGAGTTACTTTTGAAGTCATTAATAATGCGTTCCAATTAAGTCGTGCTGTTTTAAAAGTTAATGAAAATTCGAATACAAAGCAAAATTTATCGTTTCCAACACAATCATAGAACCCACCATTGTTCTTGTCATTTTTCTTCTTTAATCTATATACATAGCATGTTAGCATCTACAAATTGTAGTATAAGTATCTCTATATTTATTTATCTTTTTTTAAAACCTATTTAGAGGCTAAGAATTCCACCCATGCCGGGATTCGAACCCGCGACCTCTGGCTCTCCGTGCCAGCGCTCTTTCCAACTGAGCTAATGGTTTAAAATAGGTTTTTAAAATTGTCCTTAGCACGGGTTAGTGCATTATAAATAATATATTTATCTTTTGTTCAGCTTTTACGTTGGACTTTCTGCTGTTGTCAAATGTATAAATTTAAAAACCTATTCAGAGGCTAAAAATTTCACCGTAATACAGATACGTAATACGTAATACAGAGAGTATTGTAAAGAGGTTCGAAATTTCACTGATGCCGTGAGTCGCCCATTGGCTCAATTGGTAGAGCGCTGGTACGGATAGCCAGAGGTTGCGGGTTCGAATCCCGGCATGGGTGAAATTTTTAGCCTGTAAATAGGTTTTTAAATTTGTTCCTTAGCACGGGTTAGTGCATTAAAAATAAAAATAGTGTCAAATGTATAAATGTGAGATGTGTTATTTGCCCTATTTGTTTTAGGTTGGTATTAGCACGCTGCTGATAACCTTAAGCTTGAGATATGAAAATAAAACAAATCAATAATTGTACATATAGCCCCTAAATGAGTGCAAGTAATTATAATAATAACATGTAGTATAGTAAACAAGCTTTTTACAAAAAATTAACACTGTAAATCATTTACATACATACTGCTGATAGCTACTTTTATCTTAGATTATATTGCTGTACTTAAGTTACTAAAGACAGAGTATAAATAATAATATGTCTTGCAATGGAATTCAGACACCAAATTGGTAGTTTCATATTGTTCTTAATGGTTTAGCACCCTTCGGACGCGGAACCCTAAAACTTGGCATTGCGCCCAAGTCAGCGCTATGTAGGTAGTTAGTTCTTCTTCATGAAAACAGCTAACATCCTGCAAATATTAAGTATCGCCCCTATCTGATTACCACCGAAAGTCTGTTTATGGTTTCAGAAAATCCTAGGAGACAAGTTTTAGTTTTCCGTTTAGCTCCAATTTCATTTTTCTAGTGGTAGCCCAGTGAGTATAACAATGCACTCGGAAGCGAGCCCAGGTTCGATTCCCAGTTCGGGCATGTACTTGACTTTGTTTATATTCAAAGTAACATATACTGCGATATTGTAGTAGCAATACAACATACTAACTGTGACTAGAAACATCGTGAAGAAACCCGCGGCTTGATTGGCTTCGCACGTATTGACTCGCCTGTAGACTAGGCCGACTAAGCTAACATAACATAACAATTACATACAGGCACATACATTGCTTCTGGCCCCACACTAGGATACCCTGTGTCGTGGGAACCAGAAATAGCGAAATCACAAACATGTAAACATCCAAGACCTGGGGTTTTTTTTAGCCCCAGCCGGGGTTCGAACCAGGGACTGTTGCATGGTAGGTAGATGCGCTACCGCTGCGCCACAGAGGTCGTCAAGCTGTCAGTATATTAGAGGTGCCCAAGCAAAATCCATCTTAAAACAAAGTTCCAGGCACTGCAGCGCTTGCGCTGTCCGTTATTTAGTATGAGTGAAGGTATCACTGGACGCTGTATAATTAATAATCTCATGCCGTTGATGCAGAGGCCAAATACTAATGCGGACCCTTATCTTCTCAATATTTCTGTATGTCTCGGAAACCTGGACATTAAAGGCCCGTATTCTGAAAAGAATAGATGCGTTTGAAATGTGGTGCTGGCGGAGAATGCTCCGTATATCTTGGACAGAACGCCGCACAAACGTATCTATTCTAGAAGAACTTCAGATAAAGACGAGGCTCTCCACAATCTACACCCAACATCCTGAAGTTATTCGGACATACCGTCCGACGCGGGCCTGACAACCTGGAGTATGTTATCATCACTGATCGAGCGAATGGGAAACGAAGCAGAGGACGTATGTTGGACAGACAAAATAACTAAAGCTTCGGGAACGATCCTACAAGCAGCCATACATCTGGCGCATAATAGAGTCAAATGGAGAGAGCTGGTGGCGGAAGCTGCCCCAGGCGAATTTTTTTTAATTCCTACTTCAGTAGATAACACGTTTTTGTCGTTTTAATGTTGCAATTTCAGTTTATTTGCTTATCGGATTGACACTGACGACTGTATTTGATGAAAAAATTACGGGACCGGATAAGGTAAACTCTACGAAAATGACTGCTTCATTTATTTATTTGTTCTGCGCGTTACGGAACTTAAGTAATCAATCATACTTCGACGGATTGATTTTCTCTTGTTTCAATTAGGGTTTGATTTTCCCGTTTGCGCCATTGAATTTCCTTTTAGCAGGATACCCTGTGCTATGGTAACCAGGCAAGGATGTCACACTCATAATTCCCCTTTCAGGCGCTTATCGTCTCCAGATTTCCTAATCAGTTTCATACATTTAGATACACAATGAACTATCCTCGGCTACAAGGAGCGTATCCACTGCAATTTTGCGCTAATCTGAACTGCAGTGGCTTAAAAATAACTACCAAAGTTTTTATCACTTATGAAATACGATGAACGAATGAGATACAGTCAGTTACGCGCACAGTGATGAAATAAAGTAAACTGAAATGTTTAGCTCTAGTACGACACAGATTTCTTTAAAAAAAGAGGGACTAGCGCTAGTAGTATGGATTTGGATTTGAGGCAACAGATCTACAGATTCTATTGTAGTAAAAATATAGTATAGTTTACTTAGTCGCGAATTACGCTATGCGCCTCTTACTCTCCCACCTTGTAGAGTCATAAGAAAACTTGAATTATGTAATTAAGAGAATAATAATCATAATTGTAAGAGAAGGTACATACATATTTAGAGACGTTGAAGTGTACAAAATAGAAAATCCTCTGGGATGGGCTGCACAACTATTGAACCCGCCATCCTGACGTCAGGTCGGCGGGTTCAAAATCATAGTTTTACACACTATAACTCGCTATAGACAGCGTAAGCAATGTAAAACAGCGTAAACTAGTCGCAAACAATTCAATGCTAACTTTTGGGGTAGATAGCGTCAGCAAGGTCAACCATGATTTTTTAGCGTCCCGCGGTCCTGACTTACACCCCAACAAAGAGTTAGAAAATCATGGCGATAATCTCTCAATCCTCTCTCTTAAGTGGCACCTTCAAAGATGAAAGTACAGGTTCGAAAAAGTAACCTTCAATAAGTAAGTTCTGTTCTAATTTCAAAATTGGCAAGTACCCCGGTATCTCGTTGCAGGCAAGTCGCTATTAAGCATGTAAATGAAATTGCTAGATACTTTCGATCTACCGACGCTGCGGATTTGTTTACTTTTTGTTCTTGGTGTTACAGGGTGACACTGAGCAGAACTCTCTCAGAAAATAAAATAATAATTTCCAATAGGTACATGTACCTGTTAAAATAACAGACTGTTATTTCCGTAACACTGATCATGATACAACTTCTCCTACATCTTTTTTCTGCGTTTCTCGTGATACACCACTCTGTTACATTTGAAATGAAATGAAATGAAAAGGTTTTATTCAAAGTAGCGCAGATACTGCGGCTTAATGAACATTACAAGTCATACTAGGTGTCCATTTCAAAATCTAGATCATTTTGGAGAAAAAATGGACAAAAAAACTCCAAACGTAGTCTTGTAATTTTTGAGATATGATATTTTTTTGTGGTCAGGTCTCTTGTCTTTGGATTTGGCCTTGCAGAAGGAATCATTATAGAAAACATTTAGAATCATCTATGTATTGTGATATGAACGGCTTAAATCAGACAGGAACGGCAATATTTTTAATACTCATCCGTAATTAATTTCTGTTTGCACTCGGTTGAGTGCGTTCCGAATTATAATATACGCTTTTGTCTTTTTAACAATTCTCTCCACCACAAATTAGAACAAGAAACTACCTACGTAAGTGCATCTCTTGACAGTCAGCTGTAATATAAGTTAGTAGTGGAACAACATCTTGAGTATGAATGATGATGAGTATTTTGATAACAAGTATTCTGCACAATGTTAAATGCTACGATTTGTTATTATTTCGTACTAAGTACAAATAACAGGTTCTGTTGAATACGCCCCACCTCTATTCGGGTTGCAATTCGTTAGGAAACGGTATCTGGCGGGATCTGGCAGGGAATAGCAACATGTAGATAGACCGGTTTGGTCTTGGTTTAATAAGAAACTTTAGGGCGGTATTTAATAAACGCTCTCACCTCTGTGATAGCTCTTGAGTACCGGTTTCAACATACTGTTTCAAAAAACTTGACGGCGCAGCACGTTCAAGATCGATTTCAAAGATACGAACGCTTTATTACGCTTTCGCTGGTGCCTTTAATACAGTGGAACTATCCTTCTATTCTGACAGTAAGGCCCGCCACTGTCTTACAATACTCCACCAACCCGGACTTGGCCCCCGTAGTGGAGTATGGCCTTACCTTCCTGCCATGCAGGAAGAGAGTGGGTACATACAAGGTTTGATATTTACTAGTTTTCAAATTAGCCAGATTTAATTGTAGTTCTCGTAAAGTATTTTTTTATGTAGCCTTAAACGTCCCACTGCAGGCCACATGCCTTCTCTCAGAGAGAGAGTATGGGCTTAATTACCACGCGTGCCCACCGCGGATTGGCAATTTGAAGCGCTAAGGTATTTGAACACCTCTGACACTCAGGTTTTCTCACAAAGTTTTCCTTCACAGTTAAAGTCAATTAGTAACGAAAAATTTAGATTTTCTTTTATGAACAATAAACAATTATTTATCTATCACTAAGGAGGCAAACGTACTGAGGCAGTAAGTGACAGCGGTAAAAGGCCTAGATTCCTACTAATATTTATCCGCCTGATAGTATTATACTTTACTTTCAGGCGGCTAAATATGGAGTAGGAATCCCATCTCTAGGCTACCACCTATACCGCTACTTCTTACCGCCGCTGTATGCTTGTACTCTCTCGTCAGTTTGTTGCAAAGTTTAAAAAACACAGAGCACATTTCTGATAGCTTATCTATAAATATTCCAACATCAATTAATGATGTTGGAATATTAATTTTCTTTTTAAAAGTATCTCATACTAGCATAGCGCTCGTGGCCGAACCGAGTGATTGGAATCAATCACTCGAGTTAAGCAACAACAGGCGCGGTCAGGTACTGGATGGGTGACCGTCCCGTTACTACCGCTAGTGGCATTTTTCCGAGCGCTTCCGTGCTTCGCAAGGCACGTTAAACCGTGGGTGACGGCTGTCATGTAATGGCAGTCGTTAAGCCATGTCAGAGGTCTTATGGGCGGCTTGATAACTTCTGACAGTAAGGCCCGCCACTGTCTTACAAACTTCCACCAACCCGGACTTGGCCCCCGTGGTGGAGTATGGCCTAACCTTCTGGCAATGCAGGAAGAGACCCGTGCCCCAGCAGTGGGGACATACAGGGTTGCAATCGCATACTAGCATCCACAACACTACCGATTTGACAATGATTTTGTGTGAGTTTTTTCTAAGGTCTCTCTTTAATTTGAAACTTAGGTGGTTCGGTGACTCTCACTACTGGCCATTGAAGCTTATATGTCCACTAGGGAGTGAGTAAATCTTTGTTCATGAGTGGTTCCTCTATCTACCCGTTTTTGGTGTATCTGGCGTGAATTGCAGGGTTCAATGCGGAGCGCCCGGCTAATCTCGTTATTCAATCAGATGCTTCCCGAGGCATAATGTGGCCCTGATGCAAACCGGACTTTGCGATGAAGATACGATAGCTAAAATACAAAACTTCAGTAAAACATCATCTCTTGGAGCGAAAAAATTACGGGCTTTAGCGAGATTCGAACCACTATAATAAGCCATTCTGTCTTTGCATGCTGCCCATCCAATTCTCTAAATTGCGTAAGTGCCGATTATAAGCCGTAGTTCATTTGTTTGGTTATGTTTTTGTTTATGAAGTCAAAAGGGAACTCTGAATTTCAATACGCATCTTTCTTCGGGTATACTCGGCTCTAGTATCTCGGTGACGATGAAGTTTTAACGGTCACAAACACACACCCCCTTTTTTATACCTGTAGGTATTTTATGTCACGTTGATGTAATCACTTTTCTGCAGTGATATTAGGCCTGAATTACTAAAAATGCCCTTACCAGGCCTCTACGGCTACGATTCAGCTGTAAGTGTACTGTCGGGTTCTGTTTTAAACAAAACAGTATCGAGAAAATGCATTCTATATCGATCCTTGAAGAGGAACCTAAAGATATATTAGCGCCCATGAAGGATAGTCAAAGCAAAGCAAAAAGGCACGGTCTATGCTTTTAAAGCCAGATTTTTTTACTCAGTCCAGGCAAACATCCAGGAGGTAACTAGTACAAATATGGGCTAGCATCAACGGCCTAGTGCACAATAGGGCTGGAAGACCATTTGATTGATTCCAAGCTACTCGGAGGAGTAATGGAATTTAAGACGACGTTTTCGGCAAAGTCAAGTCTGTAATAGACCCACAGACCGTGTTTAATCTCGGCCGAGGGATGCGTCTGCGTCGGAAAACTGCTTCGTTTCCGATAGATGCAGGGCCTTCGAGAATAACAAGCTGCCGAAAGGAGGAATTGGACGCTAATACGCCACGTCTGAAAGCCATAAATTTATGGACATGTTGGCGAATGGTTCGGTTGAATCTTATCATGGACTGGAATTATTGGGAAGCACTTTATTAGTCGAAGAACAATATAAGACACAGAACGGATAATCAATGGAAGGCATAACGTAATTCCAGGTGTACATATACAATAAAAAATGTTCTATCTATCTAAATGTCAAGTAATCATCATTGAACTTCGAGTCAAGCGAGAGTAGCATACTGCTTTAGTTACACAACGCTTTGTTTGTCGAGAAGCAGTGAATTTAGTCAGCAACAATGACACGTGGTAGCTCTTGTGGTACAAGACATACGTGTGAGAATCAAACAAGAAGGGGAATCTCGGGTGTCTCTCATAACACCAACAAACGCCCCAGCGAGATGTTGCAACACCGATATGTTTACCGCCACCTCCATCTGTTGATTGGGTTTTGGTCTCAACACCACTGTTTACGCTACAGCTATAAATTGCTCCCTTCTGCTTTGCGCAACAGAAACCATTTCCCTAATTAAATTTGTGCTGTTTTTGTGGAGAACAGCATGCATTCATAGTGGAACGTCGGCCAATCTATTGTGATAGCGTGGCGTTACCCAAAACAAGGGAGAAATATGGCTACAGACAAGCGACAACGTCGGCTATATTGAGGAAACCGTCGGCAGACAGGGGAAGATAGATGAGTTTTATCTTAGCAGTTTTTCGTTAGCTTTTGTGTACGACGGCTCAGCTAGGTGGGTGTAGCTTTAGATACGCCGTGCTAAGCAAACACAGACAATATACGTCCCAGTACAGGCCATAGGCCTTCTCTCAAAGTGTATGGGTTTAAAAACCTATTTAAAGGCTAAAAATTCCACCCATGCCGGGATTCGAACCCGCGACCTCTGGCTATTCGTGCCAGCGCTCTTTCCAACTGAGCTAATGGGCGACTCCCCGGCATCAGTGAAATTTCGAACATCTTTACAATATTCTCTGTATTACCATTGAATTTGTATTACGTACAGGCTTCGGAATGATATCGCTGTACCTACCCACATGATTATACTATTTTTATTTTTAATGCACTAACCCGTGCTAAGGGCAATTTTAAAAACCTAGTATGGGTTTAGTCAACGTCACGTCACGTTTTTAAAAACCTATGTAGAGTGAGACGAGCAACCGACGACGCGAACTCCGTCTCTGCTCACCATGATTAAGCTACGCGAATCGGAGCAAAACCTGGTCGGACTCTTCTGATATAACAACACACCCGTAAGTAGATCTGGACTATTTAGACCTATTTAGAGGCTAAAAATTCTACCCATGCCGGGATTTGTCATGTCACGTGTGTAGGATAAAAGCGCTGCTATTTCAAACGCTAAGGTATATGAACACCTCAGACCTCGGGTTTCCTCACGATGTTTCCCTTTGCAGCGACCCGAGACCTCTGGCTAAACTGGCACGGTTAGTCAGAGGTCTCGTTTTCCTTTGCAGCGACCCGAGACCTCTGGCTAACCGTGCCAGTTTAGCCAGAGGTCGCGGGTTCGAGTCCCGGCATGGGTGGAATTTTTAGCCTCTAAATAGGTGTTTAAAATTGTCCTTAGCACGGGGTAGTGCATTAAAAAGAATATAGACACAATTTTGATCAATAAATACTCCCGTATAGCTAAAACTGCAGAGAAATGAGCGTTGCATATGTTTAAATATAAAGGTTTGAGTGATAATATTTCCCACGCTTGTTTCAGGTTATATTGTTGACCTCTGTAATGTTAAGTTTGCTACAAGCCAGCTTTACGAGCAAAACATTCAGTACAGTCAAAAACAGCGACCACCTCTATTTGATCGATCCTCACACTTGTGCTGTGTACCATAAGAGCTCTCGTCGGCTGTATCTGTACATTATGTGGCGGGGCGGCCAGTAGCAATGGCGGTAAAGCACTAATATGTTTTTTGCGGCAATGGATGCGGTTGTTCGTGTATTTCTCTGAATGCAACGGGTCTTTACGACCATGCATAAGTTACTGCGGATTTTGTAAGCTTTACGTTACAATAAAATTGTAAGTAACCTTAAGTAAATATATGACATAACAAAGTGACGCCATTGAGTTCTCCTTAAGGTTAAGATAAATAGAGATTCATTTAAGTTTCTAGAAGACACGAAAGGTGGGTAAAGGTCGTCACTGACTGGGTCCCGTGCGATGGCTATATGCGACGTGGCAGACCAAGGCGGAGATGGTGTGACGACCAAATATTTGCCTGGGTGGGAAGAATTGGCCAAAGACAAGGAGGAGTGGAAATCTAAAGGGGAGGCCTTTGCCCAGCACTGGGACATAGTCATGGCTAGCTAAAACAAAAAAATCTAGGTATATTCCAATTCTCAATAAACATAGACTTACGGAGACAAAAATTAAAATGAACACGCAACACAATCATTTTATGTGCAGACAAGGGTACCACAAACGTGGACATCTAAGCTGAGGTCATTTGTCAAATCCACGACCTCTGACTGACCACGAACTGGACCGAAAAAGTTACCAACGTCGGACCCTTAGACGGATGGACACGAAGGTGGATCTCGTTCGCACCATCAAGCAGCGGAAAGTAGCTTACTTAGGCCATATGCTGCGATGCAGTAAATACCAATTACTGCAGACTATTTTGATGGGCAAGGTGGAAGGAAAGAGAAGGCCGGCAGGTTAAGGATGTCATGGTTGTGCAATATCAAGGAGTGGATCGGTGTTAAAACGGCGGAGGAGCTGTTCAGAATCGCACTGAACAGAGATCGCTGTAAAGAGCTGACTGCCAACCTCCAGTAATGGAGAGGCACTTTAAGAAGAAGACGGCCTCTGGTAGTCAAGTATGTTAACCGCCAGACCAACAGGGCGGTCAGGGTCGAAAGACTATCAAAGTCTCAGATTATTATCAATGAAACATCCGAAAATAGACCTCCACCTACTCAATTTATGCCTCAATTAGCGGGGCTAAAAACGATCTGGAGTTCCAGACCCGTACTGCTGAACAAAGAACCGAAAAACCTAGTCCCCTTCGCAAGGTGAACAGTGCTGTAACATTTATTTCAGTAAATTCACAGTAATTGGTAAGTAACAGAAGTATTCAGTTGGATATCTCGCTGTTTACTAAGAACCACCAATTCGTTATTTAGTCTCCCATCGTTCTTTCAGTTGGTTAGTTAAAGAGGCAGTGGGCTGGGAGTCTCTAAAATGCATAGTTGTTCAATAGAGTCATATTAGTCCGGTAATGGTCGTTTTATTCACACTATCGGTAGTCTAGTAACCAATCGCTATGGTATAACTCGTGCTACTTAACTCGACACCTTACGCGATCCTATCTTCTTCGCGAGAGATGCCTATTTCATTTGCGCGGGTTATTCTCCTGGAATTACATTGTACTGCTATTGCTTTGTAGACTACAATTGAGGCAAATATCAACCATTGTCGCGGTTATTTCATCGTATTGAAAATCTACATGTATTAGACTCTCGGGTCTGGTCTTTTATGCCGAAGAAACGATGGTCGATGGGGAGAAAACGTTCTCGAGTGTCAAACGTAGCATAGGACACCTACGATCGAGGATCCGAGGCAAATTGCTGGTAGCAGCTGGATGAGGATAACCAAGAACAGAAATAAGTGGCGTGCTTGATGAAGGCCTATATCCAGCCAGCAGTGGAAGTATACAGGTTTATAGATTAATTTCTTCAAAGTAGCGTACTGTCAGGTTTGATTTGGTCATTGTATGTTAAAAGTTTGTTGTACGATTATGTTTGCCACCAACCAAGACTTGGCCTCCGTGGTGGAGTATGGCCTAACATTCCCGGTATACGGAAAATGACCTGTGCCTCTCGGTGGGGGCATACAAAGGATTGATGATTGTATGTTTAGCTGTGGTGTTATCCCCGAGCGGATCTCGGTGTAAGAATATTACCACCCCGGTTCATGCCTTGGGTGTCATAAAAAGAGACAAAGGGAAATCCAATATACCTTTCAGCAGCAACACCTTTCGTGTGCCAGGTAGTGTAAAACTCTACAACGATCACCAATCTATTACTGCACCTATTACGATTATGGGCAAACCTTCTCATAGTCTGCAGGTGTTTGAGGCATCCCCTAGAGGAGGCCTGTCCAGCAGTAGACCAGCATTGGCTAACGACTGATGTACCTACTGTTATAATGAATGGAGGCGTTATACAGGGCATTTTTTCTTTGAGCAAGACAATACGGACAAGTTCACGGGGTAGACATACTCCGGTATAGGAGAGACAGAGTGTTTGGTTTTGCTTGGTTCGATTTTCGGTTGCGTTCCGTTTTGTCAACCAACACATTTGTATCGCAATCGTGCATAAACGGCAGCTGGTATTTGTGTGAATATTGTCACACAGATACGCAATCAATCAAATCAATTTATTTCAACGTAAAGAATTTACATTCTGTTTGCTCAATGTCAGTGCACAATGTAAAATGTAAGCCGCTGGCTTCGGGTCGTATTGTAGGCCATAACCTAAATTAAAACATGTAATATTTTTTACCCCATTCCCTCAGACGGCTTACATACGAGTATCTCCTATAAAGCCTCACCTTGAAAATAGATAGATAGGGAACACTTCATTGTACAACCAGAAAAAATAATCACAACCATGATTTCTATGTAAATGAAAAAAAAAACAATGGTTTGCCATTGTTGGTTACTACTTAGTAACCAACAATGGCAAACCTTTGTTTTTTTTTTTAGGTCAGGACTTAGGTACTTACCTAAGTCCTGACCTTGAAGGCCCTTAGGCGGTTAAGCCTGTTAGTGAGATGAGCGGTCCTTTCGACAGATTTGTTTGGTGCGGCTGTCTGGGTGACCTACCCGCGACCTTTGACCCGAGCCTGTGACCCAAATCCCCGCTGTAGCAGGCGCGATCGATCCGGCCTACAGCGGCCCTCCTCCTTACGCAATCGGATCCCGTGCGTTCTGCCAGCGAAATGCTTGAGGTCTCGTTGCCGAGGATAGCTTTGACCCGATTGCAAACCGATTGCAACCCTGTATGTCCCCACTGCTGGGGCACAGGTCAGCTTTAACCCAGATACCTTAGAAACTAAGCAAAAACTGAGAAATAGCTGGACGTTGACAGCGTGTAACGGTGCAAAACTCTTTACACCATTTTTTTATATTTCTTCAATTCTGTATATCGTTTTCTAAATTTAAAATTACTTCACCCATTTTTGAGATTTCTTTAATTTTTGCATGATTACTACTTCACATTTCGCATAGAACTGACTATTTTTACCTGCTTATTTTGTTTTTATCCAGTTTTCTGTTTATAAATAGAATAAACAAACACAAATGGAAAAAAGCAACAAATTGTAGTCGTTTCAGTTTTATTATAAATAAAATATAAATAAAAATAGTATTTTCTAAGGTTAACACGAGCAGTAGACATAATTAAAACTGTTTTTATACGGATTTATGCTCGTTTATTACATTTTTACAATTTTCCGACGTTTCGGCACTTTTTCAGGTGGCGTGGTCCCGGATGACATCGGGGACCACGCACCTGAAAAATGTAACATAAAAATGTAATAAACGAGCATAAATCCGTATAAAAACAGTTTTAATTAAATAAAAATAAAAATATTCATGGACATATTACACAGATCTCCTGAGCCCCATTCTAAGTAAGCGCGACGTACTCTCAATCACGCTCACAGTAGTTCTTCGGCCATCATTCAATATTATCGGATTAGGCTTGGATTTCTTTATATAAAATGAGTCGTGGACGGTTACCACAAAGTGGTACTCGAGGAATTACTAAGAGAAGACGAAGAAGAGAGTGAATCAGAGCTCAGCGACCAAGGCTCAGAAACTTCCGATCAAATCGTTGTAGAGGAACCTGAAGATTGTGCTACCGATACAGAAGCAGGTAGTGGTAGCATATGCAGAGGAACCTGTAAAATATGCCCAGCCAAAAAAATTAGGCAATCAAAAAATATATGCAGAAGTCATACAACATTTATTTGTTATCAATGTTATATAGACTAAGACACTGGTTGTGATGAAAACTAAACCAAAGTTAATTAATTTTTATTCATATTTTGTAATTTTGATTATAAAACTAGGTATATAAACTAGTCTGATATACGTAGAAGGGTTTGGTGTTCCCAATTTTTGTTTTGAAATAAAGAATATTTATGTTTGTTAATTAATTTAATAATTGTTTATTTTTCATAATTTTGATTACTTTTTTTAAAAAAATAAGACTTTACAGACAATAATAATATGTCTGAGTACATATAAATAAATAATTATTCAGTAATTAGTGCTCTACTTCTCTTATTCATCCCATAGGTCTTTTCGGTTACGCGCGCCCGCTCCCGTTACAAATGACCGCGCGCCCGCTTGAAGGTTAACTGTAGTGCTGTCTCTCTGAATGTCTCAACAAAGAGCGTGACAGAACGTTACTTACTTAGTGAAATTCTCAATTCAGAAACCGGCCAAAAAGCTACCAGAAACCGATGCTACAGTCAACATTTTTGAGCTCTTAAACGCTCAGTACGTATATTTAACGGATCTTTTTGCCAAAGTATCTGCGATAAAGTCAATTAACTTTAATGCGATTTTTAGGACTTATGACCGCGAGCCTACGATATAAAAACTAGGATTAAATGAAGAAGATTACTGAAATTAATGATATAACATAATATATCATTTTCATATTGGCACACACATTGCTTCTGGCCCCACACTAGGACACACTGTGACGTTGGTACCAGAAACAGCGAAGTAATAAACATGTAAACATCCAAGACCTGGGGTGTTATTTGTCCCCAGCCAAATACCATGAACATTCACCAAAACTTGCAAAATAGTCTTGGGTAGACAACAGTACGATACATGCTGCATGCTTTGATACAAGTTTTATTGGCTTTCTGTAATCATAGGGCTTAATCTGTCCTATAATTACAGAAATCTGGTTCTATTCATTATTATTATATTTCATATAATCAACTGAAAATGTGCAGTAATTCAATTCTAATGACATAAAGACTAAGGGCGAGATAAATAGTCGCTTCTAAGAACGAGTCTTAGCGAAAGCACTTGCTTAAGAATCGATTTGTCTATCATAGACAGTACTTTGGCACTCTCTAAGTCGCGAAACCCGGACTAATTCTTAGCACTGGCCTAAGAACATGCTTAGCTAAGCAAACGTCTACTTTGATACTTAGCTAAGTTAGCCTGAAGTAATGCTTAGGGAAGCTTGAGTACGGACTTGGGCTAAGCAACGACTATTTATCTCGCCCTAAGTACGTTTAAATTATCTTCCATTACTGTCATAACAACCAACTAGGTAATATGATTAGATTATGAATCATCTTCCATATTATTGAATAAAAACTTGTTACGTTTTTCTGCCGTCTAATCTTATTAGAGCTCCTATGTATATTACGCGCAGCAAGTTCTGAACAAATCCCACCGTCTAACCGTCAAGTTTTATAATAATTGCCAATCGCAAACCTCAGGATTCCAACACGATTTGTTGGGCATAAATAGGCCTCTGGGTGCTCCGAAAAATCTGACTAGCAAACTCCGGGAAGGCATGTCATAGGCCTTCGGCTTGATAACTTCCGACAGTAAGACCCGCCACTGTCTTACAATCCTCCACCAACCCGGACTTCGCCCCCGTGGTGGAGTATGGCCTAACCTTCCAGCAATGCAGGAAGAGATCGGTGCCCCAGCAGTGGGGACAGTGGGTTGATATTGAATATCGTAACTCCGGGATTTCCCTTATCGATCGTGTGCAAAACGTCGACATTCGGCAAAAGACCAAAGTCGAAGCTCTAGGAATAGGTATAAAAAAAACTAATCAACTGTCAAATTTCACACTAATTTCAGGAATACAGGACTCCCACAAGTTTTAATGCACATAAACCTCTGGACTGAATTATGTCAGCGCTTAGCCTCGTTCTTTTAGGTACCTCCACCGAGAAAAAACTTCGACATTTCACTGCGTGACGTGTCCATCCTAGGTAGTACTTTCTAGTAGGTACATTAACTGTCAAATTCTGACATTTTACCGCCACATGACGCGTGACTTGTGCCATCGTACTAACCAGGCTATGAAAAGCCATGGTCGCCACGAAGCAGTCGTGTCGAAACATTCCTCGCAAGTTTCATAAGCAAATACCTATGTAGGTTATCGCGTATGCATATTTTTCACTGCAACTGATTGTACAGTCTAAAGCACATCGACATTTACAACAAGTGGCACTCTATTCATTCACATTACGAGCTACTTTGCAACGAGACCTTATGTTGTTCAGCTGTTCGTCTGTACTACTTTAAAATGGTTTTGTGCTAATGGCGCGTCCAGACTCAAATGAGGAGACGCGAATGAACAAATGCGGAGTGTGAACATAACATTCTCTGACTCTCCCCTGCACTGAAAACTCGATCCTTAAGCATTTGAAGAAAGGCAAGTAGGGTTACCATCAGTTCGAATTTGTCTGGACTGTCAGCCTTCCCTCTGGGCATGGGATTTAAGAAGAAAGAAAGACGTTCATTGCAACAATTAACACGTCACAGTAAATAAAAGGCATACCACTCATAGTTACGTAAAAGGAAAACAAAAACAATTCACATAAATAAATGATAAGACAGGGTGAAATCAGAGCGTACATCCTGTACTCCTAGGGCTTCTCAAGGAGTGATGCTATATTGAAAAAATGTAATGACAAACAGATCGCCCCCACACTCCCGCACGCGTACCTTCTTTACAATTATTCCTTGGGCTCATCAAGAAATAATTTTACAGGACTCAGCTAGGCTAGGTTTTCGCCAAAAAAAAAGATTTTATTGCTGAAATGTCTGTGTAATTTCCATTTTTATGTACAATAACATAAGTTTACATAATATAGGCACATACGTTGCTTCTGGCCCCTCACTAGGATACCCTGTGTCGTGGGAGCCTGAAACAACGACTTACTTTTTGCAATAAAGAATATATATATATATATATATATATATATATATATATATATATTCTTTATTGCAAAAAGTAATTCGAAATATGATTACATCGACATCGCAAGCATGTATTGTAAATGCGTTGCGTTGCGTTACGTTACGTTACGTTACGTTACGTTACGTTACGTTGCGTTACGTTACGTTACGTTACGTTATGTTATCTATCTATCTAAATCGCTACAGTTTATATTCGCGGTATTGTGAAACCCAGCGCTGCGTCCGTTAACTCAGGGCAGAACCCGGGAGAGTGAGGGCGTTTTCGATTAAACCTCTCTGCTTCGGGTAGGTCAGTCCCGGTCCCGGGCGGCGAAACCGAAAGTGGGCGCAGTTCAAGACCGTGACCCGTTTCGGGAACGCGGGAACGCCTGGTCCCGGGGGACGTGCGACTCCCGGGGACGCTGCCACGGTATTTCCCGGCCAGTGGTTAATCGATACAGCGGCTCAAATATCAATCATTTCACAGTATAAATGTACATGGACACTTAAATAGGTACCTAGGTGATGGGATTGGTGATGTTGTGAGAAAAGCACTGGTACAGTACATTTAGGTAGGGAGACGAGCTGTCCTGGCTGGATTAATAATAACTCACTCGATAAGTCACTTTTTTATATAGAACTTATTTTGCAAATATGCAAATATTGTTACTGTATTAGTAATAGTTGATGAGATACATGCATAGAAGATACATGCATTTTCTGTGAAACAGAAAGAAACTCGATAGCCACATTCAATTACTAAAAAGTACTAATGTAAAAACCTACCTTAGAATGCGGAACGAACTATTTTTTTTTCAAGAAACTGTGGCTGTTGGTTTACCTAATGAATAAAATAAACTATAGAACTAACGAGCTAACTAAAGAACAAATATAAAACTAAGTTTTTTCCTCTGTTATACTGGTGGAACAAACAATCAAACCTTTTAAAAAATATCCATCCTGCAATAATATAATAAAAGCTATAACGTTTTAAAATACAGTCGTAATAGAGGGGCCTGTTGATAGCACAACAATTTATGTTTCACAATGACAATTCGATGTACAATGCTAAGTTGCATCTGCTACGAGTCTACTTGTTAATCAACTTTGCAATGTTCACTACAATAATCACTGAATAATTGTTTTCGTCTATCAATGTATAGAGTGTTAGCTTTTAGAATATACCTCGGCTACTATCGGATAGAATCGGATATATTCGTGTAATAGAAATATCGGAACTAATATGACACTTAATTAATTTTGAAATCAGAACACGATCATCAGTACGAAAACCGGCCAAAATTGGTGAAAACCGAAGCCTACTCTAGAGCCCGAGTCGTAATATATCGCATAGTAGTTTTATGAAACTCGGCCCTGTCAAGTTTTTGACTGTCAACTCAACTCGCACTCAAACACCAATAGAAAGAAGTTTCCACAAAATCAAGGTATTGTATTGGACAGCTCACAAGTGTCTCGCCTTTTCCATGGAAATGGTGAAAGGCCTTGAGGCCCCAAGCGATTGATGAAATCGCTGTTACTGATTGTACCTGCCTACTGTAACGTTACCAGCCAATACCGTAGTGGGCAGGTACTAAATACGAAATAATTAAACAAACGGGAGTTTACAGAAAAGTGATATTTGTATTCGTCGTTACGGCTAGACCGAATATGGCGAAAAATTTCTGACACGCGTTATTGCAAAAAACTTAAAAGAAAAATAGGTATGTGTAGATGTTTAATCTAAAAACAATTTCCTTTTAGTCAGCCTAAGAGAGATTCTGAATTATAAAAAGAATAATTCAGAAATAATTCTATTCATACGATCACTCTGTTTTATGTAGCCTCGATTGTGTGCCACTGCTGTCACGGCAAAGGCCTTCCCTTTTGCCTTCCACTCCTCCCTGTTCATGCCACCTCCTGCCAGCCCAGCAGAAAGGTCGTGAGGTCGTCCCGCTGTCTCCGCTTGGGTCGGCCACGTTTGCGATATCCATCGCGCGGAACCCTGTCAGTGACGATTTTTGCCCACCTCTCCGATCGATCTATACGATCACCTAGATTATTATTATTATAAGAGATCTCTCTTATAGATAAGTTCGCCTATGTGACAATTTTATGTAATAATATTTCAAATTAATGGTTGCCTCATCCAAGTGACAGAAAGACGCTGGATGCAAGCCGCTCGGTCTTTTGGAGGAGGCCTTTGTCCAGAAGTGGACTTGTTGTGGCTGAATGATTATTATTATTATTATTTTAATTCTTTATTGCACTAATTACATGAGTAAATGTACAAGGGCGTGCTTAATGCAAAAATAATTCTCTTCCAGCAAACCTTTGGTGTTGAAGAGACTCGCAAAGGGTAGTGCAGATGATGATGATGATGTATGGTTTGCAATACATATTATTTTACTTACTAAGATTAATATAGTTGCCCGTGATCCAAGAAGAGGAAACCGTTGATAGCATAAAACTAACAGAATTAGAAAGGAACGTGTAATATCCTTTCTAATTTAGTAAAAACGATTGTGCTCAAAACTAATATTAGTCAAACAAAAACTGACGGACTGGAAATAAATTGTGTTTTCATCTAATAATTATGGTGTATAGACATAATTTTCATTAAACTGAATCCTTACCATCTCCACCAACTCCACAACATGGTGGCAAAATTATCGGGAACTAAAATACCACGAATATGAATTTACATATTATTCGTGGTAAGGGAAGTTTTAAAAAATAAATTACGTTATGGTATGTAAAATAAACGAACGCCGCCGCCTGAATCCCCAAGAAGTAACATAAGTTTACCTCCTGTCCTGACATATCTGTTTCGCTTAGTCAACAACCGATAAGTAATTCATTTGAATCCGGATTAACTTGCTTGATTTTTGTTGGAAGAGTCCGAACAAGTTTCGCTGTTCTGACGCAAGTTTACCTGGTCAAATTCAATCTGGATTTAAAAGAATCCAGATTAACTCACTCGATTTTCGTCGGATACTGTCTCGATAACAACCCTTGTATGTCCCTACTGCTAGGGCACGGGTCTCTTCCTGCATCGCAGGATGGCCATACTCTACCACGAGGGCCAAATCCCGGTTGGTGGAGGGTTGTAAGACAGTGACGGGTCTTATCAAGAAGTTATCAAGCCGCCCATAAGGCCTCTGACATGACTTAACGGATAATGTCTAGTGCTTACAAAAGTTTTAATCCAACAAGTTTATGGCGAATTCGTCAAAATGTGGAAGGGACTGAAATTCTCCTGTTCACTAATGCCAAGCAGTAGTCAAAAACCCTACCAGTGTTTTGCAGCAACTTTTTTAAAATTAATATTCCTCGTATCTACATTTCCTCATACCCCATTCCCCGGTCTTCTTATTGTAATTTATATCCCCCGTATCTACCACAATGATATGTACATTCTAAAAAAGGGACCGCAGGAAAGTGATATTCCATTAACCGAAATGGTTTCTGCGTGTTACTTTCAGAAGGAAAACTTATATAGTTAAGTATTATTTTGTGTTTGTACATCTACTTCCTTCTCCAACGTATTACTCCAGTCTACCCAAAAGTTGTCTGGAGGACGCTTTTAGTGAGAAAACCGTACATAGTATTTCTAAATGATTCGCGATACTCATACATAGTTATATATCAAACGGGTCAATTCGCGATTATTTATTAGGTAAAACGTAATTACCTTATTTATTAGGTAAAACGTAATTACCTTATTTCCCGACGTTTCGGCAGCGTTACAGTTGCCGTGGTCTCGGGTAGACTTATACCTAATAAATAATCGCGATTTGACCCGTTTAATATATAACACTTAGACCGTACATACTCTTAGGTTAAGAAATGCCTGTGTAATTTCCACTTTTAAGTACAATGAAGTGTTCTCTATCTATCTAGCAATACCTCTATAACCTAACCTTCCCGGCATAATGTGTATTTAGAAAATGCGCATATAGTGCATAGTGAAAAATTGCTACATATTTTCGTGGGACCATGACCGTTGTGTCAATTCGAAGACATTTGAACATAAAGTAACTTTAACTAACAGACATAGGAGATGATCCCCATGAAAATCTTTGAACTAAAACTTTCGTAAGCACAACACATTGTAGACTTTTAGTCCAGATCTACTTACGGGTGTTGTTTTATCGGAAGAGTCTGCGAATCCGAGCGAAACCTGGTCGGACTCTTCCGATATAACAACACCCGTAAGTAGATCCGGACTAAAAGTATCCCATGAAAATCTATTAATCTAATATTGTTATATTGAAATCAGCCCGGCGGGCCGACGATATTCTGAAAGCGGCTAGCAAACGACCGAATGGGTTGGCTTGAAAGAGAAGAGCCCTGTGCCCAACAGTGGTCTCTGTTTATGGGCCGATAGATAAATAGATTATATCAAAATCTCGAGTCACAATTGTGATAGAACTTCTCCTAAACGGCTTCATTTATTTTTTTCCATTTCTTTTATTGATTCTTGATAGATCAGAGAATATGTCGTAGGCCAATTAATATGGAGCACAACATTTGCGAGGTCAGTTACTAATACATGCTAGTAATACAGGAGGTCGAAAACAAAGATGAATATATTCCTAAAGTGGCTTTACCTTGCCACCAAAATAATTCATTCTGTTCAGTAGGTACATTATCCTTTTGCGAGGAACTTGCGAAACGGACCCACCTATCGCATGCCGGTGACAAATTACTGCCTCCCGAGAGCAAAGCGGCCAATGCATTATGGGTAGATAAGGCCTGGTCAGCGCCACTGCCCATAAATAACTTGGCCAACTCTAATGTATCCTCGCCTTTATGACATTATTCACCGAGGCTGATAATGCTTTGAGTAAACGCAGGAGTGTCGTGTATCGTGACCGTGCACCTAGTCTTCTTTTTGGGTACTTAATATCTTTGTCGGCAAGGGGCGGTGGTAGCGGAGCGGTGTAGAACGCCGGCCTCTCAATTGGGAGGTCGTGGGTTCAAACCCCGGCATGTACCAATGACTTTGTTTTCTAAGTTATGTACATTTGTGAAATTATAGTAGCAATACCACTCGCCGACTGTGAAGGAAAACATCGTAAGGAAACCCTAGTGTCTGAAGTGTTAACGTACCTCAGCGCTTGCTACGTACAATGGCCCAACTATGAGGCTAAGCGCGGAAATATCAGGTCTAACTATCTTTGTCGGCAAATGAAATTCCACCACAGCTTTCCACTTTTCCTTTAGCTGCTATTCCCACACGATGATGTCTATTTTTCGTTATGTAAACTATAAGCGTCAGAGGCCTTATGGGCTGCTTGATAACTTCTGACGGTAAGGCCCGCAACTGTCTTACAATCCTTCACCAACCCGGACTTGGCCCCCGTGGTGGAGTATGGCCTAACCTTCCTGCGATGCAGGAAGAGACCCGTGCTCCAGCATTGGGGACATACAAGGGTTGATATCGATAAATATCCCACTGCAGGGCGCAGAAAAGGTCTTCTCAAAGAAAGAGAGAGAGAGAGAGAGTATGAGTGGTATTGCTAGTCTGTTAGCTTTTAGAATATACCTTGGGCTCTAGAGTAAGCTTCGGTTTTCGTACTTATGATCGAGTTCTGAATATCCGATAGTAGCCGAGGTATATTCTAAAAACTAACAGATTATACTATAACTTAACGATGATGTCTTAATGAGACAAATATTTGACTGCCTCGGTGGATCCCGGAGGTAATGGGATCCATGGAGGCAGTCAAATCCCACTAAATTTGCACAAAATGACCTTAGTCTGGGTGTATTTGCAAATTTGTGACATTGCAGAACGAAAAAGAAGAAAAAACATTTATTATATTCTTGTTCAGTTACCTTATAATTTAATGTGTATTTTTGTTCGCAATAACGCTACAGACTGTTACTACAATTATGGCAATGAATAGCAATAATAATAGGCAGTAAAGAATGAGCGGTTGAAATACGTTTTGTAAACTTATAAGAACTTGGCAACATTATTATCTCCAATCACGAAAAGAAACCCCAGTGAAGCCTGATGTCTCCGAAAATATATTCTGTGAAACTGCACAATAGGGGCGATAAGACAACGCAAACCTGGAATCGGTTGACGCAAGCGCATTGAATCATTCAATCCATTTGATTTCAATATCCCAATAACATCCTGCGGTGTCAACAAGATTTTAATTCATGAATTGTCCAAACCCTGCGGTCACACTGTAAGTGGAATACATTTACAAGTGTTATGGACACTACACCGATTACGAACCAGTTAAAGGATGCTTCAAAAAACCTTCGAGATCAAGGTGGATTCATAATCCAAGGTACTATCAAAAAAAATAGGAGATCAAGGTGGATTGATTGCCTTTATAAAGTACCCGGAACCGGCGTGCGTGCATGCAACGACTTATGAACGTTGATGAAGCGAAGGTGATCTGTCAGGATCGTGGCAAGTGGCAGTCCCTGGTCTCTGCCTACCACACTGGGATATAGGCGTGAGGTTATGTTATGTAATTGCCAATCCGCGGTGGGCTCGTGTGGTGATTAAGCCCGTACTCTTTGCTATCTATTCTCTTGAAGATTTATATTCTCAGGCTTTGAGAGAAAGTGAGTGCTCTGCTGCGGGACAAATATATATAGGCTACATAAAAAAAGGTGGATGAATAATCCAAAATAATATCCGAGACAAGAGTGGCGTCCGCCACTCTGGTCTCGTCTTCAGCCACCGCCAATATTTTAAGGGGTTCGTCATATTCTGGGATAGTTTTGTCAATGTTCCGCCCGATCTTGACGATGTTGATTCACGTTAAGTTTGTCCACCAACAGTCTTCTTCTTAGCGTGTCGATGGCCATCGTGATGACAGGACTAGCCAATCTGAGTTACCAAATATTAAGTCATTATATTTGATATTGTTCTTGAATCTTCCAATGTGCACTGCCCCTTCCTGAACACCTGGTTTATGATTATACTATACATTATACCGAAGAGTCAATACTTGTGGGCACATACGTCTTCAAGTGTTTCGTAAAGAGTTCCGATAACCGTCAAAGGCATAAATCCCTCAGAAATTGTTCGATTCAAATTCAAGACGACGAAAATCTGATTCGATACATTAGCCTACCTTCAGCCGATTTCTATTATCTCTACAATTTACATCTTCGAAATATAGGTAAAGTCCTTCATGTATTTGTGGTTGCTACCCACTGATGTTTTTAACACCTCTCAATTCTCCTTTTCTATTCAAATTGGCACGGCAACATAGGGCTGGTGACCTCATAACCATGACGTCGAAGGTGATAGCTGATATCTTTTAGAATATGTGATGTGTGTGTTCGGCATTCAGTTCGGCAGCAAGAGTTTCCTATCATGTGATTGCGGTAGACCTTAAAGCAGTAACATTTGCACTTAATTCAGGAAAGTTGTTTGCCATCCAGGTCGCGGCCCTACTCTTGTTCAACATCAACCGGGCTAATGAGCCTCATTGCGTAGAGAAGCCGGCCAGACCAGTCGGGAGATTTCACCCGAGAGCTCGAGAAAATCTTTGCATTCCGGTCTGTGCAGAGTTTCTCTCGGATGCGTCAGTAAATGCACAACGATACGCGGATAGAGGCGTACAGAAGGCAAGATTTCTCACTATTAATAGATTCGCGAGATAGACAATAAAATTGGCTTTTAGGTTATTAGCCTGATGGAGATGTAGTTGGAGGTTACGGTGAACGAAAATAGAGTGGAGTTGAACTCTTTGAGTGTTTGAGGCGGAATACATGCCAAGTATAATCTAAATGAAATGCAAGGCTGTTAGGCAAATCTTAACTTTCGTGATAGGACGAATAAAGCGTCAGTAAATGTGGGACATAAAAACCTACAAGTACTTTTTGTCTTTGTTTCGATACACAGTAGAATATTTCCAAATAATCTATCTATAATATAAAAATTAATCGCGGGATGTGTTGGTAAGCGCAAATCTCGGGGGCTGCTGAAACGATTTCGCTAATTCGTTTTTTAGAATATTCCTTGGAGTACGAGGATGGTTCTTACGGAGAGAAAAAAAAATTAAGAATCGACTGTTAGGTGGTAGGAAATTTGCTGGGTCAGCTTGTGTAATATACAAAAATCTGGTGTCATTGTTATCGTACTCGTCCGAAAAGGGTTCACCGATTTTTATGATTTTCATGTTTGATAGGTCTGGGAATAGGTTGTACGCTAATTAATATGGCAAAACAACGTTTGCCGAGACAGATGTTGTTTATAAAATCATGTATCAAAAACAGCTTAATTATTAATAAAAGTAATAAAACTTGAGAAAACTTTTGGGTCCTAAAAACAAAGAATTGATCAGCCGTAAATAATAGACATGCACTTAAATGCTAATAAACAACGCAAGGCCACATACCGAGTTAAGAAACTGAATTTGATCCGCTTTAATTATAAAGGTATGTTAGTGTATTATTATGTTAGCACACTTTTTATGCTGTAGAAGTGAACCAACCGACTATCCTTCTGTCTCATTGTTGGCCATCAACAATAATAAGAGAAAAATCTCTATTGCAATGATATATTCAAATGCATTTCATAATGCTGCCACAGCTCTTGCTAAATTGGCGAATTTCATTAAATCAACATTATGCTCGTATTTACTTTCACTGTTCCACATTGCAGCTGCTTCGTTCACCGTGCAGCTCATTTCAATTATTGGATTTGCATATTTTATGAAACCGATGCGGAATCTAACGAAGGTTCGGGTTCCTAGGCACTGATGACTTGAAAGTTTATGATTGTCTTCAACAGTACCGGCTTATATTCTGCATTTTCTCTGCGTATGTACATAATGGTCGTGCTAAGCCTAGTTTTTGAATTCACAGAATTGGTTGATCTTTAGATACACACAAGCTCGATTCCTTGATACAATTTTCTCTGTCTCATTATTTCTAAAGACCTAAAATGAGATAGCGTGCAAGGTATCGCGGAGTACCAAACCTGCATTTGTTTAAGTGCGTGCTCGGTATCGGGCTACCGTCCGATCTCCGTGCATTGATTTAGCCATGATAATGATTTAATAAAAAGACGCATTATCTATTTTATAATAATGAAGCATCGCATCATCTGCTCCAATGTAATGAAGTAAGCCCGCGGGAGGGGGGCGGGGGAGCGCGGAAGTATGTAGGCCGTTCGCGACGGGCGATACCTTATCTTATTGGGTTAACAACCTACAGACCAGCTAACATATCACTTGCAATCGCTATCAGGCAAGTGGCACTCTATTAATGTGCAATAAAGTCTATTTTAGATTGCAATAGATGCATTGCTCTGTTTGCTGCAACGTATAGCCACGAACCGCGATGTATTGGACGTATCCTCGACAATCTCGGTCGAGTATTATAAACACGTTTTGCTTTTAATGCGGGTAGGGTTACCAGATTAAAAAATGTATTTTTCCGGACGAAATTTCTGGACGAGAGTTTTCAACTTTCAGACTTTCGTGATTATGCATATAATACGCCTTATATTTCATATAAGTATATACATCATGGTTGTAATATTTTTCTGGTTGTGCAATAAAGTGTTCTCTATATCTATCTATCTATCGACATTCAGCAGCAGAATAAAAAAAATTACGTTGATATAAAAATATAATTTGATTATTTTTTACACACTATGCGGAATTGTAGGAAGCAACTAAAAACGTGCTTGCACGTGCGTGGTTCATCTTTAACAATAAGCATCTTTGACAGTTCTTTCCTTTGATCCTCACAGAAGGCCCTTCCTGATTCCGGAAATCTCCGGAAAACTTCTACCACTGGTGTGGCGAAATTCTCCTGTTTATTTGGTTTTTATATCGTTTTTAAAAAAGACTGTTCAAAAGAACATACGTCAGATGATTGTTGTGTTTTGAAATATATTTTTTGTCGTATTGTCGTTAGGTGTTCTGCCCATGTATTTAGCTCATTAACGTTTTTATTATCTATCATATACAATTTTCACAGTCCTTCACATTCCATTTATTTCAGTCCCTTTTCAACTGGTAACCCTAAAAGCGGAGAACCTTGCTGGGTAGAACTGCATTCGAGATTTTTCGTCGGTGTTGAAACTATTGGAAACTCGAATCCAGTAAGGCAAGTACTCACCACTGGAGGCGTTTTCCGAGGCGAACAGTGGGGCGGCGGTGTAATCTGCAACACAAAAATATCGAATTAGCTTTGACCTTCAAAGTTTCTCGGGGCAAAGACCTCGAATGCCTGTTCTTGCTGATTTTCAGATTGTGACATGACATTTTTTGCACGGGTCCAAAGTCAATTTGTCTTGTCTAGATTTGTGAATTGTGTGTGAGCCTATACGAGAGCCTGCTTAGAGGGTGTTAAAGAATAGGTACCTAGCCTCAATCTCGGAACGGAGTGACATTGTTTTGATAGAAGATCTCTGAAAAAAAATAAACAATATGAAAAATGCGCACAATCGTTTTACTTAATAGAGTAACTCGATTTTTATATTTTTTTAAATAGTATGCCATAAGGTGGCGTACTGCTTTTAATTGACTTATAAGATTGAGTATTTCCATTTCCATATAAATTTAGAGAAAAAGAAAAAGGCATTAATATATCCCAACATACATAGAAAGTTTCGATTTAAAAAGTGGCAAAACAATATAAAACTAAAAGTTAACAAAAGTACCGCCCGGGACACACCGCCCGAAAAGTTTCCATGTCGCTAGCAGCGTTACCCCGCTTACCCCGTTTACCCCGTTTTTACATTGAGTTCTAAACGTTTTTTTACGAGTTTGTAGACTCATAAAGACATATTTTCAAGAGATAACTCGAACGAACCCGGAACCTGCGTGCGCGCATACAACGACTTATGAAAAGAAGGTGATCTGTCAGGATCGTGGCAAGTGGCAGTCCCTGGTCTGTGCCTACCCCTCTGGGATACAGGCGTGAGGTTATGTTATGTTTTATGTTATAGCCAGAATATTGATAAACGCTTCGTCATACATTATAAAGCGTTATAAGCATTTGCCTTTGTACATCAATGAATCAGCCAGCCTCGTTGTCAATCAATTATCTTGTAACATGGCCTCCAATGAGATTAAAACATATTTTTTGTCTCGCTAATTCTCCATTTTCTGCACATTATGTTTAATAGGCATACTCTAGAAAACACCACCTATAAAGTAAACTACTTATGTGTTTCAATTATGAGCGACGGTAGCCCAGTGGGTAGGACAATAGACACGGAAGTGGGAGAGCCACGTTCTATTCCCAGTGCGGGCATGTACCAATGACTTCGTTTTCTACGCTACGCATTTGTGAAGTAATAGTAGCAGTAATACTCGCTAATGGTGAAGGAGCAAACCTGATTTCATCGGTTTTCAGGTTTCATCGTGAGGAAACCTCAGCATCGTTATTAACCCTTATATGTCCCCACTGCTGGGGCACGGGTCTCTTCCTGCACCGCAGGAAGGTTAGGCCATACTCCACCACGGGGGCCAAGTCCGGGTTGGTGGAGGATTGTAAGACAGTGGCGGGCCTTACTGTCAGAAGTTATCAAGCCGCCCATAAGGCCTCTGACATGGCTTAACGACTGCCATTATATGACAGCTGGCACCAACGGCTTAACGTGCCTTGCGAAGCACGGATGCGCTCGGAAAAATGCCACTAGCGGTAGTCACGGGACGCTCACCCATCCCGTACCTTACCGCGCCTGTGTTGCTTAACCGAGTGATTGGAAACAATCACTCGGTTCGCCTAGGCCACGAGCGCTTCAGCATCTGAGGTGTTCAAATACCTCAGTGCTTAATCCGTGGATTGGCAATTAAGCCAATGCTTGATTAGCTTCATTGCCAATACACGGTGGGCACGCGTGGTAGTTAAGCCCGTCTCTCTGAGAGAAGACCGGTGTCCTGCAGTGGGACCTTTTAGGCTACGTAAAAAACATATATGTATACAGGACATTTTTTTTTCGCTGCTAAACAAATAAACCAAGTAAGTTTCATAAGAAAATGTGAAGTACTTATTTTGAAAGAAAATAAAAAAAACATTACATTTTTATTATTAACCTCATTGTCTTAGCAACACCTTTTAGAACCACTTAGTACCTGAGTATAGTTCACTACACAATGGATTAATGTTTTTTTCTGCTAGACTCGGCGGAAGCGTTACGTACCTGTCACGAAGGCCATGGGGTAAACGACACACGGCGCTTACGCAACTATGACATTGCGCGTGCTAGCAAATAACTAGCTGAGAGCTCGCTACCAACTGCCCCATTTCGTAGAACTACCGTGTCACGCAGAAACATTCCAACACACAGTTGGTTTTGTTTTGTTCAGAGGTTAAACGTTATGTATTTAATTATATGAGTATTTATTTTTTAGGTATCTTGTATACGTTCAGAGGTTATATAAACGTTAAACTGATGCTTATAAGTATTTCATTATATGAGTATTATTTTTTTAAGTATCTTTCCGATTTAAGGTTGCCTGGAAGAAATTGCTATCAGCAAGAAGGCCGCCAATTGTACCTCTTTTTTTGTAACTGTGGTCTCTGTAATTATTTTCTGGTGTGTACAATAAAGAATATTCTTATCTTATCTTTATCTTATCTTATACATGTTCAGAGGTTAACTAAACATTAAAATGATGCTCATAGTATTTCATTATAAGTACTTACTCTCTCTCGCAATCTTTTGCTAATTGGTATATTTTCGATATTTTTAATATGTTTTCGATTTATTATTTAAGAACATGCACCTACCGACTATATTTTTCATGCAATCCACTCCATCCAAAGGTTGTCTGGAAGAGATCACTCTAAGCGATAAGACCTCCAACTATATAACATTGCTTAGATTTAAGAAATCATGGTTGTATTCTTTTTTATTACGAAAAGGTTAATCTTATTTTATTATACAAAAAAGCGTTTTTCTCGAAAGTTATTTATAGTGAGTTGGAATGTTTTTGTGTAACCTGGCCCAATTCATGATTTAATTTGATAATTCAATATACGAGCCGACTAGTACGGGAACCACAGTTTCTCGTTATCTAACGTATAAAAAAACCTATTGACAGCTGTTGACAGAAGATTAATAGATTGTAATCGTTAACACTACCTAACTGACAACTGTTGAAAGTTATATAACAGTTTCTAAAAGTACCTACGCGAAACTGGGGGTGAGAACCCAACCGCGTGCCAACATTTTGCATTTTGAAATTATTCTAGATACCATTGTTATGTGATGATGATGATGATGATGATTGCTCCGACCGATTTCGGCCATGGCGACCACTTTGACCCCTAATCACATATGTGGCGCTGGTGCGCTCGAAGATGGCTTATGTAGCCTATCTTCGCGGCGAAACTCCGTGCACACTGAGGGCACGTGAGAATGCCGTTGTCATAGTTGTATGTTATGGCAGCAGGTGGGCGAGCCTTTACATTGTTATGTAGTGTACACAAAAATACACTACAGGAAAGTTAACATAAGAAAACGCAAGTACAAATGCGAGTCGACTCTCTTTGCAAGTAGGTAAGTCTTAAATGGTAAATATCTCTTCCATTAGACCAAAAAATATTTTAGTATATTTTTTGAGGACCTAAGAGCAACCAAAAAATATATTTTAAAAGTTTGCTTTGCTAAACAGCCAAAAACGCGGTCAGCAATTTTGGTCTATGGTTTGAAGACCTGAAGTATTGTAAACAAAGTTTGACATTCAACAACTGTGAGTGATTCGTGAGCATAGTGAAATAACAACGACGAAACCATGATTTTATCGAGTTTACCTACATGCAAAATATAGCAATTATCATTATTGCATTGTTCGAGAATGCTAAAACCTGTCCATAAAGAACCCCGGGAAGTTGTGGATTCGTGTACCCAGTGAAATAAACACACGAAAAAATTGGCTCAAACTTGCCAAAAGAGACCCCGATAGGTACTTTATAGACTTAAACTCGGGTGTATATTACCTGAAGATCACTTTGATGTAAGTCCTATTATAATCAATGTCCACTGGTTCTGGCTGACAGATGTTTGTTTACAGCCGAAAGATGCTTTCAACATGGCGGATAGCGTTATCACTGTTCCGAATTAAAAACGGTAAATATTTTATTTAGTTGCAAATTTTGCAGCCATCCTACATACTTACTTAGCAAAGTCAATATATTTCAGTTTCTTAGTTAAATACTACAGGTAATATTAATTTATCGCGTCAAATTTGATACAAGTCAAGTAGCGAATTGAATTAGGGATAGCTGCACTTTTGCTGGTATTACCTATTATAAGGTAGTGAATAAACAATATTTTGTAGTTGGTTTAGTTTGTAGGATAATTTTAAGACTAGGTAGCCCGTGACCTTTCTCAGAACGCCATCAATCTCCTTGTCAAATTACATCGAAATCTATTAAGCGATTTTGGCGCGAAAATCTAATAGATAGTGTAAATTACAGTAAATAAGTAGGTAGGTATTTATAATAAAATAACAAAAAAAAATTAAAACCTGTTTGCTTTATGTTTTATAGTGGTATTGGCCATGTTAGCCATGACGTAGCGAAAGAAAAAAAAACATATCAATAAATAACAACCCAGGTCTGGGATGTTTACATGTTTGTGATGTCGTTGTTTCTGGTTCCCACGACACAGGGTATCCTAGTGTGGGGTCGGAGGCAATGTATGTGCCTGTATGTTAATGCGCTATGTTATGTATATTTTTTATTATTTACCTTTATTGGCTTTATTTAATTTTTTCGTTTTATTTGTGCCATTCAATAAGAGTAATAAAAAGGAATATTTCGGTTGTCCTTTAGAAATATTCTCGCCTCTTTGGTGAGCAACGTAAATCGCAGCGCTGTCGTGGCGCTGTCATGGCGCTGTCATTGGCTGTTTACACTGTTTGTCTATGGTCGTCTGGCTGGCTTCGATTCCGACGTTTACCGAGCCGAGCCCAACCGGCACGCCGAAGCGTGCTAAAGAAGCGAGGCCCGCCCGAGACGTGGCGAGACGCGACACCGGCAACCTGCGAGTGCGAGCGAGATGGGGCGCGGCGCGGGGCGTCCCTCGCTCCGGCGACGCGCGAATCGCGGCGCGCTTCACTTCAGTCATAACTGTAGCTTACACGCGGGCGCTACGCTTGTCAACCGTTCAATCCCAGCATCAAACATGGCCGTGTGGAGTGAAGACGCGATAACCAAATTCATCCGTATTTACAAGAAACACCCCTGCCTATGGAGAGTGAAGAGTAATGATTACAAAAACCGCGCTTTGCGGAATCGCGCTTATCAGGAACTCGTGGCATACTGCAGGAAAATCGGATTCCGCAATGCAAACAAAGAGTTTGCCGTCAAGAAGATACAAAGTCTACGCGGCTCGTTCCGGAAAGAGCTGAGAAAGATTATGTACAGCCTGGAGAACGCGAAAAGTGAGGAAGATGCTTACAAACCGTCACTTTTCTACTTCGACATGCTGATGTTCACCAAAGACCAGGAAATAAATGATGATGAAAACGACGAGTCGATGATTAACACTAACCAAGACGAGGACTCCAACGACGGCTCTTGGAACAACGGCGAGGATGTGAAAAATATCGCGACAATACAATTGAGTCCGTATCCGGACACTTCTGCTTCCAACAAACTCAGCATTGATGGGCGATTCTGTCAAAGAGACGAGGTAAGAAATTTCTAACTATTTTTGTTCTGTTGGATACTCGCTCTTACGTCGAGTGTTTTAAGAGTTACTTTTGGCACACGATGGGCACGATCGTGGCACAGCGCGCTTGCCTGAGCGACAGTAGTGCGAGCGAGCGTGACGTGATATCGCGCGCGTAAGGACGTTTTCACACTGATTCGGACGTTGGGATTGGGACGTTGCTACATTTTAGTGCACCAATTTACCTAGACATTTACATAATGCACCCTGCTTGGTTACGCTAAGGGCGATTTTGCAATAATATCATAAAGGTCTATGTGCCGCCCAGTTGAAAGCACAGTAAAGATTGTACATTTGGCGGGCTTAATACTAAAGTTGTCTGGAAGAGACAATTTTTAGTGATAAGGCCGCCGTCTGTGTAGGTTAAGAAATATCAGTACGTAATACAGAGAATATTGTAAAGAGGTTCGAAATCAGTGAGTCGCTCATTAGGTCAGTTGGAAGAGCGCTGGCACGGATAGCCAGAGATCGCGGGTTCGAATCCCGGCATGGGTGGAATTTTTAGCCTCTAATTAGTATTTAAGAAATATCAGTGTAATTTCTTTTTTATTTACACTGAATCTGGAGAAGCCCGTAGACGATTTGAACTACATAGCTAACAAATCGGTGGAATGGAAAACCAAAAAACGTATATTTCACTGAAAAACTCCTTTGGTTTCGGCGGTGGTACAAATGCAACGTTATGTATTGGACAAATTTAATAAGCTATTAATATTTTTTTAAATAAAAATCAGTACATCTAGTATTATACATAGTCTATTTAAAACTGAGTTACCTTTTTTTTTAATTTTCGATAACGGGAAGGCCTGTGTCCCTCAATAGGCTGCATTATTAATGTGAGTGTACTCATAAAACGTTTGTCCTTTTTACAGGAAGCAGGTGCTGGCAGCAGCAAAATAGGTGTGAAGAGGAAACATTCAGAGAATATTGCCACCATATCGGAGACGGACGCCTTCGGCATCATAGTCTCAAGGAAACTATCGAAGATGAACCGTCTACAGTCCGTTTACGCTGAAACGATCATGATCAACGTACTGAGAAAAGGACTCCTGGGCACTCTGACGGCCGATACGGATTTATGTGACAATCATTGCAGTAAAAATTTCATTGGGTGAATTGTCCCGATTTCTTTTGCGAGTTCAGTCGTCAACAAGGGCGAGTTTTGCGTAAAACTTTAATTCATAGTTTGTTACGCTTTATTGCACATAAATTAAAATAAAATGATTGATGTACAAAGGCGGACTTATTTCAGAAGAAATTTCTTCCAGACGGCCTAAGAAAGATTCCGAATAATAAAACAGAGAGCGGGAGATGGCAAATGGAGCTAAACAAGAAAAAAAAAACTAAAATTAAAAACCTAATTAGAGGCTAAAAATTCCACCCATGCCGGGACTCGAACCCGCTAACCGTGCCAGCGCTCTCCCAACAGGGAGCACCAAATGGCCATGTAACGGCATCAGTAAAATTTCAGACCTCTATACACTACTCTCTATTACTTACAGGCAGCTTCCTCTGGCTGAAGTAATTTGCATCACTTGCAGCCCCGAGTACCTACTTTGCAGTTAGGTATAACATCGGAATGATGTCGCTGTACCCACAATGTACAGCGATATTATTCCGATACTGTACGCTGTACCTGTACCCATTCGAGGACTATAAACTAACAGTAATGGGTCCCGACTGCAAGACTTTATATAAAGTTATAAATGCAACAGTTTGAGAAAATAATGTTTATAAAGTTATGTCATTTGGTCACTCAGGTAAAGCAGGATTATCTCTTCTCATTGAAGGTTAGCATTTTAAAATAAAATTATCTTGTTTATGCCTTTTTTTTGTTTATGCCTCTGTGGCGTAGCGGTAGCGCGTCTGTCTACCATGCGAGAGGTCCCGGGTTCGAATCCCGGCTGGGGGAAAAAAGCCCATGTATTGGATGTTTACATGTTTGTGATGTGGTTATTTCTGGTTCCCACAACACAGGGTATCCTAGTGTGGGGCCAGAGGCAATGTATTTGCTTGTATGTAAATGTTATGTTCTGTTTTCAGTTGACTTATCATATCACTGTAGTCGGGTTCTTTTGTTTTTTTAAACATATTTTTTATGAGGTGTCTGCCTACAACTCCGGCATGCAGGCGTGAGTTTTTGTGTTTAGAAACTGCTATTGTAGTCGACAGAGTGCTTAGTGCGAGTTTTTAACTACTCGATCGCGTTAACGTAAACTCATATTTCTAGAAGCGCCACCTAGCGACAAGTATGTAAATTAAAATTGCTGAGCGCGAGTTGTAATGGTTTACGTTGAGAAGTGAACACGTTTACCAGCCAAAACACGAATAAACGCGAGTGCGAGTTGTACTGTGACAGCGTTTTGCCAGTTCGAACGGTTAACTTACTCATACTCACTACTCAATGCTCGATTAAAGCGGTAGTAAAGTTATTCGATTGGATCGTCAAACTCGCACTAAGCACTCTGTTTTTACATTTTGCTGATTAAAGTTTTAGTTAATTACGCGAGTTGATGATTGACGGAAACATAACTTTGTTACATTTTAAAATTATATTCCCATTGTTTGTTCGCAAATTTAGCGACGGTTGAGTCGATAAGTTCCTCCATAATTACGTAGACAACCTTTAATATGTATTTTTTTGTAGGTATTGACCATTTCGTTGAATAAATTCTATTGCCACAGATTTCGTGTTCCTAATTCATTAGTTAGACACATCCAGTTATTCGGAAAATAGAACCTAGTACAATTTAATAAGGTTTAGTTCCCTTAACCAATCGATTACGTCAAGAAATCGTGTGCAGTTGACCTTAAGGTGTACTAAATAAAGATGCACAAGAAATTTAAACCAAACGACACGTTTGACTTTAGCGTCAGAAAAAAAATCTAAATTCAGTCAAGGTCGGTCCAGACAGCGGATGCCCGACTCGACATACCCGACTGCGAAAGCAATGGAGGTGTATGTTTTACACACGTATGTATGTATGTAAGTATTTATGTTGGGCCAAATGGCCGGATCTATTTAGACAAATGAAGTGTCAAATGAACGAGATTCATTGGCTCTAATTTCCGAAAAAAGTACAGTGCTTGGCGGACGACACCTGTGATATTGTTAGAAAAAGCGCAAAAGTATTAAAAATTGTTATAAAAACAAAAACTTAACTCGTTCTGAACTTAATTCCGGAATTAATTATTTACATAGTTGGATTCTATTATTTTTAATGCACTAACCCGTGCTAAGGAATATATAGGTTTTTAAAAATAGTTGGATTCTTCTGACAAGTTCAAGTAATTAATTCTGAAATTAAGTTACGAAGGTGTAACTGCTTACGAAAGTTTGAGTTCCAAAAACCTCTGCTAAAAATGGCCTTAATGCATGCTTCCATTTTTAAACATCAAAATATGGGACTAAACAAACATACGAAATTATATCGAGAGATCACGCCAGCTGAGGTTTAAAATTCAACTCATACATTTGCATTAATTCGTCACTTGTTTAGGACTTCAGCAGTCGGCTTTTTGTTTTTTACAACAATATTGTACTGCAAATAAAGATCTTAATGTCGGCAAGGACAAGTGTGCATCCTCTTTAATCTGAAAGTCAATATGGATGACCATATCGCGCGCTGAAAGTCAATAGGGATATTGTGCCCGGAAAGTTCTAGTGAAATATGGTTATGTGGATGACCATAATTCACTAGAAACTCGCGTACTTCTAGATTATTCATAAAGCTACGTTTTTTTATGTAGTCTATATACGTCCCACTGCAAAGCACAGGCCTTCTCTCAGAAAGAGAGAGTTTGGGCTTAATTACAACGCGTGCCCACCACGGATTGGCAATTGTTGCTATTATAACTTCACAAATGTACCTACATAACTTAGAAATCAAAGTCATTGGTACATGGCGGGATTCGAACCCACGACCTCCCGATTGAGAGAGGTAACCAGTGCAATAGAGATAAGGGGCCGTTCCATGTACATGGGTAGAACTTAGAAAAGTCTTAAGTATTTACTTGAAAAAGAAACTATGTGAAACTATATTCACTATGTAAATGTTTAGGAGTGAAGCTTTCTATCAAGATAAAGCGTTGTATCATTGACGTTGTAACAGCACTGTGTAATATAGGTTTCTGAACAGCATACGATAGATAAATGAATTAAAAAATACAGACAAAAGTTACTGTCAAATAAAATAAATAAAAATTTGCTATTTATTTTTAATTTGGCAACTTATTTTCATTTGAGAGAGACCCCCACTAGTTATAATTCCATACAATGCACGTAGCTCACTTGATTTCCCAGAAATACCAACAGCGCCCTCAAGTGAATTGCATTTTGATTATGTTTTCACTAGATCCTGGTATACCGATAACGCCTGAACCACTTTCAGTGTCGCTGAGAAACCATTAACAAACGTGTTTGTTTGTTTGTTTGTTTGTTTGTTTGTTTGTTTGTTTGTTTGTTTGTTTGTTTGTTTGTTTGTTATACTTTATTGCACAAATACCACACAATGTGATGACAATGACGTTCAAAGGCGGACTTTTTTCAACAGAAATTTCATCCAGCCAGCCCCAAAATTTTGGAATTTTAAAACAAAGTGAGCGGTTGTAGCAAATAAAATTCAAACATTTAGAAATAAAATACTAGGTACTTACTAATAATACATACAACTTACATGAGTGCCTACATAAATATTGGATAGAAAAAATATAAAAACCTATTTAGAGGCTAAAAATTTCACCCATGCCGGGATTCGAACCCGCAACCTCTGGCTATTGGTAGCCAGTCAATTGGTAGAGCGCTGGAACGGATAGCCAGAGGTTGCGGGTTCGAATCCCGGCATGGGTGAAATTTTTAGCCTCTAAATAGGTTTTTAAATTTGTCCTTAGCACGCACGGGTGAGTGCATTAAAAATAAAAATAGAAAATATATATATATATATATATATAACAAACGTAAAATATACCACAAAAACGTAATTTATTTTTATTGTTTATTTTATGTAAGGTGTAAAGAAGTAATATAATAGATACCTAGATAGATAGAATATTCTTTATTGCATGTAGTCGTACACCAGATTACATAAGAGACTTAAAAAATAACAGTACAGTACACGTGGCCGCCTTATTAATAAAAGTAATTTCTTCCAGACAACCATAATAATGAAAATGTTATAATGTTGATAATAATAAAGTGACACTAAAACAATACCTACACTGTAAATAAGTATTATCTAGCAAAAGGTTTCTCTACAACTTAGTTTAATAACAATAATTAGTTTAGTAATAATTAAGACAAATCCGTCAAGCCTAACATCGAGACACCTTGTCGTTAAATTGGCACTAAAACACCGGTGTATTCAACTAAGTACTGCGCAAGTGTGCGTACCTCAATACAATCGCGCTTCCCCTAGCCGCGTTTGCATATCGAACGTGCGGAGTGCAGCGAATGCGTGGCTAAATATAGGCTGATGCGGGGCAGCGCAGCTTGCGTTGAGCGTGGTCAGTACTGCCCCCCTCTTCCCCACCACCCCTACCTCCTGTACCCTACAATGGCAGCCCTAGGGCTGTCAGGGAGCCTAGGCTCCAAGGATATTGGAAATTGCGCCTCTCCCAGCTCAGTTTATTTAGCGCGTCCGCAGTTGTGCCTGCACCGATGGAAACTGGATTATAACAGTATTGATTCCCTAAATTGTGTCCACGTGTTGTGACGTATTTATGCGGCGGATTGGTTATTGGGTTACGTACTTTCGTCAATAATTAAGTAGGTATTGTTTTCAACGGATACCGTTGCTCTTTTTTCGATATTGTATGGGCAGATAAACTATAACAAAGTTTGTTACAAAGTTTACCTTAACACAACTAATTAGAGTGCACGTATGTAAAGGTTGAAATGCTGTCTACTGTACTAACATTTTATTTTGAAAACCGCTCAGTTTGAGCACTTTAAATGTATTATCTGGGATTTGCTTGGTAACAAATATTTTACTCGTTCTACTCTTGGTAAGCATTCTATTCTTTAAGGGTTCTGGTTTCATTCAGGATTTAACCCTGTAACCTTAACTAAAACACAATGGATTTCAGGCTAGCGGGATAGGCATACACTAGACTTGCACAAAGAGTGTCTTTGAAAGGGAGTAATATATTTTCTCTCTGGAACCCGTTATATCCCCATCGTATCTTTCACATCTGTAACTTCTCTTTAGGTACTCTTTCAGTCTCTTTACTTTCTATTCAGCACATACGGCTCTTTCAGTTTCAAAAATATATGAGCCACCAATTTTAGCTGAAGTAACAGCGACCGCTTTTACAAATCCGCGATTCCGCGACTTGCGTCTCTTTCATTCATAGGGTGTTCCATACAGTGTGTGTGAGAATAAGTAAACGTGATTGGGTTGATATACCTTTTTACATTAAATGTTTATTTAGAGCAAAGCAAAAGGCATTACTAAATCGCAACATTCACAGGAAGCTTCGGACACAATTAAAATTGCTTGATATACCTACAACGTGTGATATGAAATCATATCTCGCCCCCACCCCCCAACCCTCCCCCATGTCTAGTATACGAAACGCAGGGGCAGGTGTGTATGGGCATGAGACTTTACATCGACGTGAAATGCATATAGCGTGCCTTCATATACACATTAAATATTACCATGAGGAAGGGCTGTTGTTGGTAGAGGTAAGTTTCCGATTTGTCATGCGGAATGACATGCTTTATCGCATTTACTTTTTAATTGCTCTTTCATTCGATGCAAATTGACTTGACATTAAAGAAGTTGAAAAAGGTAATGTCGTAGGACATGGTTTTGGACCTTATTGGGTAAGACCAGTAGCAGTAAGATTCCAATAACTATCTCAGATTTTGAAAAAATGTTTCATTGTTCCGAGAGTCAAATGTAGTCCCTGTGCATTAACAGCAAATGAACAATCAACGCAGTACAACGTAAATAAAAATACAATAAGGATAATTTAATCTGATCTGTCAGGATCGTAGAAGGTGGCAGACCCTGGTAACTGCCTACCACTCCAGGATACAGGCAAGAGTTTATATAGGTAGCTAAGCAGGATATTGAAATCATAATCATCGAAGTTATTTATTACATTGAGGACATAAAGCAACATCAATGAGCTTCGATCGAAGATTCCAAATAGGCCACGATGGAAGTCTTTTCGCTAGATATAATTATCTGTACACAAATAAAAAAGTTGAGAGACAGAACGCTCTGTCGCTGATGACTGGCGGTTTGGAAAGATATAGTATAAACAACATACCTTGCCATTTTGTGAATTTTGAATGCTCTAATCAATTTTCAGGTCAACAACGAAAACTTCGCAACTGTCATTTGTACTGGCAGTGTCCTTGCGTGGTCGAGATACTATACCACCACGCCACCCCAGCCGCGCCTGTGGGGGATGCTTCTGAGTATTTCTAATTTAACTCGCATGTGGCCTACAGCAAAGTTTGAACGACGAGCGTACGCTCTAGGGATGTAATGGTCTGTTATGTGTATTATTTCACAGAAACTACATACCTACTCCCTGGCCATCTCGTAATATGTTATTTTTTCACTTACTGTTTGACGTAGATAAATACTCCCTTTACGTTTCGCCGGTTTTCTGTTAAATTAATATGCACGACCGCTCACAATCAAAACATGCCAACTTCGTTGATTCAATTCACCGGTGCAATGTACACTTATTTTTGCATCCTCGCATGCCTCGGCGTAAATATACGTTTCAACTTACGAAACATCGAGTGCATCCCATTATTACGTCCTCCAGTATTATACGTTAGCCGCCACCCTCTTTGTGAGTGCTGTGTAATACGCTGTTTAGTTATAAATTAGAGAGCCCTTTGGTGGCTTGCGTACAAATGACGTAAACAAAGGGTCGGTTGGGAATTCTAAAAGCACTTGGTGACTGCAATTTACGCGACATTAATTAAATAACTATCCTTCCGACCATTCCCACTTACCTATATGGAATCCATTTTTTTATCATGTATCAAAACTGTTCGTGAAAACAGTTTATCTATTCTACTAGGGAGAGAATCATAAGTTCTCCGTGCTCCGAGTATTCTTAGCGTTGCGTATCTACCCGATACATCTAATCCACGAATGTCCCACCTATCTCGGTGTACTTACCCATCCCCAAGCCAGACTCTATTGTCGGAGGTGTTATCCTGTATGTGGGCGGCACCGCAGGCCCTCCCTTCGCCCTTCACCGCCACCGCAGCCCGGCAACGCGGCCCTAATGACCGCAGTGCAAAATTGGAAGGTGGAGAAGGTCCGATAATGTAGAACCGCGTATAATCTGAAGAAGGCCTGTACTTCAGGTTCTAAAGTGTAAAGCTAAAAAAATATAATGCATTCGTGAGGAGGAGGGACTGTAACGATCTTTGTAAATACATTCGCCGCAGCCGTCTAGTTTGTTTCTAGATGGAAGACAAAACCTTACATTGTTTTAGGAGTCAGTCCCCAACTAGCCAGGAAGATAAGATCTTCTCGAGAGAATGTTTCATATCGTGTTTAATTTAATTAGGGTCGTACGTAACAGTCCTAAGTACCTACCTATATCCTAAATATTTACATATTTCAGCTCTAGAATTCGGTATTCCCAGAAGAAACGCCCATACCCATTTCCATCTTGTGTACCTAACTGATGTAAGAAACAAAATAAGTTGGCCTCAAAGCGCACGAATGTTTTAATTTTTTTCATTTTGTTTCTTTGTCTACATGACTTTCTGCTGATGATATGAGTAGGCTCTCTCCTAAAGCATACTCTTTATTTTTCCTGCGTTAAAATTCCTAAATATTGAAATCAATCACAAACAGACTAGATTCTCTAGACTATAAAAAAACTTCTGTGCACAGCTATCTGTCGCGTGGGTACTATAGGCCGTTCGGGGACTGACAGCAATCACGTTGCCGAGTGGAAAACACAGGCCCTACTATCGACATTGTTTTGATTGCCTTTTGTGACCGACGAGATTTATGATGAACAGTGTTTTCTACCGTGTTGTTCTCGTATTTATTCGCTGTGGAAACATCCTCGCTTGGTACTTGGAATACTACAAATTGTGTTTCAGAATACCACATTTTGTAGTTACACGGCGCACGAGAAGAACAGACCCCCATCAGCTTCAAACTACATATTATTTAAACATCATCATGATGTCATACGATGGAGGAAGGCTAATTCAACAAAGCTCGTGGGCTGCGCAAGTTAGAGATCACAATAAGCGACTAAATGACTGACTATGATTGATTACAGCCATCAAAAGACAGATCCGCTAATTAAACCATATTGTTTCACCGAAATGACGGACGTCATCAGTAAACTACAAGCAATTTGCGTGAAAGGTCACTAACCTAAGATTTACAACACCATACTGTGAAACTGGCACAGCGTTATGCTAAGTCGGACGAAGGACGCTAGAAACAAGAAAAAGCAGACTGTCGCAAAAAAGTGTGTGAGGCGCGCGCAGCGATCCTACATAACATCATTACTGCATCGTATAACATAAATCGATAATAGGAAGCATGTAGAGCCCCTCCGACTAGTTCAGCAGTGCGTGCGACCGACCTATACACCCACTAGTGCAGGCGATGCAATGCGGGCTAAATATAAAGGCCCCCGGCGTTCCAACGCGCACTGCAACCAAACGGAACTTATGTCGCAACACCAACGTTCAAAATTGCCTGACCGGACCCACTAACCAGTTTTCTTGGCTTACCGGCAATTCACGCCGTAAGGCCATGGAGTTACGGTGGAGAGTCGAACGGTAGAGCCGCCGGAGGTATTATTACAGAGCTGGTGCATTCTAGTTGCAATTTCGCATGATTTCGCTCTCGGTCGGGCTGTGTGTTTGTGGCGCGCTGAAGATCAGGGCTAACGATCGGCGTGCACTCGCCGTCTCGTTCTCCCCTGCCGCGCGCCGGCAAAAAGAAACGCTACGGCTTTATCTGACAGCGGCGCGACCACGCCGAGAGGCTTTTGTGCGTTTTCCATGTTTATGTTATGGCGCAGCACGTACTGTGGGGCGATTTGAACGGCTGCCACATAGTGATATTTCTGCGCTCTTTTGTTTTTATACCGCAGAACGTGTTTGTCGAGCTATGGAACCTGTCGCGGTGCTGCGATGAAAGAGTAGTTAAGTAGTTGCTAAGGAGCGTTGCGAGCCAGTGAAAGCGAGAACGCAGGAGCTAGCAACACGTTCTGCAATCAAATATAAAATAGAGACTGGCATGGCACGTAGCACCTTAGTATTAAACAGATTACGCTACGCGGCTACGCACCGTAGCAAATTACGTGTGTACGTAAGAAAGAATTTTTGGGGCGGGCGGGGCAACGTTTTTAGGCAAGTTTGGCGAAGTCAAAGGCGGGGGCGATACGGCAGCAATGGCGTAACGCAGGAGAGAATACTATATTTACTTGCGGGCACGTGTTCAGAGCTGAATGGGCGCAGACCTTGACCTTGAACCCGAGGGGAACGCACGGCGCGGCTCACGCAGCGCCGCCCGCCCAAACGCCGCGGCCCGACCGCCCGCGGCCGCGCGCCCCTTGCCGGGGCCCCCCGCCCCCGCAGCCTTCCCCCCGCCTGATCAATAGACCGCTTCCTACTTACAATTTCCTGCTTACACGTGGAATTTGTTTCAGCTAATCTCTGACATAATGTCTAACTTTTGTTTTCCTCAAGTTGGCGGCGACGTGGAACTTTTATTTATGATACTTTTTGGGCCGCCCAACAAGGTGGAAACTTTGTACAGTTTGTAGTAAACTTTGCAGACATGCTAATTTATTATTCTCATGAAGTCGTGACGACTTTAAATAAATAGTATTCACGAAATCACGACGGTCAGTATGCCTTGCCGAGAGAATATTTTTTGCATTTTTTTTAAGCGTCGAGCGGTACCTAATAGGCTATTTTATACACGTTGCAGTCGGTGTCACACCCGTCACGCGAGTTATGAAAAGACAGTCTTGCCAACTTATTTGCAGAGTCATTCACAGTTCGAGTGACTCTTATTCAGCTGATTTAAAGACTGTTTCGGGCTGCAGCGGGTGAACGAATGCGTTGGTGTACGGAGGCAAGCGTAGGCGAGGAGTCTAGGGCTCGATCAATAGTTTGCGGGCCTTGCTTCGGCTATTCGTGTGCTGTTACCAAGCCAGTCGGCATTTGAACGGCACGGTATCTGCTCTGGATGACCGAGCTATTTTGACTCTCCATAAATTAATCCGCGCCAGTTTCCGAGTGGAGTATCTATCCGCTCTGAACTCAAACTCAAATGGTGGGTAGTTTCGCACAGATTTGGCTTATGTAACTAAACTCGAATCGTTAATCATGATTGGCATAAGCCGATCAAGCGCTTTGCCTCGCTTTTGATATTCAATTTGCAAACAGTTTTAGTTGTATCTTTATTGAAAAAAAGCTGCGATAGTCTATTGATCTTCTTCCTCTTCATGCGACGTCTCCTACCGGAGGTTGGCAACCAATTCCACATCAACAGACTACAAGACCAACTAAGCCTTATTCTTTCTTAATCTGCTGATGTCGGTATGTAAAAAGACCCGTTTGATGCCCTTTACATTAGATTTGATTTGAAACATCCAAGGGCGGCAAAGAATGCGTGTATAGCGTTCCCCTCCGCGTGACATATTCCTCGACATTTTCGGTCATCGGCCGTGTGCGACCCCATTATTATATATTACTCCGTGTTCCATTGACATTGAATTTGAGCTAGGGTTAGAGCAGGGTTAAATCCGGCCAGGCGTGACGAGGATATCGTCTAAATAGCATTAGGCATTCGTAAGGGCTCAAGAAGGGGTTCTCAATCTCATAGGACTAAAATTTTCACGTGGCACTTAACTAAAACTAAAAATTCGACGACAAAAGAATATTATATTATCGATTGATCGATAGTGAAATAGCTCGTCAATGATCGACACAATAAGTTACTAGCATACATCTTTCAGAGTGCTTAGAAAGATATTTACAATTTCATATACCAATCCAAATAGTCCAGTTAATACTTGAAAGACCAACAATGAACGGCCTAAGAAATAAACTTACTTTCATGTAGTAATTAATAGCTAGTATTGAATTGAATTTTGAATTGAAATAATTTATTCACTTAAAAACACAGTACAATGACAGAATATACATAACAATGTACAGGATTATTAATTTTAGATTAAAAAGAAACATGCAAGGAATATCAATATAGTAAAAGAATATAGTAAAAGCATTAAGAAATAATTCTAATAAATAAATAATAATAAATAAATATTCATCGACATATTACACAGATCTCGTCAGCCCTATACTGAGTACAACTAAATGACTCGTGTTATAGGTGCTAACTTGACCATAGATTAAATACAATAAATACAGAAATAACATCCAAGACCCGAGACAAGCTAGAAAAGTTCGTTTCCTAGTTTGACCCTGCCGGGGATCGAACCCGAGACCGTCGGTTTTACAGTCAGCGTGCCACACCGCTGCGCCACCGAGGCCGTCTACTTTGCGTTGATGGTATTCATTAAAAAAAAATTAAGATTCCGGCAGTGGGAGGGTAACTGGTAAAAATAAAAAACCTATCCTTAGCACGAGTTAGTGCATTAAAAATAAAAAAATCAAGCGTCCAAGATCTTCTTTCTATGATCTGAGATCTTTCCTAATTGCAAAACTGATACCCCACACCTTGCCATGCATTTATATTTTGAAGGAGACATAAGCAAAGGGAGTATACTTGTGTTTCCATTCTATATCCTAGAATATTGCAAATCCAGCTTGAGAACCCCTGGCGTAGGATTTTAGAATACTAGGCACCCTTTATGTCGCACGTGTGAGATCAGGCAGGCATTATGCCTTTCAAATTAAATCAGGCAATAAGTGAGGAGTGTCTTTTTGGGAGCTACGATTTTCTTTGGATTCTAAACCAGTATTATAGTAACGCTTCCTTTTATGTTCTTCTGCCTTTAGGTATTTTAACGTTGGTATACTCTTTCATCTAAAAAAAAGTACCTAAGTATATTTAATGCTGTACGTTGCCTTTGTGATTCTAAGCGTATTCAGTTTATGCTAATATTTGACTATGTCGTTGAATGTTTGTCGTGGTTTTTTTACTGTTTTTGTGTATTCGTATGTTTCTTGTTTGTACTTGTATTTGGCTATCAAGTTTCCTTCTTTTCTATTAATATTTGTGGTTTACTCGGTAATGGGTTAGTAGAATTTCTCTTCAGTGTTCGTTAGGTTATCTTGTCCGAACAAGACATGTGTATTGGTTGAAATATCTTATGTCTATGATGAGAGGATAAAAGAAATTACGTTGGTGAACTAGACATACTTTACTCTCAAGGCTCTATCATCGACATCATTAGGCCTATTCATGGTTACTGAGAAAAACATCATAAATTAACTCACGCTTGTATCCCGTAGGGGTGGTTAGTTTGCGAGATAATGACGAAACACAAAGATCGAGGATTAGTTGTGGATTAGCAGAGTACTTGCATAGCAGAGTATGACGGCCTCGGTGGCGCAGCGGTTTGGCACGCTGACTGTAAAACCGAAGGTCTCGGGTTCGATCCCCGGCCGGGTCAAACTAGGAAACGAACCGAAACTTGGATGTTATCTATGTATTTATTGTATTAAATCTATCGCCGAGTTAGCACCTATAACACAAGTCATTTAGTTGTACTTAGTATAGGGCTAACGAGAACTGAGTAATATGTCCATGAATATTTATTTATTATTATCTATTTGTGGATTCATCATCAACATCAGCCAGTGTCAGTTCACTGCTGCACGTAGGCCTGATGTGGATTCATGATGGAAAAAAGAATTAGTAGCCAGTATGTGACATATCGCACCCTCAGAACGAAAGAGGCCTAAGTAAAAAAATTGTGAAATTGAGTTACAATCATAGAGTCATAAAAGGGAATGCCGTGGACGGAAGATTTGCTATGCTCTTTTTTTACAATAAGTGTCTTTGCTTTCATCGGATAGTGCAAACCTTTTTATGTCTCTCTATGATTGTTAGGTACTCAATTTTTTGAGATTTTTTTGAGTATTTAAACTATTTTTTGACTTAGGCCTCTTTCGTTCTGAGGGTGCGATATATTGGCTACTAAATTTGCAGGGTACAGGCCTCGTCTCAGAGAGAGAGTATGTGCTTACTTACCACGCGTGCCCACCGTGGATTGGCAGTTTCAAGTAAACACATCAGACACTGAGATTTCGTGATGTTTTCCTTCACAGTTAGCGAGTGATATTACTGCTTAAACTTCACGAATGTACGTAAAGTATTTTCTAAGGTTAACACGAGCACTAGACATAATAAAAATTGTTTTTATACGGATTTTACTCGTTTACGTAACATTTTTACAATTTTCCGACGTTTCGGCACTTTTTCAGGTGCCGTGGTCTCGGAAAACTGTACGGAAATGTACGTAACTTAGGGAACGATGGTACACGACGAGCCTCCCGAATGCTACTGAATAATATTTAGCAGTATTATTCAGTAGCATTCGGAAGGAGCACCGCATGAAATAATTTAAAAACTGTTTTAGAGCCTGGAATATTTTTGCTTGCCCTAAATCGCCCAGAAGTTTTAATCGATAGCGTAACCGGCTAACACGAGTAATGCAAACAAACATTTTGTTCTTACAGTGTTACACAAGAAATAAGTCTTGCGGATGTACATGCGCAGATGACCAAATTTTGGATGTGCGGCAAGTTGATTGACCAATCAGATAGTTTCATTTTATGGCAGGCTGCGCGCCTTTGTTGCTATTGGTTGATTCAACGTCATCGATGCAGGTGACTATTAGTTTGGCAATATTAGCGTGAGCGAAATAGGTAGCGCTACTGCGGCAATCAATTCTGCACCTTAACCGTATCGGTTAAAGATCATGTTGAATGTACTAATAGCTTCGGGTACTTTCGTTACGCTTTAGCAAATAATAATGGACTTCAATAGTGTTTTTTTTGCCCTTTTTGTCCCTATCGTCGCAGTCATCGAAAACTTGTCTAAACGATTTGGGAAGATAATCTGCCAAACAACGCTAACTACTTTGTGGAAAATGTGAATGGAAATGGAAATTAAATTTATCTACCGTTTGCTCGGTTTTGCTTCTATTTTCCGAAAGATTGCGCTTGGTAGGTAGGTTGTCTTTAGACAATGTTGCTTGTCTAAAACCAGCGCTTTAATCTAGTAATAAAAACAAAAACCGTCCAGACTCGATCCAAACTCGCGCAAGAAGGGTTTCGTACGTAAGATAAGATAATATTCTTTATTGTACACTGGAAAAACCACAAATACAAAACAATTGCAAATATACATAGTACAATTGGCGGCCTTATTGCTAAAAGCAATACGTACGTACGTATTTAGATACGCAAACATTGTGTGTTCTTTCATTTAGTTCTGGACCATGGTTTTTATTATTTTTTGTATTAATATTTACACTCAGTTTGACACCTAGGTATATTTTACCGTTGCTACGTAAGTAAGTCAAAACAAATGAAAGGCGGTAAATATTATATATCTTGTATTTCCTCTTAATTTGTTACTTTTCGTCATCTGTTGAGAAATTCGTCATAACCTACTACGGCTTAAGTAATTAATACGATCTTGTTAGTGACGCAACCCTAAAAAATATAAAATAACAAACAGCGATACTTGCAAGTTTATGTTAGGACCTGGCCTGGGTGTTATTTGTGTCCCAATAATGTTTGGTCTAGGAATTTTGTGGAGCGGCGAATGTTTCGTTGACCGGATCTCCCCGCCTTGGGACCGCGCTTCGCAAACCGGTCGCGTCGGGCAAACCGGCCAAATTGAGTTGGTCGCTAGTTGCACATAGAAGGCAAGGCATACGGAGCTTCGGTAACTGGCCGGTCTGCCGCGGACCGGTCCGCTGTGGGTGAGCGGGTTATGGAATGCAAGGGACGGACTGACAGTGTGATTTGAAAGTGTAGTCGACTCAAGTGCGTTTGGCTATTGAGTCCCTCGATCTTTGCCACTTACGAGTAGGTATCGCACGCCGTAGTAAATTTTAAATGAAATCATGGTTTTCGTACGTTCTGGTGTAATTTGTCACACAACGCTATCAGTAGCATTCGACCCACAGACATCTTTGCATTGACGTGTCTAGGGTTATTTTCGGGAGTGCCTGAGCTTGAAAAGTAATGGCCTGCCACAGCAGATGGGTACAACTCGGTACCCCGTAGGTCATAGTGTATTGGCCAATGTCAGTAGCACGTAGGGAACGCGGGTCAGTGCGAGTATTGAACTAAAAGCTCTTCGCCGACCATAAAACAAATTATTCGTACGTAGTACTTCGTAGGTCTTTGCCATCCCATGAATAATCCAATTAAATCAAATCGTTCATGAAATAATACGCCTGTAATGATAGTTACTATTGGGCAGGCCACAAATTCAATAGGAACTATTGTCTCGGTAGTTTTTACTGGCCGCGAGCGTGCGAGATATCATTACCTTTTTTCTCATTCAATTTTAGGGTATGGGCAGGTTGGGCATCCAACCGTGATTGTTCCGTAATTCGAAATTGCCTGTAATCATATGTGCAGTAATTTTGGCCGATGTTTTCGATTATAATCATAGCTAGGCTTATTGCATCATCAGCGGGGCGGGCGGCGTACCTATAATTACATTTACATATTTAAGACATAAAGTTAGGCTCGTCTAGGCTAGAGTCTAGTGTAAAAACTCGGTCAGTCTAAAAAAAATATTAATTTTATAATTTACTAAGACACGCCGAGATACAGCAGATAATTAGCGTAAATCTGATGGCCATTTATCATTAATGACGACATGCAATTTTTATACCTATTAATTGCTTCTTGATGATAATGAGTTTCGCTCTGCGAAAATTGGCAAAAGTAATGACACTTGCCGTGGTTTAGTAAGTTTACCAAATGTCTTATTTGTCGGGTGTCAAACATAGCACTGGCAATGACACGGGCAATGAAAAAAAACCTTTAAATAATTATAAATAACATAAGTTCAAAATATTGTTCCTTGCACGTAGCATAACATAGTACAATTGCATTAAGGCCCATTGAATAATAAAAGTAAATAAATTTAGGAGTTAGATTTAGAAAAATATTTCTAATTGAATCATCTAATAAATTCCAGTGCGTTGGATACTCAAAAACTGATTCTTTTTCGACTCTCGATTCCAATATCCGGTACATAATATCTCCAATCTGTTAACTGAATTCGGAGATATTGTTTAAAAGTATTACCTATGTTCTAAACCTTCATAATATAACCACTGAAAGAACTTAAATGATACAAAGGTAGGCCATCTTTGTATCATTAAAGTTCATTAAAGTTCTTCAGTAGCGTCATAACGCCCACAAATGTAAAATTTCAGAGCGACATATTTACTTAAAATGAACGTAACTGTCGTCAGGCTATACTAGTTCACTGCTGGACACAGCCCTCCCCTAATGAGCGCCATAGTGCCCTGTTCAGCTTGCCGCATCCAGCATCTGCCTGCAGTTTTTCGCACATCGTCATCCCACCTAGTCGGAGGGCGTCCTTCACTACGTAACGTAACTGTGATTAGAGTAAAATTTTAGATGAGCTTGCATCCTAAAAAAGGAGGATGCGCCTAAAACAAATACAACTTTACTTTACACCTGTTTCTAAATAAACAACTTTAGAAACAGGTGTGAAAATGTACAAGGTACCTATTTCTATCGTTTATTGGAAGTTGGTATTAAACAACAGCTGCTAATGGACAACAAAACGGCTGCTCACGACCTATGCGTCGACAGGACGACAATAATAATTATGCGAAACGATCTAGGCTGATCATAAATCGCAATCTTGCCGTTAAAGGATGCCGTAGCCCTGAGGCTAAGCTATATTTTTGAGGAGTTCCTTGCTCTTTGATAGTCAGGCGCAGGCGTCAGCAAGGTCAATAACCAATCGGTTCAGTTTTTATTTTTATTGGCCGTACACAAAATTATTGAATCAATCACCTCGGCTTTAACATCCTAAAAACAAAAAAAGCCTTCCAATGACCATACAGTTAAGCACGGTAGCATCGGTCAAGTAATTATTCCTTTTTTTTCTAGAAAACTGTTTAGAAAAAGACCTTTTCTTCTAAACTCCAGTCAAACCAGTGATCATATAAAGAGGATTATTCTTAAGAGTCCTATTTTAGTTATTTTTTTATTTATTTTTATTAGGAAAACCAACCAGTAGGTACAACAAATTTACATTGGCAATTAAACAGAACACTTGAATAACGAATTACCATAGGTTTCACAACTTAAATACCTATATCAAAAGAGCAGTCGTTTGGCACTGTCCAAATATATATATATATATATATATATTTGGAATTCGTTATTCAAGTGTTCTGTTTAATTGCCAATGTAAATTAGTTGTACCTACTGGTTGGTTTTCCTAATAAAAAAATAACTAAAATGCGACTCTTAAGAATAATCCTCTTTATATGATCACTGGTTAATAAGATAAAATAAGTACTCAAATAAATAGAAAAGACTGATATATACTTTATATGTATACATACGTATATTTTTATATATTTTATATGTATAGTTCTTTACACGCGATAAACTTTCATACTTCGGACATTAAGGGCCTGTTTCACAATCTGCAGATAAAGTTCCGGATAAGCTATCCGCAACCAGGGCTGCCGTTTGTTCTAAATTTGAAGCCATAAACGAACACACGCAATATAGGAATATTTATTTTAGAACAAACGGCAGCCCTGGTTGCGGATAGCTTATCTGGAACTTCATTCGAACATTGTGAAACATAGGCTTAGTCTTTTAACGGTTTAGGATCGAACTTAGATTCACAGTAGAAACGTCAACATGCCTTCAAATGCTTGATCTGCACGCCTACATAATGTAGCACTGCACTAGTTTATTTCCGTTCCATCCTCGACAACTCCTGGGTGACCCAGAAGGGCTAAAAGACACAACTTGTATGACAGTAAGAGTACATAAAATATGCTATTTACTCATATTGAGATTGTGTTCTTTTGGGTCACACATGAGTACAGATATTTTCGTAGATAAACAACTTACTAGCGAAAATACCCTCGATCTTTGGAAACGAATTTGTAAGAGTTATGTTATCAATAAGTGACCTATCCGAGTCGTCCCGAACTTGGCTATTCGAATAAGTAGGTATATTTTCGTTTTTATGTCTTAACTAATATGAGTGAACTTTGGCAGTAGAAAATATTTGCTCTTTATATGAATGTATATAAATAAATACACTGACCTGCAAAAATAAGTACATTTTAATTTTTTTAATGCTAAATTCAAGAAAAGAAATTCTTTTTCACTTTTTTTTTCAGCCATGTCTTAAAAAAAGGTTAATTAAACTCTTTTCGAGTCCTTTTTAATTTGAAAGTGTATCTTGTGCACTTAAAAACTTAACTATAAAAGTGTGATACTTAGTTTTACAGGCCAGTGTAGTTCTATTTACGCTGTGTTTTCTAAGCCTACAAAGAAATCGTCTGTCTATATTTACTTCACCGGATGTACTCCCACGACGTTAAATTCTTTCCCTCTTTTGATGTACTATTGATCTCCGCGTTTTCTTTCACAGAGAAACCGCCCAGATATTATTGCCGGTATAGTCATACCACAAAATGCATGCCACACGAATGCCAGGCGATCCGAGAAAAGACCGGGCGCGCCTCTATGTTGTTCGGTTGTTCCCATCATTTTGCTCGGGTGTCTCGAAAACCCCGATGCTAACGGGGCGCCCCAATTCGGGCCCCGAAATAACTCGCGCACTCGTCCACGGTGGCCCAGATTCGGTTGACCCCGCTCCCCGCTCGGTCTGACGGTCTATCATGGACCGATCGCGAAGATGTGGAGAACGAAAAACGATCAATTATCATAATCCATTTTCCTATCAGTCTCTCTCCACTGTTACGAGTCTCTGCCGGTAGGAGCCACTGTTAGGAGCTGCCATGAGCATAATATATGTTCCTTCTCACTGTAGAGCAACATATGTTTTACGCGGTAGTGACTCTACGTGTTGCTCTAGCGTCACTACGTTCTGCTCCTTATGTCAGCTTTCCTTCAGGGTTCAATTCGCGGCGACATTTCACATTGTACATTGACATTCAGCAAACAGAATGTAAATTCTTTACGTTGAAATAAATTTATTTGATTGATTGATTGACCTAAAGGAGTCGATACCGTTTGTATTGAAGCAAGGGTTTTCGGGGTTGAAGACGATAGGATATTTGGTGATGCTCGGAAAACACTCGATTTCTAACATATAGAGTATTCCACAGGACTACTTATCTCATTTTTATTGCTCACTTTCTGTGGCAGTTCTACCCGATGTAGGTAGTCCTGATATTTTTCTTCCATGTTGCTCAATCTACTGCAGCTTTCTTCCACGCTGATGCTTTTCCCGTCTTCATAAGATCTCCCACTACGCAGTCTCTTTTTCGGATGGGCCTCTATTTCTTATCTTTATTGTGTTAAAACAAAAGATTCAGATCGAAAGATGTCACATTCAATTTTTTAAATGTCAAAGTATAATGTACCGTAAATGAATAATTATATAAATAAATACCGCGACAACAACTGATGCCGTGAAGAACACAGGTATAATAGAAAAATGTAAGCTACCGTTGAGTCGAGTCTGTAGTGAGGAAAACAACTTTTTTTTCCTGACTTATTTTTTGTATGAAAATGTGACTCGTACTGTCACATTAATTTACCGATCACATTTGCCAATCTTCACGGGCCGTTTATGTCCGTGAGAGGCATTTCAACTGGTATTGTACTAAACCTCTTTCTTTAGTAACGTATAGAATCAATTTATTAACTGTTCTTATAACGAAGTCCTGTGATTTCAATTATTTTATAATTACAACATTGTCGCGTCTGGTTCGTGATAGACCTTCAAAGCTAGCGGCCGCCTTTAGTTCTGCTATCTCAGGGGTCACGATAAACAGAAAGGTTTCATTGCCATATTCAATTTGATTTGAAGGAGCCAGCACTGTTGTGCTTTAACAATCGCAGGCAACGGTTGTGCCAATATATAATCACCAAATAATACGTCTGTGTGGTGTCGGCCTAGAGAATAGCACAAGGCGACTAAGGGACACAAACGGTGGGCAGCAGCGCCCTCTGCAGTACAATTCCACCGAACTGCGATCCCCAACCCGCATGCCCAGCGTGGGGATTATGGGCATTATCCCCTATGATAGCACAACGTGGTGCTCTTTAGGGGAGGGCTATGTCCAGCAGTGGACTAGTATAGCCTGACGACGACGACGAAATAATACGTCAAAGTAGGTAGAGGCACCAGTAGTTCATGCTTAATTGATTTCTGTAGATCTAATCTGATAAGCAATTGCTAGGATATTACTTGAATTCAAAACCGGTTTTAAGTATTTATTTCACATAAGACCTAATTTACATTTCATTCATACTACGGCTCGAAGGCAGCAACTTACGTCTTACATTGTACATTGACATTCAGTAAACAGAATGTAAATTCTTTAAGTTAAAATAAAAAAAATATTTGATTCAAATAAAATCAGGAAAAAAGGATATTAGTCAAAGTATATTTAAACATTAAAATACAAGGTTTTTAAAATGAATTAAAATAATTTACAAAACAAATCAATCTTCCAGAGAACCTGCTCTTAAATTGACTGCCATTACATGACAGCTTAATTAACTTGCCTTGCGAAGCACGAAAGTGCTCGGAAAAATTGCCACTCGCGCTAGTCACGGGACGGTCACCTATCCAACACCTGACCGCGCCTGTTGTTGCTTAACCCAAGTGATTGATTGCAATCACTCGGTTCGACTAGGCCACGAGCGCTTCGTAGCAGATACCCTTCAGGGCAGATCCTCTGATTGTAGGGTCATGAAATACACTATTTACATGAAAGATATCTTATATGAAAGATATCTTATCTTATATGAAAGATTTTTAGCCTCCAGAACAAGAAAACTTGTGTACGTTTTTGCTATGAAATAAACAGTTAATTTTTTTTTTTACGTTCTCCAATTTCCGAAGAGCTCGTCAAGCAACACGAGCTAGCCGCGTGGTATCAAGCGGCAACAGAGTGTGTACAATAATTCTGTCTAAATATCGGCGGCGGACGCAGGGTGAACGACCTCGACAGGACTCACAGGTACGGGGTTGCCAGGAGGCCGTGACCGACCAGGACTACCCGTGAACGCCAAAATCAGGACTTCAAAAAAATCACGATTTTTATTTAAATTTTTTTTTTAAACGCTCCACGAACTCAAATTTTTCACTAGTATTCTATTTGCTCTGAATTCATAAAAAATATGTAGAATAGACCAGAGGTCTTTCAAAATAATATTTTGAATAAAACTTAAACTAAAATGATTATACTATTTTTATTTTTAATGCACTAACCCGTGCTAAGGAACAAATTTGTAGAGCGCTGGCACGGATAGCCAGAGGTTGCGGGTTCGAATCCCGGCATGGGTGAAATTTTTAGCCTCTAAATAGGTTTTTAAATTAAACTACAATTCCAGATAAATTTTTAGTTACATTATTGAGATATAATTATATTTTTATTTTTTTATAGATAGACAGACAACACTATATTGCACAACCAGAAAAAAAAGAATTACAACCATAATAAAAAATAATGATAATAAAATTATAAATAATTTTAGTGATTGGTTTTGTTTTTTGCCCGGGAATTCAGGTCAGCGAATCTGGTAACCCTACCCACAGGTACCTGCGATTGCTACTGTCAACATGTGCAGGCAACTGGGGTTACCTCGTTTCAAAATAACGTGTTATTACTTGTTCACAATAGCAGTGACTAGACAAATAACGCTTTCATTATATTGAATGTGATTTCGGTTAAGTTTCTTGCAGGTCCGTTGTTGACTAGATCCGAATGAACTAATTACTTATGTTAACATAACTAGCTATGTCCCGAAGTGTTACCCGCGACTTATCGATTTTCCCATGGGAATAAGATATTTTCCCGCAGTAAAACGTAGCCGTAAACGTATGGGTGTCAACTAACTCCAAACCAATTTTTATTAAAATCGCTCCAACCGTTTAGACGTGAAGAAGTAACAAACAAACACAGTCACGAACTCCCAAACTTTCGCCTGTATATTATTAGGCAGCTCTGACATGTCTTCGATGACAGAAGGCAAATGCATTTTTGGACTAATGTATCTGTAACTTAGCTGCATTTATTGCAAAGCTTGAAAATATATTGAAAAGCTTGCGCTCCTTTACAATGGAGCTTTGTTAATCTAGCATTCGTTTTTTTTATCTAATAGGTACTTATGTAAAAATCTGGTATCACAGAATTGTTATAAAACTACTTCGAAACGGCTTCAAAGTTTTTTTTTGTATAGTCATTTGGTCTGAGAAAAGATGTAATTAATATGGAAAAATAACGTTTGCAGGGCCACCTAGTTCTTCTATAGTTTGGTAGTTCATCGTAGCGACATTTTTTATTTGTAGGTACAGTACTTCACATCATAAAAGTCCCTTCGGGAATCTTCGTTCGCGCAGACTAGGAAGAAGTGTAACGAAAGTAACCGAAGCTATAAGTACATTCAACATGATCTTTAACCGATACGGTTAAGGTGCACATTTGATTGCCGCAGTAGCGCTACCTATTTCGCTCACGCTAATATTGCCAAACTAATAGTCACCTGCATTCAATTCAATTCAATCATTTATTGCCTTAAATTACAGTTATGTAAGGTGTTACATTCTGATATTTTATAGTACAGTGTAATTTTACCGGTAAATGGCATAGCAACTTAGTACATAGAGTAAAAAATTATATATATTAAATCGATGACGTTGAATCAACCAATAGCAACAAAGGCGCGCGGCCTGCCATAAAATGAAACTATCTGATTGGTCGATCAACTTGCCGCACATCCAAAATTTGGTCATCGGACTTATTTCTTGTGCAGCACTGTAGTAGTTTTAGATGTCGTACTCTTGTGATTTAAAGACCTAAACATTAGAGGTCTTTGGAAAATATAATCTTCCGGTTTTATCCGCACTTCAAATAGGTAGGCGATTAAGGGTTTGGGATGTTAACTAGCGCCACCAATGGAATAAAAATCATAACTTGTTTTCTAATTCGTTTTTTTCAAAAAGTAAATATCATAAATCTACCACTATGACAACAATTTTTAGAACCTACCGTCTAGATCAACGACCTAGGCCTTCAATAGATTTTGGCCAAAACGGCCGTTTTTAGCGGAAATCGATTAAAGTCCTAGGATGTTAATACTACGTTCCAGACTGTATGTTGTTAAAATAGTTATCACACTTATTAAGATTTAAGACGTTGACTTTTTGAAAAACACGTATTATAAAACAAGTTATAATTTTTATTCCATTGGTGGCGCTAGTTAGCACTCCAAACCGCCTTAAGGCAGAAATGTTGATTTATCAAAGCTAAGCCTTCATCGAGCATTTTATTAATACTTTACTATTAGGTAACTACCTACTTATTTTCGTTTATAATTTTTTTTCCAAAACTTTGCTCGCGCGACTCTTTTTACTAATAACTACACCAATTATTAGTACTATTAGTAACTGTTATTCTATTAACTATTTTTTTTCTGTATCATATCGATAGGTGCTTGTTCTACGTACGCTATTAATCCAAAGGGATTAAACAATGAAATGTAAAAACAACTAAAAGAACTGGCTTAGAAAACGTCATTTGCTGTGATTGTGTGAATTATTTTGGTAAGGTTAATTAAAGAACAAAAGAATGTGGAGTTCGGTGTCACAAATTGTCACAATAGTAAACAAGTTTCCACACTTGTCCTGGACTAATTAAGGTCAATTGTTTACCTACTGTAGTTTAAAGTGTTAAAGTTAATTTGTAAGATTCTGATTCGAATCAAACCAAATTATAAACTACAATTACATGAAAATATTATTTGCTGCTCGGCTTCGAAACACTGAAGATTTTTCTTCATTATCGATTGCAATATACCACCTAAATTAATTTAGACTTTTAATTTTTCAATTACGAATAATACAATATTTTATGTTGTTTCATTTACATTACATTTTACCGGCAGCACCAGCATTAGTAAAGTCAAAAGAATCCTGAGAGTTCTAAACTCTTATTCCAATCACAAACCGTATGGTGCCGAAGTTGTTGGTAACGCAACGCCGCAAAACTTGACCAAAGAAAAGTTACCGCCTAGATTTAGAACAATGTTACGCAAAAAACCATCCTCGGGAACCGGCAATTGAAAGAAGAAAGTCACTGACAAAAACGCGGAGAAACTCAAACTAGAATCTGTATCAAGCCGCCGAGATCGACAGACAGACACTTTATTATGCGATCCGCAGCTTTCCCCGCTGGAAACGAGGCTGTGGCCTTGTCCCCCTTCTCAGATTGGCACAATTTTATCTCTATACCGTACGGCTGGCTCCCTAGCTTAATTATAATGGCATTTTACATCATCGCTAGCTTTTTTAGTAGCTCCTACATTATTTAAAACTATTAATATATGCATCTCCAATGGATTTAATACGACCATTGTTTTTGAATCCTATGAAGTATTCAATTGATTCATCTTCTCATGTTACATTGTTGGTTTCTTATCTTGAACGTAATTGGCGCCCAAAACTGTAAGTATTTTAATCCGGCGATGCTATCAAAGGTCTGCTGTATCGTGTATTGTTGTTTCTATGGTTTCAGCTTATCCTCTGATAGCATTAGTTAGCTTGATGCCTCCTTACATGCGTTTAAGTTACAACTTTAATTCAATTTGCTAGACTGTTTAAAGTGCTAAATAAAGTTAAGCTAAGCTGGTTGAATGTTCATTTCGGTGAATTTTAAACTGTGCCTTTCACAACCTTAAGGTCGGTGGTAGAATTTTTCAGGTTTATTTTTATTTAACTAGATGTCGCGTGCCAACATTTTGCACATTTACGTTATGTATGACACCCGTTGTTTTTTGCTCTCGTTTGATCAGTAAAAATCTGGTGAAATCTAACATCATCATCATCAGCCGGTGTCAGAAAATGAAGACGAAAACTATAAGAAGTTACATTTCACCAGATTTCTATTTTGTTTGCATTTTTTGCGTAGACGGGGGGCAATCCCAATTTGTCTGTGGCCCACTACAGGATATTGGATTTGGAAACTGAATACATTGGGATTTATATGTCCTAGATCAACGCTTTTGAAGGGTCAGGCTCTTCTGAAAAATAACCCTAGATACGTCAAAGTGCCAGAGTTTTTCAATAACGAATTGACAAAAACGGTGACACAAGCTCAGATTCTTATTGGAAAAAATCCTGTCATCAGCTGTCGGCGTGGCGCGAGCAGCCGCCAAGTCGCTGCTAGCCCACACAAGAGACACTTTCCAACTTGTCCGCTATAAATATTCAGCAGGTCTACCAGCAACCGTGTCCACACTCTCGCTGCCGTCAAAGGCCGCTAAGTAAAACTTATGAAGACCACCTACCTAGGTAAAGTTTCGGCTCAATTTTGACGACGAATTCTTGCACTCAGCCTGAAAATACGTCGGCTCGGCGCGCCCGAACACACTCCACGAGTCACTGTCTACTTAGGTATCCATCACTGCATCACTGCACATCCGCACGATACGGCAAGGGTCACGAAATCACTGTCACAGCACGAGCAGCCGGCCCGCCGGCTTGCAGCACACGAGCACGAGCTCAATAGTTCGACAGCAGACGAGTCGGATGTCAGAGAGACGCTTTGGGAAAAGTCGAGAGCTGATCGGAGGCGCGAGGTAGCCGCGACCTCCACGCTCGAGAGCGTGAGAGCTGTCAAAGATGAAGAGTGGTGGAGGTGGAGTGGAGCGCAGAAGAAGCGCAGAACTATGTGGCACAAGACGACGCGCGCGACTCGCCGCCGCCGACGACTGACGGGGCGCGCCGCGGCGAGGCTCGCTCGCCTCACCACCACACGCGCACTTGCGCACACTTGCGCCTGCCGCCACCGCCGCCGCCGTGCCGCATCGCAGCCACAGCGCCGGACGTCCACGATACGCTGATATTTTAAAGTTTCATACCAATTTGACTTTAAAATCTCATGGAGTCGGTTGCGGGGACGCAGGCCGGCCCGTTCGGCTGAATATTTACCAAATCAAAACCAAAGCTAGGCCCGACACTGAACAGATACTTGCGCAGTGAATGTACAGCGCGTGTAGAAACACCTAGAGCGCATGCGCCACGCACACTGCCTCGCGACGCTGCGCGCTGTCTGTGTCTAGGCATTCGAAATTTGAACACGTGTGTATGGATGTAATGCTAAACACATTAAAAATGTAACAGATTCATTGAAAAACGAAAACACCGAGCAGACTGGAGGTGGACGACAAGCTGAAAAGCAATAACATTTCCACGAATATTGGGGTTCATATTCGTGAAGAAATCGGTTGCGTGCATGCCGCGTAAGTGTAAGGTCATTAGTATGCTTCAGTCGTGATGGTACAAATTGTGCAAATAGATGTTCCAATGAACTCGTTTAATAATAGCAGCGTAGTGCGGTGCGGGCAGCGTCACGAACGTCAGACACTAGAGAGTGAAGTTGCCGCGGGTCGAGCCGAGCCAGTACACGCGCAAGCCGCGAGCAGCTAGCTCGCGGAGCCGCGACGCTCAAGGTTACACCGGCACCTACACAACCGCCCGCCACCGCCTCACTCTAAGCGCAAAAATTTCAGCTAACCGTCCACTAGATAAACTCATTCGCATGAAAACATTCAGCAAATTCCTATTGCTTTCCAAGACGTTTCAATTACAGCTATCACGAATGATTTATGTTTCGTTTACTTCAAAAGTTTTGCTCACGCTCTCTTGCCAAGTGGAGAGGCGTAAAGCAGACAACGGGCGCCTTGTTCCCCGAGGTGGTCGTCCGCGATGCCCATCGGGACTTCCGCCGGCGCCGCATCATTGCCAGAAATAGGTGCTCAAAGCAAAGGACATTGATGGACATGTCTGAAAGAGGACACGATACAACGAAATGTCTTTGTAACGACATTTTGCACGTGTTTATTTGCGACATCTGATTTTGAAATTTACTTATTAGGTACTTACTTTGGGTGTTCGAATGTCGCTGACGAACATCATAATAGATATGAAATACCCGAAAATAAAAAGGAACTGAAAGAAATACCAAACTGCAGGGAGAGAAGATAATAAAAAGACAGTAAAGCTTTCATTCGGTATTGCGGCGCGAGTGCATCGCGCGAAATTCCACTCGATCTCATTAGCCCATTGCACTGACAACTTGGCAGGTGTGAGCGATTTGTTTTTCGTCATCCCACCAGCAAAGCTGGTATAATTGAAGGACGCATTTCAAAACATTCTCCAGAAATAAACCCAAAACAGACAGCGACCAGAAATTAGAATCCATAATAATTAATAAATTTTCAAGAGAGCCTAAGAGTCTTGCGGTAAATATTTCACAAACTCACCCCTGTATTCCGGAGGGGTAGGAGAGACCAGGGTTCGCTACTTGTCACGATCGCATCGTCAACATTAATTAGTCGTTGAATGCACGCACTGTGGTTTTTGGCCTCGTCTAATTTTAATAATAAAAACAAACTTTGGCTTTTGCATGTACGTAAAGATTATTTATTCAGCGTTTAGTTGCACCTTTACTAACACTATATGAGCGAAGGAACCTCTACGGCGCTGCAGACCTGGGACAATGTTTCTTAAATGGACGAAGTCTTGCCCAGCACCTATGCAGTACTGACAGATTAGTCGGTCTAACCCACCAGATAAGATAATACGTGTGGAGCCAACGAAAAGGTGGGTTTCCTCACTAAGTTTTCCTTCACCGTTAGCGTATGGTATTGCTACTTTATATTTGCTAAAAGCTAAAAAACACTGAACTCCGTAAATTATTCTTGATTGCTTTTTTTCAGTGTAGCTTTGGGATTGTAATTAACTTTATTAATAAAGGACTAACTTTGGTAGCCGGCGACCGTCATCTTTTACATAAAATATGAGCAATCTTATAACGAGGCAGTGAGTTTGTGCTTAAAGGTTTTTGTGAAGATCGCCATTAGTGTACTCGTTTATTGAATCGGCTTTGGCAAGCCCTATAAGGACTGAGGCGGTGCGGTCTGTCGCCGTAGGTAACAACTAATTTGGTCTTGCCATTGAATGGACAACCATCGCAATTTATAGAACTGCTGCTCCTTTGTTAGTAACAAAGTGCCGACAGCACAAAAGTCCCCTGATTGCCATGAGCAAGCACTGGGGACTCACAATACCACATAAACGCTTATGTTTTTGCCAATGGTCAGTAACTAAAATATTATGGTGACGAATACGATAGCCGCGGTGACTACAATGAGTCTGGAAAAGTCGTTCCTGGGAAAATTTTACAAGTTTGAATGTCTCCAGCTGAAAGCCGGAATGTCCTCCGAGAGTCCTGTCTTGCGACAATGGCGAGGCCCTTGACCATTGACCCCTCTATTGGACAACAGTTTTTTGCGACCGCGTCTCAATTTAGGTCGTTATATATTATAGTCAAGTCAAACAGCGGACCCAAAGTTGTCATATGAATTCGGAGATATCACAAAAACTGCACAGTTAGCCATCACCTCGTTGACTCACGGTTGGTTTCTGGCACACTGTGACATACGCCTTGTTAATATATTTTCAGTGTAAACATGTAATGCAAAATAATTTAAGCTGACGCTGATAGCCGCAATGTTATTTTGTTTTGAAATGTGTAAGATGGACTGTAAGTTCGGACATCGTCGTGATATCCCGCTCTAATTTAAGAAGATAGCTATTGAAATTCCTGCCAAGCGTTGCCGTTTTATAGCATCCGCTGGATTTTACGCCAGTAAGTATTTGCAAAAACTTTAAATCGGTTGTGAATATCGACTTGGTCAAAGACGCGAGCTTTGCAATTAACACCTTAGAGGTCCCCAGTCCTAATGTTTCCAACAATCCATCGATAACTACTTTGCCGCGCCATAAATCGGCGGAATTCAACTTTATTGTTATTAGTGGTAGAGATTTAATTGGTACGGAGGAAGGCAGCTTTGTGGTCGACAGAAGCTACACCCACGCGACACCCACGGACGACCGCGGCGCGAACCAACCAATGTCAATCCTCTAACTCAAATAAATCAATTATAATGAAAACACTTTCCTCGGGCGATGTGCAGGCAAATATGAGGGTGGTTGATTTATGCAATGATATTTGTTAAACAAGGTCCTATTGTAATTTTAAAATTTACATTTGCGCGGCTCAGGCTCCGTTGAATAATATTGTTTCTGAACAAATTGATCATTAATTGTTTGCGAGTGCTGGAATACTGGACAATTTAATTTGAATTGTCGATGTTTGTTTCAGTACTAACGTTTTGTTTGTTTAATTCAGCAGCTGCGGAGACCGGTTATGGCGCGCGCGCACTTCACTTAATCCTGCACAAGCAGGATTTCCTTTTTAGACTCCACTATGTTCTATCATTGGGTCAGTGTGCAAGCTGGCTGGACTGATCGATGGATGGGATCCTGGCTCATTTAAATTACCTATGTTCATATGATTAGGTGCTTGTGTTTAATGATCACCCACGCTTTGCATTTCCCCTTGTGCGATTGTTGGCTTTACCCACAAACGCTTAATCAAGCAATTCATTTCTTAGAATTAATATCGTTTTTACTTTTAATATCCGTGGTTCGTAGAAAATTATAGTATGATTTAGGCTTTAGCTAGTTTATATTCTAGTAAAATACCAGGTAATGTAGACAGTCATATAATTTCCATATTTTATAGAGAAACTAATAGTTTCATGAAGTTACTGACGTTAACAAAACAATTTAGTTTTATAGCTGTGGCCATGTGAAACACATGACCTAGAGAGGTGAACAAACGTCCGATAATATGACGAGTTCAACCCAAATTTTTGACCCATTTCGATGTAAAAACAGACTGCCGCGCGCAGGCGGTGCTAACGACCTAATGACGTAACTCAAGATAGGCGAACGAAACGGCCCGAATGCATCGAGGCCAATTCGTGTTTTTATCACTGCTACCAGTTTTAGAATATTGGCATTCCTTTCGTTTCTCTTTGCGTTTTCTCGCAATCTTTGACTGTACGGCCATTTTAATTTGCAGCAAGCTTGCTTGGTTTTAGGTCTTGTCGGGAATTTTACCTAATATCTAGAGAAAACGAACGATCAATTCAAAATAATCTAATATGAGTGCAGGTACCACTGGATGCTGTATAAATCATATCATTACGTAGATGCAAATGCCAAAGGCCAAGGCAAAATGTGAGGAGCAACATAGATGCATTTAACATGTGATAATAATACCGTGTGTAGCGGATCTCCTGAACAGAACTCAAGATCCGAACTCAATTGTCGAAATCCAACATTGTGTTTTTGTTTTTTGGGTGCAGACTTGGTTGCGTTGGATTCGGAATAGGAGTTTTAAATGGAGATGATTGCATTAGTATGGTTATATTGTCACCCTACGCCTTAGAGTACATATTTAAAGTAGACTGCACTTCCCGTCTTATCACCGTCAAGGGTATCTTCATTTTTAGAATCAACAAATTCCATCATGTTCCATCCCATCCGAATGGCTGCCCAGGCCCATGGCCCTCGCTTTTTGTAGAACCTTTCTCTCGGTTGGTTTATTTTGTGTAACGGGACCGCTGCTCGGCTCTTTGGGGTCAAGAGCCCTGCTTGCGACTGGTTTCGACAACCATGACCCACGGAAATGTTTGCGTTCTATTTTTTACCCGTCTTCGTTTTTGGTTACGCTTCGGATTTTTATGATGACGTTAACTTAGGGGATCAACGCCCTTTTGTGTAATAATGGAGCGCAGTATTATTACAAGTCTTAGTTTTTTACGATAAGAAGATTGAATAATTTGCAAGAACAAATAGTGCCTACAGATATCGTAGTCGTGCTAAAGATAATGTAACATTAAGTGTTGTATTGTCTCACGGTTGCCATTCAGGTTACTATTGTTATGTAACATTGTTTTCTCAATGAGGTGCAAGTGTCGACATTTATGCTATGGCTTATTATAACCTACAATACGTATATTTAAAATTATTTGCCTAATAAACTCACAAATAACTTGTGGTATATAACATATCATTATTAGTATCTTTTTCCACGTCATTGAAATAAGTAACTCCATCTCCATTAGTCTACCTGTCTTTTCTTTTTATTTAGTTTGCAGTCTGAATTCTATTCCCAGTCTGTTATCTGCCATCATCTAATTTACCAATTACTTAAAACTAAGGGGTCTGTATAACAGTTAGTTTTGAAGCACCACAACAATGTTCTTAATTAAAACTATATCTTGTATAGTGCCTTAATTTTTGTCGCATCCGCTATTAACTCTAATGTTTAGTGAATTACCAAGGTCCAATGGAGCAGGAAAGCTCAATTCTAGAGACCCAATAAAACAAGGAAAGTATTGTACATTAGACACATCGGACCAGATTGACCTGAATGTACGGAAATAAAGGTTGACAAGCTATTGACCGACAAAGTTGTTATTGTATTGACGGTATTTTCAATGAATACTTGCACATCCAAATAAAAAATTTGTGCAATCCAGTGACGGACAGTTATAACGCCGAACATTCTCCTGAATTTCTAAGAATTGATAGAAATCGGCATGTTGTCCTTTTAAAGTGTTAATTGGTTTATTCGATGTAGAGTCTGATTATCCAACGTACAGGGATCGCAGAGAGCATTCTGTAGCATGCAGGGAGGTCTAACAAAAGTTTACCTCACCAGTAACGAGTATGATTGACAATTTTTTTGCCATGACTCAAATATTTATGTCGCTTCAGGTAAGCGTAAACAGCTCTACTTATTTAAAAACCTATTTAGAGGCTAAAAATTTCACCCATGCCGGGATTCGAACCCGCAACCTCTGGCTATCCGTACCAGCGCTCTACCAATTGAGCCAATGGGCGACTCACGGCATCAGTGAAATTTCGAACCTCTTTACATTATTCTCTGTATTACGTACAGGCAGCGACATCTGACTTAAGCAAATTGCATTACTTACAGCCCCGACTACCTACTTTGCAGTTAGGTTTTAACATCGGAACGATATCACTGTACCCACATGATTACACTATTTTTATTTTTAATGCACTAACCCGTGCTAAGGAACAAATTTAAAAACCTATTTAGAGGCTAAAAATTTCACCCATGCCGGGATTCGAACCCGCAACCTCTGGCTATCCGTACCAGCGCTCTACCAATTGAGCCAATGGGCGACTCACGGCATCAGTGAAATTTCGAACCTCTTTACAATATTCTCTGTATTACGTACAGGCAGCGACATCTGACTTAAGCAAATTGCATTACTTACAGCCCCGACTACCTACTTTGCAGTTAGGTTTTAACATCGGAACGATATCACTGTACCCACATGATTACACTATTTTTATTTTTAATGCACTAACCCGTGCTAAGGAACAAATTTAAAAACCTATTTAGAGGCTAAAAAGGCTAAGGCGTGAGTCGCCCATTGGCTCAATTGGTAGAGCGCTGGTACGGATAGCCAGAGGTTGCGGGTTCGAATCCCGGCATGGGTGAAATTTTTAGCCTCTAAATAGGTTTTTAAATTTGTTCCTTAGCACGGGTTAGTGCATTAAAAATAAAAATAGTGTAAGCTCTACTTATTTCGTGTCAAAGACATCAACTTATGCTTTTCACACATGGTCCTTTGGGAAGCATGATGGTTTCACTCTGGGTAACATCGAGAAATCATCAGCTGTATTGTGGACGCCAGTGAGCGGTTGAGAGCTATGCGCTTTAGAAGTACTAGACTCAACATGAACGACGCAGTAGTTTCGATTTTACAGTTCTTACCATGCGTTATGTAGTAATGTATTTTCTGTAGTTTCAAACTAGGAAGGCTATTGGTCTATATTGGCACGAACGTCGGCCTTGGCTCGCGGCTTTCGACCTCGCGATCGTACATACGACAGCACAACAATCGTTCCACTGACACAATCCGATATCAACTCTTTTCCTTTGGGATAAGGTAGGTCTAAAGTATAAAGTCGGACCAGCTGTCGTATGTACTCGGCACACAATGCCTTGCAACGTGTCCAACGTTACAATAAATCTTCGTGGCGAGCAACAAATCAGCTTTTTTCGACCGATGGTGATTTATTTTGGGCGTAAATTAAACGAATGAAGACTAAGATAGGTGTGGATACTTAGTTTTGTGAAAAGGTATTATTAGTAAAGTACATTAAGTATCAGAAAAGCAAGTTGTTAGGTTCTGTGGAAAGGCATTTGTGGCTGTTACATTGGTGACTGCGGAGTATTCTGATCGAAGTGACGGTTTGTCGAACAGAATATTTAATAGCCCAATATTTAATAGAAGTGTGAAGGCTTCTATTAAATATTGGGGTCACGTATTCTTTGTTCAGTTGACTGCACTTCAATCTTTACACGCGTGTACTCTACTTAGTAAGGTTACAGTGACATTTCTACTAAAATGTAAAGATTGACGTACTGACGACTGAATTTTAAAAACTTTCCACTCTTCTTTTCATTTTTTACTTTAGTTTGCTTCATTATTTTATACGACGTGTGTGATATCCATCAAAGCCTGCTATAACTCTGATATTGCTCTTGAGTTGTTGTCAAGGTTGTGTTTTATTTCAACCAGCATCTTGAAATGGGCGCCCAAGAGTGATCCCAGACATACAAGCACCTCATTAATATGACCATATTAAATCTATTTTTAATAGTCAAATGTTAAAAAGCCACATTTTCTACGTCTGCCTTTAAATGATAGTCGAGTGACACGTGCGCTTGTTTTTATGTTTGCGCAACAATGTAATGAGAACCACCAGTATGCCAAGTCATCAACTCGTATGGAGCATTAGATCATTCTGAAGTTCCGCAATTAGCTGTGCTTTAAAATCTTTTGACAAAACGTCTGCTGCGGTGAATGCGGTTCTTCTCAGTTCATGTCAATTTTTGAACTAAAACTTTCGTAAGCACAACACATTGTAGACTTTTAGTCCGGATCTACTTACGGGTGTTGTTATATCGGAAGAGTCCGACCAGGTTTCGCTCCGATTCGCAGAGCTTAATCATATATAGCTTAATTATAACAACACCCGTAAGAGATCCGGACTAGCGCCGGATATTTTTTATCTATTTATTTAATATAAGGAAGACTAACAGCACATAACAAAGAGTAACAAAAACATTCTATCTATAGTCCCACAGCAGGGTCTCACAGGCCTTCTCTCAGAAAGAGAAATGGGCTTGGTTACCACGCATGCCCCACCGTGGCAATTTCCAGCGCTGAGGTAGTGGAACACCTCACACACTAAGGTTTCGTCACGATGTTTTTCTTCACTATTATAGCGGGTATTGCTACTATAACTTCAAAAATGTCATAATCTTTCGTGTATCTCATGTAGAAAAAACGGTTTATTTTTTTCATTTAAATTATTATCCAGCACTCTACTCTGGCAAAACAGCCTTATAAAACCAGTCACTAAGCTCCATTAAAGCGGCAAATTTCACCAATCTCCTCCCGCTGCTGGCGGGGCCTGTCATAAAAAAAGAAAAAGAAAATTGGTCTTCTAGCAGAGTTTTACGATTGTAGGCTCTTGTTAATTTACTACAAATTAGCTGCCACGCTAGTTATGCGATAAATTACCCGGATAAGGGGCTCGTAAATAAATATAGGCATACAGGCAGAGCACTCAGGTCTGCTGAGGATAAAATATGGCTCAGCAACTGAAATTGAGACAAGCCAGGTGTACCATCATGAAGGTAACCCCAAGTTCTACTAAGCGACGCAAAACTTTGACTTGACGTAGCCATTATCCTCGTAGTTGTCAAGGCTACATACGAAATTGAGTTTCTACTCAAAATTAAACGTAAAATTTAGAATCTTAAGTTGCCAACTATAGTTACCTATAACAGCAGTGTGGTATAGGCACTAAGTGCCTGCGTGGTAACTTCACCTACCTAGTGATGGCCAAGGAGAGAATATTTACAGAAAATGTTATGATGATGATTTAAAAATAGTAAAAAGAATGTATTCACAGATTCTTATATAATAAGAACAGCAAAGTTGTGGAACACGCTGCCATCGTCTGTCTTTCCGGAGACATATAACTTGGGTGTCTTTAAAAGTAAAGTTAACCGGCAAGTAGACCCGTATCGCGTCTAATCGTTAATCGCTATGTATAAGTATCGCGAATTATTAGGGGTTAAAGTATGAAATTGCCGTTTTATTGCAATAGGTTCTTTGAATTGACATAGAATCTTCATGGTTTGAGGTTTTCGAATGAATCTTTTTTCAAATGGTTTCTATGATGTTCTTTTTTTAAAAAATGTGAAACATTTGAATATCGACTTTCAGGTGTTTTTGTTATTCAATTTAGACAAGAAAGATGGATACTGCGGAAATTCGAGTGATTTTTGAATACGAGTTCCGACGCGGAACTAACGCGGCAGAAACAGCCCGCAATATCAATGCTGCATTTGGAGAGGGGTCTACTAATGAACGCACCGTGCGATTTTGGTTTAAACGCTTTCGTGATGGAAATTTCGACTTAAAGAACGAGCCACGAGGAAGACCGCCCACACAGGTGAATAACGATGAATTTAGAGAGATAGTGGAAACAGATCCTAGTCAAACTACCCAGGAATTAGCGGCATGGTTTAACGTTACCTTACTCACAATATTGACTCACTTACGTCAAATCAATATAATAAAAAAATACGAAAAATGGGTGCCTCATGATTTGACTGATCTGCAGAAAGAAACGCGTATCCATCTTTCTTGTCTAAATTGAATAACAAAAACAATTAAAAGTCTATATTCAAATTTTTTAAAAAAAGAACATAATAGAAACCATTTGAAAAAAGTTTCATTCGAAAACCCCAAACCATGAAGATTCTATGTCAATTCAAAGAACCTATTGCAATAAAACGGCAATTTCATACTTTAACCCCTATTATTAAGAAATACTGTCTCAGACAGATACTGCGGATATTCTGGCTACAAAGAATTCGGAACGAGGACCTCTGGAAGTGTACCAATCCAATACCAGTCCATCTAGAAATCCTGGATAGAAAATGGCGCTGGACAGGACACTACGCCGCGCTAAGAGATGCCTGACCAGACAAGCACTAACGTACACCCCCTTGGGCCTTCGTAAGAGAAGGTGGCCAAGGACCACCTGGAAAAGACCAATAGACCAAGAGGCCAAGTCGATCGGCCCTAGCTGACCCGAATTGAAAGGTGCTGCGAACCACCGTCATAAGTGGAAATTTGTGGTCGAGGCCCTATGCTCCCCTAGTAGTTAAAGGACTGAAGAAGAAGGCAATTAACAATATACTTATGCATGGTTTTATTTAGTATTAGCTGGGTTACCGGATAGCGGTGTTACCCGCGGTTTATTTTGGAAAGTAACTGATTTTCCAATGGGAATAAGATATTTTCCCGCAATAAAACGTAGCTTATGTGTTAATCCAGGGTGTCGGCTACCTCCATACAAAATTTTATTAAAATCGCTCCAGCCGTTTAGACATGAAGCAGTAACTTTCGCCTTTATAATATTAGTGTGATTAATTTATTTTAATTACATATATATTGTTAGATAACAGTCAAATTCAAACAAAGCGTTACCATATCATAACTGAGCGCAAACACCTATAGGTTAGGGTAGCCGAATATTTATGTAGAGCATAAACCTCGCCTATCTCATCCATGGTGTCTTCCATCAGATTCCCAGAAAAGGCGCCCATGTGAGCTGTGTCGTGATTATGCATAAATTGAAGATACACTCGTCGGAGGCAAAGGCTTAGTCCGGGCCGGGCACGTCATGTTTCATGAGAACAGTAGGATCAAGTCCGGAGCAAATGTTTGAGGAGGGCTTAAGGGTTCAGGGAATGTACTTAACATATTTTTTTTCTTATTGATTCGCGATACTCATACATAGTTAAATATTAAACATAGTACCTAAGTGTTGTATTTCGGCCCGCTGCGAAAAAGTAAAAGTGACTACCCACAATAATTGACTGCACTCGCCACTACAGTCTACTCATCACCACGACAACTGCAACGCTGCCAAAACGTCGGTAATTAAGGTAATTACGTTTTACCTAATACATAATCGCTATTAGACCCGTTTAATATTTTACTATAATTATTTTTATTTCAATACAAGTAGGTATTTGGCTAAGCAATGGATGAGATTAACAGGTGACCGATAGGGTTGGCGTGAGATGGAAGAGATGGCTCCAGTGGGAACAGATAGATAGCTAATTAATTACGTTTTAACACGATTGAGGTTTACAAAAATGAGTTGATAAAAAAATTATAGCGTCCAAGTTTTTAATCGACTTCAAAAAAAGAATGAGGTCGATTAGTCTTCAATATTTTATCAGACCTGTTCTCGCAATACTCGAAGGGAAACCTCGTGAGGAGACCTGTTTTGAAATTGCAAAACTATGGTGGGCATGCTGTGTGGTGTCGGCCTAGAGAATAGCACCAACAAAAATTCTTGCCGCGGGTGTCGTAAAAGGCGACTAAGGGACACAAACCGGGGGGTGGGCAGCAGCGCCCCCTGCAGCACAATTCCACTAAACTGCGATCCCCAACCCGCATGCCCAGCGTGGGGATTATGGGCATTACCCCCCAATGACGGCACAACCTTGCGCTGTGGCGCTCATTGGAGGAGGGCTGTGTCCAGCAGTGGACTAATATAGCCTGAAGAAGAAGAAGAAGATGGTGGGCATAGTTTTGCAATTTTTGCAATTTTTTTAAAAACCTATTTTGAGGCTAAAAATTGCACCAAATACAGTAGGTACTCGGGGCTGCAAGTGATGCAAATTACTTCAGCCAGATGTTGCTGCCTGTACGTAATACAGAGAGTATTGTAAAGAGGTTCCAAATTTCATTGATGTCAGTAGTTACCCATTAGCTCAGTTGGGAGAGCGCTGGCACGGTTAGCCAGAGGTCGCGGGTTCGAGTCCCTGTATGGGTGAAACTTTTAGCCTCTAAATAGGTTTTTAAAATTGTCCTTAGCACGGGTTCGTTACCAACCCTTGTATGTCCCCACTGCTGGGGCACGGGTCTCTTCCTGCATCGCAAGAAGGTGCACGGGTTAGGGCATTAAAATAACATAATTATGGTGGGCATGATCGGTAACGATTGGTGCACATTTCTCTCTCAGAGTGGGCTTGAGCCTTGCAGTGGGAGGTATACAGGCAACAAAAAAATACAGCCTAGTAGGTACAGGCGACAGCGTGTCTATGAAAAAAAAAAACAAAAATGGTATACAGAGTTTCAAACCTTTATGTATTGGTATTAATTTGTTTTCTATGTTTAATGCACTAACCCGTGCTAAGGACAATTTTAAAAACATATTTAGAGGCTAAAAATTCCACCCATGCCGGGATTCGAACCCGCGACCTCTGGTTATCCGTGCCAGCGCTCTTTCCAACTGAGTTAATGGGCGACTCACCGGCATTAGTGAAATTTCGAACCTCTTTACACTATTCTCTGTATTACTTACAGGCAGCGACATTATTTTCCTAACTGAAGAAACGGTATTCAAGTTTTATTTCAATAACATGATATGGTTGTTTCTTGTCATTTAATTTTGATTAAGAATTTCAGTTATTTTTAACTCGCTTCCAACACTTTACCGAACAAAATAATTAACAAACTTTCCGTTACTTAATTAATGCAAAATTTTCATCAGCGTCTCTCCAAAGTGCAAAGTTTAGAATCGTCAAAGTTTTTAATACAATAAATTAGTATGAAACACCACAAATGAGTTATGGCGACGATGACTTTTCATGAGGACTTATTTTGTAGGGTCACATTTTAAGGTCCATTAAGAGGAAAGTATTCGACCAAATAGGGGATGCAAAGGGAGGATTAAAAGTACCTGACGTGCGTGCGTGGAAAGATTATGAACGTTGATGAAGGTGAGCTGTCGGATCGTGGCAAGTGACAGACCCTGGTCTCTACCTACCCCTCTGGGATACAGGCGTGCAATGAGTTTCTTCTTCTTCTTCAGGCTATATTAGTCCACTGCTGGACATAGCCCTCGCCTAATGAGCGCCATAGCGCAAAGTTGTGCCATCATTGGGGGGTAATGCCCATAATCCCCACGCTGGGCATGCGGGTTGGGGATCGCAGTTTGGTGGAATTGTACTGCTGGGGCGCTGCTGCCCACCCCCCGGTTTGTGTCCCTAAGTCGCCTTTTACGACACCCGCGGGAAAAATTTGGGTTGGTGCTATTCTCTAGGCCGACACCACACAGCTACACAACGCGGCAAGAGTTTATGTTATGTTAAAAGGAAACTAAGATGGCGGAACAAAATATTTCACGTGATTTGGCACATCTTATCGTAAAAAATAACAATAAACATTTCTCCGCTATTCCAAATTTTGATTGCATAACCTCTTTTTAATTAAGCAAATGAAGTGCTTACTACGCAAACGATGTTGATTAAACTGACCTTTTACAATCTCAGGGTACAGTCGACAGCAAATCAACCTTTACACGCGTGAACACTACTCAGTTGACGGCCTCTGTGGCGCAGCGGTAGCGCATCAGAGGTCCCGGGTTCAACCCTTGGAGACAAAAAAATACCCAGGTCTTGCATGTTTACATGTTTGTGATGTCGTTGTTTCTGGTTCCCGTGACACAGGGAATCTTAGTATGAGGCCAGAAACAATGTGCCTGTATGTAAATGTTATGTTATGTTTGTTACAGTCTGTTAGCTTTTAGAATATACCCCGGGCTCTAGAGTAGGCTTCGGTTTTCGCCGAAAGGGCACGAGTGTAATACTACTTCCTGCTCTGTACAAAACTTTTCTTCACTATTTTGAGTGTGTTGTTCACTATCACTTAATTCCGATATTTCTATTACCCGAATATATGCGATTCTATCCGATAGTAGCCGAGGTATATTCTAAAAGCTAAAAGAGTACGTTACGAGCGACTGTACAACAAAAATTAAAAGGTTGACTGCTGTCGATTGTACGCATCCGATTGTACTGCAGAGACCAGAGATGCATAAATTACCCAGTCGGTGCCTTTGCGCGTCTATAAAGTGAACCTTCTAGGGACTCTTTAATGCTATCGCAAATCATGCGCTTTATAAGACCTGGATTGCTTCGTATCTTTTTTGTTTGCCTCGATAAGGTGCCTAGACTGGAAATTAATGAATGGGCGTTAGCTTTTGATTACTTATTATAAGAATAGTTCTTCTGAATCGTTCTTCATGTGAATCACCTGATTATACCAAATAATGAAACTCAAACAAAAAATCTAAAATAAAAGTGGTAAAAGATACGCCAAATTGTTGGAACCTAGCTTAAGATAAATTAAAAGTGCAGTCTTGTGTCGGAGGCTAGTAATTTTGTCCTGAATGCCAACAAAACAAAGATTGATTTAAAGTGGTTCAGTGATTGAAACAACTTTGTAGTGAGGGTGATACGCTGGTGTTTATGTAACCACTTCGACAGTCTCAGGGGTTCTGATTTCCACCTTTTCAGTGTGGGCAAAGCTTGCTGGTCAATAATACGAATAATCCCGACATACATCCACCGAACATAAATCTGGCACTCCCCTGGTTCCGCCGACCACCGCTTCCCTATACGCTGACGAAGGTTGAAGGCACCTGGCTGCTGATAGTCCATATGCCGAAGAATTATTGTTCCTTAGTGTTTTGGCTAGATTTTTTGGTAATTAAGTCCGTTGACAAGTTCTGAAGTTTTTTACACAGCCGACATGAGCGCGACTTTTTCATAGAACTGACCGCCCCACAGCCAGAGGCAGAGACAATTTTTTTTTATACATATGTGTGTGGCCAGTGCAATTTCCCATACAGCCACCCAAACGCTGGCCAGCATTACAAATGAGTTACCAAAACTATGTAAGCGGATGTATTGCCGAAACAGTTGGGTGGTGCGTTCTGTCAGCAAATGACAATAACAAGGTTTATCTCTTTATCACGAGTATCTCTTCAGCTCTTGCACTGTGAATGTTTCTGGAGAAAATTTCTGGGATCCAGAATTTTTGTTATTTACAAAAATACTTAATGGCCACACTTTTGAGTGTATTTCAATGTTTGTGATATCCTTGCCTGGTTATCATAGCACAAGGTATCCTAATTTTGGTACCAGGATAAGTGATTGTGTTGTGTGGAAGTTATTATTATGGCCATTGATTACAACCCACGAATCAGTCGTGGTCGTAACTATGGCTGCCACTTGTTCGGGTTTTATCCGGAGTCTCCGGGTTTGAATGGTTCATGCCCGGGCTCCGAGATAGCTTTATAACTCGGTCCGGGACCGGTTAATAATTTTATTTAATTCAAACATTTTTATTCGCTATAAAAACCAACTGAACATCAAAGTACAAGTTCCATAATTAATAGATATTGACGGAAGTCTTCACTGCAGTGTACCCGTGACCACGGCAACTGCAACGCTGCCGAAACGTCGGGAATAAAGGTAATTACGTTTTACCTAATAAATAATCGCGATTAGACCCCTCTAGTATGTAACTACGTATGTACATCGCCAGTTATTAACAAATACTATTAGAGAGTTATTTTGTTGTTGGTTTCAAAGAAACTCCTCATTTTCTTGATTAAGAAGATTAAATAAAATTAATAGAGTTTTCTACTAAAAAATATCGCGTTTGAACCTCGCCAGTTCTTGAAAACAACAATAGCAGACCTCTATGAACTTCTATAAAAGACTTCGCTTTTATGCCAGACTTCTTTGTATTCTCGATAATCCTTAATGCTATGGCTTTTTCGCAATATGAATTTGTTTCGTCAATCTTTCTTCCTTCATCCTCTCCACATGACCAAACCAACGCAACAACCCTTTCTGCATACTTATGGTTGGTAAATCAAAATATTATACTTACCTAAGTATAAAAATGGAAATTACGTAGTATTTAATTTCTCACATTTTCTATTTTTACATATGTTTCTAGTTTTCTTTTTTTCAATGCTAATATTCAATAATAGTCAATATAAATATTAGTTTGTGAAATAGTCCAGGCCAGACTTTTTTTAAAGGTGGCAGCACTGGTTGAGCTCGTGACATGAGGCAATGTTTGGGTGCGCGCGGGGCGCGTTATTGCGACATCCGACGCGCCGTCTGCGTCGCCAATCAGCGCAGGCGCAGCTCGGTCACGGCTGCACCCACTGCCGCGGTTAGGCTAAGTCCATGCTGGAGAAATGCTTTACTGTCGAGTCGGAAAATGATCGTGCCTTTTTTACGCTTTATTTAAAATGTATGTAATTATGTTAAGTTCAACTCTTGCCAGTCGATTTTAAACGACTTCCTCTAAACTTGATACTTTGAAATTTTGCTTGCTTGATAAGTTTTGCGCTAAGATAAGAAAGCGCTCGTGGCCTAGTCGAACCGAGGGATTGGAATCAATCACTTAAATTAAGCAATAACAGGCTCGGTCAGGTGCAGGATGGGTGACGACCGTCCCGTGACTAAGACTGCTAGTGACATTATTCCGAGCGCTTCCGTGCTTCGCAAGGCACGCTAAGCCGTTGGTGCCGGCTGTCATGTAATGGCAGTCGTTAAGCCATGTCAGAGGCCTTATGGGCGGCTTGATAACTTCTGCCTGACTTGGCCCCCGTGGTGGAGTATGGCCTAACCTTCCTGGGATGCAGGAAGAGACCCGTGCCCCAGCAGTGGGGACATACAAGGGTTGATAACGATAATTTTTGATGATAACACTCTTAAATAATAGAAGTAACTGCTGAAGCGCTCGTGCCCTAGTCAAACCAAGTGATGGGAATCAATCCCTTGTGTTAAGCAACACAAGGGATTGGTCTTTTTTTTTTAACATTTACATACAGGCACATACATTGCTTCTGGCCCCACACTAGGATACCCTGTGTCGTGGGAACCAGAAACAACGACATCACAAACATGTAAACATCCAAGACCTCGACTTTTTTTTTTGTTTCCAGCCGGGATTCGAACCCGGGACCTCTTGCATGGTAGGCAGACGCGCTGCCGCTACGCCACAGAGGTCGTCATTTTTCCGAGCGCTTCCGTGCTTCGCAAGGCACGTTAAGCCATTGGTGCCGGCTGTCATGTAATGACAATCGTTAAGCCATGTCAGAGGCCTTATAACTTCTGACAGTAAGGCCCGCCACTGTCTTACAATCCTCCACCAAACTGGACTTGGCTCCCGTGGTGGAGTATGGCTTAACCTTCCTGCGCTGCAGGAAGAGACCCGTGCCCCATAAAACGGGACATAAAAGGGTTGATATAGAACTGCTGCAGCCATGGTGGCGCTCCTCAGCGGTTAGTAGTAGCAATAACTTCTTAGAAAACCGTACTCACATGTTGTTACCATGTACTAATGCTGCAGCCAGGATTGTCTCCTCATGAGAGAGCTATTCAACTAACTGAAGAGAAAGTTTATGTTTGCTAGCATGAATATGAAAGTTTGCAAACTAAAAAATGATAGGCGTCTAATATCCAATGCACCGCTTCTTAAACGTCACTTGAGTGACAATCTAAATTGAAATTTTAGATAAATTCTACTTAGGTCACATTTAATTTAGTGGTGCAAGTAGGTCCTAGTAGGACTATCATACATACGCAGTTAAAGCTACTACCTAATATGTAGGTAGTAATAGTACCTTATTTGTAAGGCATTAACAGTTTAAGGATACTCAAACTAGGGCATATAAAGTATATATTTGACTTCTAAAATGTAGTTCTTATTTGATGTAATATTTGCGGAAAATAATGTTATGAAAACGTTTGTATTGAAAACACAATAGAAGACAAGATTATAGTCCAATTTTTCTAGTTTATTAGTAGAACAGGAAACAGCAGTGTGCAGTGAGCTTAGCCAGCGCTAACCGCAATAAAATTATTGCTCAGTTGGGCGTTGCATCTATGACCTCATCCAATGTCGGCCGCTGCATTCAGCTGACAATATTAGAGTCCTCTAACATCTATTCCATAGCGCTATAGCGCTTGTTTTTTGTCTCGTGCTGAACCAGTATTGTATGTATTGTATGAAGACAGTATTGTATGGAGACAGACAAAGACGGAGAAGAATTGTTGTGCAACATCGGTCAAAAGTTTAAGACAGCTGGCCAACGTTTCCATTTGAATGGGCTTTGAACTAGCGAATTGTCTCTAGCAACTGCGACTTCGCTAGCGTAAATGTTGAATTCTTCATTAGAACTTTACCACCCGTTTTCAGCCCTCTAGAGATTGATTTAAGTTAAAAGTCCCTCCCTAATGCATCAGAGTCTTCAAGGCACATTTAATGTCATTAGAAAATGTCATGGTCTACATTGACTTAGGCGGGCGTTCTGTAGTTATCTCTAATTAAAAGAGGTTGCCAGTGTTGCGCTGTCAAATTGATGATGAATTCTATCATCCTGTGAGTAGTCGAAAAAGTTTTGTATTTACTTGTTTGAATTTGGTAACCTCCGCCCAAGGGATGGAGATTGTGAATTGAGAATTGTTCCAGAAACAAACAAAACAATTAAAGATAAACACGTCCAGATGGAGGTTTTATGGTTTAAGAGCGTAGGACGTAACCACAGATTATTTGAAATTCATCTGAATAGTGTTTTAGAGAATTTGTGTTTTTTAGAAATAACTCTGCCAATTCCGGCAAAAATGTTTTATACAAATTTTTTTTTGTACCTACTTTTAATGATAGATAATACCTACAAAAAATTTGGTTGGAGCTTTGGCTTCGGCGATAAGGGGCGAGGACGCGGAAAAGACGTGTCGTATTTTCAACTCACTTTGATACAAAATGTACTGAATGGACAGGACGAAGCACAGACATCTTTTCCGCACCCGCATTCCACGTCCTTACGTATACTAGTCTACTGCTGGACATAGCCGTCCCCTAATGAGCACCATAGCGCCCTGTCTTCAGCTTTCCGCATCCAGCATCTGTCTGCAGTTTTTCGCAGATCGCCATACCACCTGGCCAGAGGGCGTCCTGCACTAGGTTTGCCGAGTCGCGGTCTCCACTCGAGAACACGTTTATTCCATTGGTTGTCGGTTCTTCGCGAGATATATGGCCAGCATCTGTCGGATGCATTCTTTCCGAGTACTATCCTTCAGAGAAACTCTCTTCCAAGTATAGCTCTGCTTATGCCTAAAAAATCAGAAGTCAGACTCAAGGCAGCCAAGCTCTGCTTGATTTAATAGAGAAATGGGAATTCAAGCGCTTTAACTCTCAACACCTGGCGTTGAACACGGAGTCCACTTACATCTTCGAATGTAGGTGCTGCGCCCGCAGAGGAACATAAAAGCGATTGCTCAACTTTATAGCTTTGACATTGGACCCATTGTTCTCTAGCTTTATTTTCTTGGGGGCAAACGGTACGAGCTAACAAGCTAAGTTTAAAAATTGTTAATCCTACTGTGGGATTAAGAGCGGCGGTAGCTGGCAGCAGTGAGTAGAACAATGGACTTGGAAGCGAGAGACCCAGGTTCGATTCCAAGTGCGGGCGTGTACTAATCTCTGTTTCCTTAGTTATGTACATTTGTGAAGTTCAATACTACTCGCTGAAATAAAACAACGTAAGGAAACATAATAGTCTGAGGTGTTCAAATACTTCAAAGCTTGAAATTACCAATTGCGGTGGCCTCGCGTGGTAATTAAAGTCATACTCTCTCTCTGGGAAAAGTGCCCTGCAGTGTGACTTTCATATGCTACATAAAAAAACCGACTATACTAATAACATAACATTTACACACTGGCACATACATTACTTCTGGCCCCACACTAGGATACCCAGTGTAGTGGGTACCAGAAACAGCGACATCACAAACGTAAACATCCAAGACCTGGGGTTTTGTTTTCGTCTTCAGCCGAGAATCGAACCCGAGACCTCTCGCATGGTAGGCCATTACGCTACCGCTGCGCGGTCTCTAGCAATAGACGGCGCTAGCATCTAGTGTTCATAAACGATGAAATAATTGTAGTAAATAGTATTTTATTCTGACGCTGGGAATATTTTAATGTTGTACTACAAATTATGAACTCAGAATTTCGTCTGCTTTAAAATGAATTAAAATTTTACAGTTTAAGATTGTCATATTGAATTTGTTCACATAAAAAGTGGTTAATCGTCATTGATATTGCAAAACGTCACATGTAAAAAAATATTTACGTTTTTTCATAAAATTTAAATAAAAAAAAAATAGAAAGATAGCAAGACATCATAATCTGTACCTAAATAGGCTGAGATTAAAATGTCCTGCACTCACGTTCAGAATCAAGTTGTCCCTTAATTTAGATGAAAATACGAAAATCATGTCACATATCGACTGTGCAAACTGGCAATAATTCTTATCTAATTTTTTGTTGACTATTTTTCCGATGAAGTATATCGTCTTCATTTTGTCATACATTCCAAACTTTACCGAGCCACATCGTTGTATTTTGAGAGTTGTTTGACAATTTTCGAGTAAGTTGACTTCATTTAATCCTCTTATCATATTTGTCTATGGAAATTGTCTATTGAAACAATATTATATATTAAACGGGTGTAATCGCGATTATTTATTAGGTAAAAAATAATATATACAACTATATTAAAAAAATATATATGTATGAGTATCGCGAATCATTGAGAAATACTGAAACAATGTTTTTTGTCCATACTGTAAAGTTGACAAATTAGACATATTACCAGATCCCAGTCGATACGGCACCGCGACAAGAAGAAGATACATGTCATAATAAAAGTACATAAAGTCGACTTAGTAGAACTGATTGTACTTTGTATCTTTACATGTTTTATAATATGTGCTCTGATGTACAATAAAGAATATTCTTATCTCATTCATCAAAAACGGATGAATACTCGGGAGAATCGGACGAGGATGATCGGGCGCTACGATGGAACATTCGTAAATAAACATAGGTACAGTACTACACATCATAAAAGTCCCTTCGGGAATCTTCGTTCGCGCAGACTAGGAAGAAGTGTAATGAAAGTACCCGAAGCTATAAGTACATTCAACATGATCTTTAACCGGTACGGTTAAGGTGCAAAATTGATTGCCGCAGTAGCGCTACCTATTTCGCTCACGCTAATATTGCCAAACTAATAGTCACCTGCATCGATGACGTTGAATCAACCAATAGCAACAAAGGCGCGCAGCCTGCCATAAAATGAAACTATCTGATTGGTCGATCAACTTGCCGCTCATCCAAAATTCGATCATCGGCGCAGGTACATCCGCGAGACTTATTTCTTTTGTAGCACTGTACGTACAAAAACTGCCAAAATCACAACCTTTTTTTGACACTGCCGTAATTTGGGTAAAAACGCGTGACCAGAGTAATTTCTCACCTGCAATTAGAGGGAATGGGCAAATCCACCGAGGCAAGGCCGGTCATCGACCTTTTTATCACCCCATAGAACACCACCGTTGTACTGGACGACCATGCCTGAAGATTCCGTTGGGGTCGAAAGAGCTGGTAATAGCTTGGCGTTCTCTCTCGCTCGCACTTCTTTATTTTTGGTGTTTTCCAAATTTCCACTTAATTCCAATAAATTTCTTCTATTTTGTCGTATTCGCACTGACAGGGATGACGGAGGCTTGCGTATCAGCCTCTTACGAATAACTGATATCCTTAACGCGTAAAATTGATTACGAGAACAATATGTTTTTAAATGGCTTAATATAAAAAAATCGAAGAAATTTAAATACATTTATTTACCAATTTCTTCGATTTTTTGAACAAACTTTAATTGTTGAATAATTTTAAGTTTAGAATTGGAATTTTCTATATGGTGATGGAACCTTCAAGCCTAGTCGGCCTGTACGTCTATTAAGCCCCCACTTTGGCCCATGAATTATTTACCGGACGTTAGGGGTTTATAGTGTATGGCTATGAATCATATAGCCATCACCTTAAGATTCATTTTGCTTTGTTTATTTGCTCTACCAATTGATTGAAACTTTCAGTGTCTGGAACCTAATGTATCTTTCCCTTTCTTTCTCATTAAAAAGCAATTTAGTGTCCCCCTTTCAGTACTCAAATGATAGTATTTTCATGTTCGATTTGTTTCACAGACACGTTTCAACCTGAAAACATATATAGTTCTATGTTAGCGATTTATGAAAAACACTATAGTATGTTTTAGCAAAACTTGACTACTGATAACTAATGAACACTTAGCATAAATACGTCACAGCAATTTTCTGGTGTATACTAACAATTATAGAGTATTGACCTGGAAGCCTTAACAGTCGAGACCAATTTTATTGAATGTCTGAGTTAGATAAAAAATACCAAAACCGGCGTGCGTGCAAGCAATGGAACGTTGATGAAGCGAAGATGGTCTGTCAGAATCGTGGTAAGTGGCAGTCTCAAGTCCTACCCCTCTGGGATAGAGGAGTGAGTTTGTGTTATGTTATTCATAAGTTAGTTTAGTACTTTCAAGGGCCTGTTTCATATAACTTTAATGAGCTAGAATGCATGATCTACAAAGTCGACTAACCCACAGATTAACAAGTAGAACCTGCTTGGCAATATCATCGACGCAATGTCTCGACTAGTCATAGTAAACTACGAATTGTAGTTTTGTGAAACACAACCCCAAGTTTTAGTCGTACAATTTAACATGGATACATTTTCAAATATCATGATGCAAGATGTGTTACTTATTCACTGGATGGAGCTTTGATAACAAATGCCGTGACACGAGATTTTTAGAAAGATTTTTGAATATTACTTATTCACATTAATTATACTAATTCCCATAATAATTATTCATACACCTTTTTTTCAATTTTAAGTCCTCACGCGAGTGCATTCTCTGAGAATTTTTTTCCCGGCTCATCACCGAACATAATAAAATAATCCAAAGATAAAACATAGTATAATCCCCGGCTGATAACTAGACCAGAAATCCACGAATTCAGGATAAATAAGAGCAAAGTCATTCATTTGTTCAAGGTATACGAACGGGCGCAATGCAATGCAACGCAAAGCAATGCCAAAAGGATTAACTTACAAAATTAATTTGTTGTTCACACTCGTCGGTAGGTAAATCTGACGTACACATATTGAATTTTTTCGTAACTTTGTAAGTGGCCAGAAACGCGTGACACCTCATTTGTAAAAATCAATCAATCCACGGCCTCTACGGTTTAACGAAGTTTCCAAGTGTCGTTATCGGCCTAGAAGCAAGTCATTTCAAGGTTTCCATGGTCAGTCACTCCGGCGCGTAGGGGACACTTCGGATGGCGTGTATGGTGGAGTATTTGACCTGTTTATCGGTCATCGCATCAGGTACGTGAAATCACTATTAAATTACACGAGGTCTGTGACGCGACTACGGATCAACAGCTTTATTTATTCTATAAAATTGTTATTAAGTATTTAGCGACTGTGTTCATGCGATTTTGTGGTGTAGCGTTAGTTTGAGAGTGTAGCGATTTTTGTGAATGGTTATTATATGACTTGCCTAATATAATACAGGGTTATACAGGTGAAAGTGGCCGAACTTGGCCCGGTGGTGGAATATCCCTCCTGCGATGCAGGAAGAGACCCCATCAGTGGGGAAATGCAAGGTTTGATATCACAGGTTAAAATAAAATAAAAAAAATTATAGACAGAAATCTTATTTTTTTATAGTCAGTATGTTTGTGTCCCACTGGTGGGCAAAGGCCAACTTCATGTGCTTCCTCCCTGTCTTGAGCAATTATCTCCCATTCGGGCAAGAAGATTGAGAGATCATCCCGTCATTTCCGGTTTGGCTGAACATGTCTGCGATGACAGTTGCGTGGAAAATATCTATTATTCATCCGAAAATAGCGGTACTCGTTAACATAAACCACGTTTATTATATGAGGGGCAGTATTATGTACTATGTCTTTGTTACTTAAGTTGCCATCTGCGGCATAGGGAATGATAAGAATAAGAATATTAACTTGCACACAACACCATCACTTGACCTGGTCCCAAACTAGGATAGCTTGTACTGTGGTAACCAGGCAGGGATGTATCAGACATGAAAATACAGACAAATTTAGGCCACTTTTACAAATGTACGGCGATTCTCAATTGGAATCGATTCTCCCACAACTTCTATATTAGTAGCCAAGCTAACAAGACAGAAAAGGTTAGAATAACGAGGTAGTAATTTTTGGGTTTTGGAACATCCTGTACTATATATAGTGTATCTTACATGTTTATATTATGTTTTGAGTTTTTCTATGTACATAGGTAATACATAGAAAAACTCAGGCCTCTGAGGCCAGTTTTTACCTAACCGTTGGGTAAAAACTAGCCTCAGAGGCCTTATGGTCGGCTCGATAACATGTGACAGTAAGGCCCGCCACTGTCTCACAATCATCCACCAACTCGGACTTGGCCCCCGTGGTGGAGTATGTCCTTACCTTCCTGCGATGCAGGAAGAGGCCCGTGCCTCAGAAGTGGGGACATACAAAGGGTTTGATATCATCAAATCATTATTCGCCATGAACCACGAACCAACTATAAACCTTGAACCACGGCGCTTCATTGAAAGGAAGCGCAGGAGTTGAAAGCTACTCGTACATAATTACAACTAAGAATGAAGGCTTTGATGAGGTCAAACTTTGTAAATGATTGTAAGAAAAGTGTGGTTGAACCTCGAGTGAGAAAAGCGGAGAAACTTCATAAACCTTAAGAAGTTGTTACCTCGGTTTTGGTAATAGCCAAAACTTTAGTAATAGCCAATTTCATATACTGTCGACTGTATGTCCATCGCTATTATGTTCAATACGAGCTTTATGTGTTGGTAGGTATTTGGAATTGTGACCTGAAGGTCCAAAGCCTGTTTTGTAATTAATTACAGAAAGTTTTTTAATTATATATATTTACTAACTTCTATGTGTGGTACTCAGATGTATGTGTTACTAAGCCCATACTTTCGCTCTCCAAGCGAAGGTTAGTGTCTATTAGATATCAAAGAAATAATTATGGCTGAGGTTTCTTAGTTACTTCTATCTCGTTATCAACCCTTGCATGACCCCACTGCTGGGCAAAGGGTCTCTTCCTGCATCGCAGGAAGGTTAGGGCCTACTCCACCACGGTGGCGGAGTCCGGGTTGCTGGAGGATTGTAAGACAGTGGCGGGCCTTACTGTCAGAAATTATCAAGCCGCCCATAAGGCCTCTAACATGGCTTAACGACTGTCATTACATGACAGCCGGCACCAACGGCTTAACGTGCCTTGCGATGCACGGAAGCGCTTGGAAAAATGCCACTAGCGGTAGTCACGGGAGGGTCACCCATCCTGCACCTGGCCGGGCCTGTTGTTGCATAACTCAAGTGATTTATTCCAATCACTCGGTTAGCCTTGGCCACGAGCGCTTTATGTTACTTCTACCTAGCTCCATTTTAGTTAAAAGTAAAAGAGTTATTCAACGGCGAATAAAGGTTTTCCAAGAACTTTCCCAAGATCAGCAATGTTTATTATGTGGATTTGTGTTAGTGCTAGTAAAAGCTACTTTTTGCTTAATAATAATACTTTATCAATTTATTTACTTCTTAGTTAATTAAATGGGTTACAGAGATAGCTCTTTCGCGTTTACATTTTACGAGCAAGTATTTTTCTTTACCATTTGTATCGCAGTACAAAGCAGGTTGGAACAAAGGAGAAAAATAACGAAGCTAACAGTTGAAGTAGAAAATAATGTTGTACAAAATAATTGTTAGCGAAAGAAAATGGCTTTCGAGAAAAAGATAAAACGAACCTTCGGGCATTTACTTTAGCATCAAGTCATTCCTTCAGAATATGTCACAAGCAGAGCGTTAGGGTAAAGTAACAAGGTTGTTGTAACAATAAAGCTTAGCACGCACTGCGAATAAAATCGTCGCGATATTTTTTCCGACGGATTTTAATTGGCGTAAAATACCAGTAGTTTCCTAAAGCTGTGCCCCGCGGTGTTACCCGCGGTTTATTAGGGAAAATAATGGATATTTCTATGGGAATAAGATATTTTCCCGCAGTAAAACGTAGCCCATGTGTTAATTCAGGGTGTCAGCTAACTCTATACCAGATTTGATTAAAATCGCTCTAGCCGTTTAGACGTGAAGAAAAAACAAAATACACACTCACAAACTTTCGCCTTTATAATATTATTGCGATATCAAGTCATTTTCGCGCGATTTTTTTCGCATATATTTTGCGTAGCTCATAGATTTTTGCGGGAAAAACCTCGCGGTGGAAAATCGTGTTCAAACCAAACGTATAGTCAGCCGCCAAATGTGATCAGGATCACGGTGAGCTCCAGTGTAAACGCGTAAATACGTAGCCAATCAGCGTCCGCGGCGCGAAGTGACGCGCTATGTTAATCGGCCGCCGAATTTCAGCCTAATAACATTTTGTCGGTTACATGTGAACGAAAAAGTGAATATGTATGGAAATACAACAAAATGCATAACGTTCGCTCACGCCGCTCTCGGCGGCTGACAGTCAGTTTGGTGTGAACTCAGCCAAATTGTATATGAAAGAGCTATCAGTCCGTGTGTGGCTCGAACAATAAAATATGGCGAAGACGTCGCAAGCGAGCGTCATTGACATGAAAATGTTGCTAAAGTCAACGGTCAAGCCCGAACCCTAACTCTTGTTGGCGTTCCGTACATCACCGAGTAATTCAAAATATTTTACGTACCACACTTAGAAAATAAAGTCATTGGTACATGCCTACGTCGTCGTCGTCGTCAGGCTATACTAGTCCACTGCTGGACATAGCCCTCCCCTAAAGAGCGTCACGTTGTGCTATCATAGGGGGTAATGCCCATAATCCCTACGCTGGGCTGCGGGTTGCGAGTTCAGTGCAATTGTACTGCAGGGGCCGCTGCTGCCCACCCCCCGGTTTTTGTCCCTTAGTCGCCTTTTACTACACCCGCGGGAAGAATTGGGTTGGTGCTATTCTCTAGGCCGACACCACACAGCAGCTCCACACAAGCCCACACTGGGAATCTAACCTAGGTCTCTCAATTCCGAGTCCATTATTCTCCATGCACTGGGCATGGAGAATAATGACGTGAGTGTTCATATGCAGTGGAACGTTTGTAGGCTAGTTTTGCCCTAATTTGTGGTAATTTCGTACGGTAATTTCACAATTATAATAAAACTCCATTGTTACAGGTACAGATAAACTTAAGGAAAGGAAAAAAGTAACTGGTAATAAAGAAACCAACAAAGTTATTGCGTATTTTATAGAGTTTCTGCCTCGCTCGACTTATTACAGTACGAGGTTTCGAAATGCCCCACTTCAATCAACTTACATATTAATTGTTAAGTTAGTAACTACTTTTTCTATAAACAGGTCACTTTAGAAAAGTGCCCTAGGGCGCAGATTTTCCAGATGTTTCCAACAGGATCCTAAGTAATGGCCTCGGTGGCAAGCAATAGTAATATAGCCGACCGTACCAAAAAGTCTGTCACTAGTTAGACCTGATATTTCCGTACTTAGCCTCATAATTGGGCCAGTGTACGTAGCAAGCGCTGAGATACGTTAACACTTCAGACACCAGGGTTTCCTTACGATGTTTTCCTTCAGTCAGCAAGTGGTATTGCTACTATAATTTCACAAATGTACATAACTTAGAAAACGAAGTCATAGGTTCATGCCGGGATTCGAATCCACAACCTCTAGATTGAGAAGCCGGCAGGTTACACCGCCCCGCTACCACCGCATTTTTGACCGCTGAAACTACTTTTTCTTTAAACAGGTCAATTTAGAAATATCTTAAACCTATTTAGAGGCTAAAAATTCCACCCGTGCCGGGATTCAAACCCGCGACCTCTGGCTATCCGTGCCAGCGCTCTTTCCAACTGATCTAATGGGTGACTCACCGGCATCAGTGAAATTTCGAACCTCTTTACAATATTCTCTGTATTATGCACAGGCACCGACATCTATCTGAAGTAATTTGTGTCACTTGCAGCCCCGAAATAGAAATAGTGCTCTAGGGCGCAGATTTTCCAGATGTTTCCAGCGCCGATGTTTCCAACGGAATCCTAAGTAGGTAATGGTCTCAGTGGCAAACAATAGTCATATAGCCGACCTATACGTCTACCACTGAGTATGATTCATCTTCAATCAATATGCGAGTCTCCACCTCACAGATTTACCGGACAACGCCACGAAAAAGGAAACCATTAGACCGCTTGCTAAGTATTACAAAATGTGATGTATCGACTTGTGATTAAGCCGTGCATAGTGGTTGAGTGAATAATCTACAAACCAAGTGTTGCGTTAAATGCTTGCCGTATAAAACGTATAGTATTTTCTAAGGTTAACACGAGCACTTTACATAATAAAAACTATATTCTCATATGTTCTCCTTTTATGCATAAAATAGTCAGCTTCGTAACTTTGGTGAAAGTTATGGAAATGTTAGTTAAAGTAAAGAAAATTATTGAAAATGAACGAAAAGAAAATGAAAGATGGGGGAGACTTGGCTAAAATCGGTCTTCAAGTACACCAAACTGAATATTGATGAATAATGGAATATTCTTAAAATTATCCAACTGATTAAAAAAAAATATTTTATAAAAAGCTCTAAAGCTCTAAAGCTCATTATTGAGTAGTAGAATAGGTATGTTGGAGAGTATGAGAACCTTTGCATGTGTAGGTGCTCTGAAGTTTCACCACATTAGTTATTTCTAAAATGTAAATCAATTTTACATAGCTTTATGGAACCAAACTTAACTAGCAAACTTTTCAGAAAAATATTAATTATCCTCTGTTGTTTTAATAAATTCCCAAACGACTTAGAATTGTTTGCCAAAGTTATATAAAGTTGCAAAAAAGTCCGAATACAGTCAGTAGCATAGAGGTACAGACGAAATGTCAAGTTATTTTATTTAAATGCATAGGTTCAAGTATTTATTTGTTAACAAAGTCATGAACATTTGTCATAGCAATAACAGTGCACAATAACAGTGAAGGAAAACATCGCGAGGAAACCTGAGTATCTGAGTGTTAAATTCATGTATCTCAGTGCTTAAAATAGGAAATCCTTCTGGGAGGAGTTCTGTAGCATTTTTAATGCCTACTTATGATTGTACAACTATATTTAATTATTATCAATAGCCGCACATAATTATTCCAATCGAAATTTTGAGAAAGTCAGTGCATGGAATAGTAAATGAAATAGGATGCGTGCATGTTATGTGAGCACAACGTCACGCCAAAAGATTTATTCCATTATCCACTAGCGCCATCTTACTCTATTTCACCACGTAAAGCGAGATGCCGCAACCTGATAGTGGGATAAAATTTTACCTTGTGCTCTCTTAGCTGAGGAAGAAATGTTCAGTATGGTCGTTTTCTAGTGAAATCTACCATACAACAAGGATTAAAAAGTTATGCTCGTGAACGAGTGCTGTTCGTGTGTCTGGTCGCAGCACTTGTGTTTCCCCTATTTTTGTAAGATATTTAGTTAATGCTTTGGCATTTAAAGTCATTGATGGCAATCATGAAATCTTATTATAATTATGATGTATTTGGTTTAACATGACTTGAGAAAATATGGTTAGAGTGGTTTTTTTTCCCGCATTTTTTTTCTGCACTACAATACGAAGGCAGCGGCTTAAATTTTACATTGAAATGAAAAGGTTTTGTTCAAAGTAACGCAGAAACTGCAGTTTAATGAACGTTACAATTTGATCTAGGTGTCTATTTCAAAATCTAGATCATTTTGGAGAAAAAATGTACAAAAAACTCCAAACTTAATCTTTATAAAGTCCTTAATTAACAGAGTTTACATAATTATTTTATAACATAGAATTCATTCATTGTACTGGCTTTAATTCCAGACATCATTGTCATCTAAATAATTATTTATGTTCTTGTACTTGTGTCATAGTATATTACATTGACATTCAGCAAACAGAATGTAAAATCTTTACGTTGAAGTAAATTGATTTGATTTGAGTCAGTCAGAGTCAGTTGCATGCGACGGTACTAGTCTTAAGCAGTGAGGGATCTCCAAATATTTGTTCACGTCTCGGGCCTCGGGCCCGTCATTTATTACGTGCTAAAATAATATTGTTGTTTTGAAGGAACAATTCGACGGAAAAATAACCTGCGCCGCTTTATTGTCCGCGCGTAAGGTTGACGTGAACGCTGCAAATTTCATCACGTTTTTGTTTTTGTTCGGGTTGCGATGAGGTGTTTTTCAGAATGAGGAGTTTTCAGCCCAAATTCTCGAAGATGGCGCTCACAGGCAAGGCCATAGAAGAACCGAAATACGGCTGTCAAAATTAATATGCGCTGAGCAAAATTTGACAGTCGTGTCCCTGTTCTTGTATGAGCACGCCTATAAACGCCACCTATAAAGTGCTTTGTGAATTTGTGCAGAAAACGGCTCATTGCGTATAAGTATAACATACAGTCCTCAGTCTGTGAGTATCGACAGCAAATTAAAACTTTCATATGCATAAACTTTTGTCAGTCGCGTTATTATTTAGTTCTATATTAAATGGGTCTAATCACGATTATTTATTAGGTAAAACCTAATTACCTTAATTTCCGACGTGTTAATAACGTTTTACCTAATAAATAATCGCAATTAGACCCGTGATACGTTTAATTTGTAACGATGTAAGAGCATCACGAATCATTAAGAAATACGTTGTTTTTTTAAAAACCTATTTATTATTGTTATTTACATTTAAAGTATCCTTTATATGGTATCACCACATGGCTTCATTTCTAAATGAATCAACTCAGTTATATAAGCAATCTGTAGCAACAGTTGTACTTGGCATCTCGAACTACGTACATAATAATAACGCCTTTTCACCACTCAGGCAAAACCAGCTTATCACTAAACGGTGTTTATATAGTAACTCCGAGTACAACATATTACTGATATATCGCAAAAACTGAAACCGGTTCTTTAGTATACTAAACTAAGTACAATATTTTCAACAAACAAAAGGCGATCAACAAGAAACAAAAGGTTCAAGAAACGAATTAAAATTCAATTTCGGCTATAAATTTTATATAATCTCAAAAAATCATGGAGATTTGCATGAAAACAAAAAAAAACTATAATTGAGATTTTTGAGGTTTTGCTTGGAAGAAGTTTAAGTCTCGATACTTCAGTATCGACAGTTGAATGAATTAATGAATTTTATTTTTTTGTGTTATTTCAACAAGTTGTTGTTGCGTAAAGTTCGTTTTTTAATAAAAACATTTTTTTTCTTATGAAATCTGCGACTAAACACGTTTACTTTGTGAAGTGAAATTGGTACTCAAGGTCGGTCGACAAACCCGGAAAAACGAGGAAGAAATTGGCGTTTTCCTTGATTGCCCGAACTGTTGATCCTCCATTGACGAAACTACGTACAATTTCAGAAGTGTTATTAAGCCAAAAGAAGGAGATAATTCCCAAATTGACCAATGGTGCAAAGTTGAGATTACAATGTCGATAATACAACTATGGCCATTCAAATTGCCCTAAAAGTAAAAGATAAAATCAATATAAAAGTGTACCAACCCGGACTTGACCCTCGTGGTGGAGTATGGCGGCGATGCAGGAAGAGACCCGTGCCCCAGCAGTGGGGACAAAAACAATACATTCGGTTGATATCGAATGTATTGTTGAACATTATCATTATTTTGTTAGATTCAAAAATAGTAAATATATTTGACGGGAAGAATCGAATGCACAACAAGTGCCATTTTTTAAAATAAAACTTCGTATGTTACACATACTCTGCAGTGGGACGTTTATAGGCTTTATAAAAAAAATTTTAGATAAGACGACGAACGAGAATCTTTCTAAATAATGATAAGTTAATTTTTGATCAATATGTTTTATTCGTAACTAGCTGACCCAGCGAACTTAGTACCGCCTAACAGTCGATTCTTTGATTTTTTTTATTTTTCTCTTCGTAAGAACCGTCCTCGCTCAAGGAATATTCTAAAAAAATAATTAACGAAATCGGTTCAGCTGCTCTCGAGATTTGCGCTTAGCAACACATTCAGCGATTCATTTTTATATAATAGATAACTAGCTGACCCAGCGAACTTCGTACCGCCTAGCAGTCGATTCTTTATTTTTTTTATTTTTCCCTCCGTAAGAACCATCCTCGTACTTCAAGGAATATTAAAAAAAATATTAACGAAATCGGTTCAGCTGCTCTAGAGATTTGCGCTTACGCTTACGCATTCAGCGATTCATTTTCATATTATAGAATATTATGTACAGGTAGCCTTCTTGAATCGCTTCTGTGGTACGGTTTATCTCTAGTCAGAAGATACGGGTGTTACCGTAACACACATCACGGTGACACCCATAGATATAGTTGTGCTGATATCTAAGTTTAACACGTGTCAAGTCAAATCACCCTAAAGCAAAGACATACTTAAACAATCTTAAACTAAGAACTTTTCGAACTGAATATGGTAAAATGCGATGTATAAATATATAAATATAAATATTCATGGACATATTACACATATATATATGAAGGAGTCCAACATTATAATAACTCACCGTCTGAATAAAAGGACATAGAAAATATTAATTTAATGTTTTTTAAAATTAACTAAAACCACATGTACTTGTACTAATAATACTTTAATGAATCTTATGTAATTTTAATCTAATTTTAAGTTTATTTTCTCATTATTTAAGTGAACGCATTGAAAATTCAATGGTGAACGTACGTTTATTAAGAGAAATAAATATATTTTAATTCCAAAACTGTAAAAAAAGAACAAATGTTAATGTTAGCACCCAAAGAAAAGGAGTCATTTCCGTCATCATAGTACCTACATAGTAAAAATCGACACGCTTGCTTTTCATTCATTCAAATCGCGGTGCTTGCGATGACTGGCTAGTTTCACGTCTGTGGTATCTGACAGCCCAACTTGAAACCTCCACACACTTCGACGACCTCTGTGGCGCAGCGGTAGCGCATCAGCCTACCATGTGAAAGGTCCCGGGTTCGAACCCAGGCTGGGGGCAAAAAAAACCCCAGTTCCTGGATGTTTACATGTTTGTGATGTCGTTGTTTCTGGTTTCCACGACACAGGGTATCCTAGTGTGGGGTCAGAGGCAATGTATGTGCCGGTATGTAAATGTTAAACTTATTCACCTCGGTGCCATATGGGGCTGCCACTGCCTGCTCACACTTCTCCTGCGATTTGATTATGGAACTTTTCACTTTTGTATATCTATGTGAAAAAAAATATCATCTGGCTTTTATTGTACAATTATGTGACCCAATATCTCTGTCATGTGTGATACATATTACGCCTCATATCTATATGGCAGAGCAACTTGAACAATCCGCTTACGCAGACAGATGTATCGGTGAAAAGTTACATATTCAAGGCTCTTTGCCTGTGAATGAGCTAGGTTTAATGTGTTTGGGCTACGTCCTAGTACAATGGTACTTTACTTTGGGAATACCTGGGCTTCTGCATATGCTAGGTTTAATCTGTCTAGGTTAGGTATTTACCAGTTTTTTACCTCGTTACGACTAAATCGTAAATCCCTCCCTTACCCTTCCATCAATAAACACAGTGATAGCCACGATTATGGCGTAGCATTTCGCATTTCACATCTCCACTCCGACTCCGTCTCCCCAAGGTTATCTGGAAGAACTCTCACAGAGATAAGCTCGCCTTTCTACATCATCAAACAATATACATAGGTATATTGTTTTAGATTAGCTGGAATGTTAATGAGATTATGATTTTATTTTATGGCAAATTATTTTATGTGAATGAATCATGCATGTAATATTTTTTGGAAATAAATGGCTTATTATTATTATTCTACATCTATTTTCTTACGTCAACTGTCTGGATTGTGTTTTCGTGTGCAATAAAGAATTATAATATTTTTTTTCAGTAAAATAGAGGTAGTTCACGTAACGCTTATCTGAGATTTACCAATTTCGCCTGCACAATAACTATTAGATTAGAACTCTTTATTGTACACACCAGAAAACAAAATACATAAAAAGGCTTACATAGCTAAGCTATTGCCGTATACAATATTTGCGGTCTTATCGCTAAAAGCGATCTCTTCCAGACAACCATGACTATTATTCATAGTTTTATATATTAAACGGGCTGAATCACGATTATTTATTAAGTAATCCGTTAATTCACTATGATTCTCCCGCGGGGATAATAACGGTTAGGTTCGGAACCTAGTTAAGGCGTTTCGGGGTGCTTACTAGCGCCACTAATGGAAATAAAATCACCACTTGTGTTAAAATAAGTTTAAAAACCTATTTAGAGGCTATTTATTTATACTTATTTTGTCCTTAGCACAGGTTAGTGCATTAAAAATAAAAATAGTATAATTAAAATAAGTTTTTTTAAAAAGTAAATATCAGAAACCCTAATATCTGATTTTATATTGCACTACCTGCTAATCTTGTCTCCGAAACCTAGGTTAGCTGGTAAATAATGCTAAGTAGCATTAAGCTCGCCTATGTGCAAAATTTTAATGCAATAAAGAATTTTAATAATGATAATACCTGCGATAGCTATTTTTACAACACACAGCCTAGAACGTATACGATTTAAATCAGTAAACGATTCGGTTTTTCTCGGATATCATCGCCTAAATCCGGAGACGGAAATGACACGAAATTACCGCAATTTCTTTAAGGTAGCATTCAATTTGAAGTATCACTGTAAATTGATAAAACTCTATGTGAGAGATGAGGGATTCACGACAATTACCGAGGTTGGCCGAATCGTTAACTGATAAAAACAGCCGTTTTTGGCTTAAATCGATTAAAGTCTAGGTTGTTAACTGTAGTTTTAGACTGTAGATTAGTAGTTGTCATAGTGGTTAAGATTTACGAAGTATACTTTTTGAAAAAAACGTATTTTAAAACAAGTTATGATTTTTATTTCACTAGTGAAATAAAAATCATAACTTATTGAACCAGCTGGTGGCGTTGTTTAGCAACCAAAAGCGCCTTAATAGTAGCACTTCATCCTATTCTGGGCGATTGGGGAGCAGACCAACCCAATCCAGTGCACCTGCCTAAACGAGTGTGGTTGGCGAGCAACACCACGGATCCCAATAAAGTAGATGTTGGGTCGTATGTGCGTCACATCAATCTCGCCGTGTCAACATTGCCGTGAGCCCATCGCCGAGAATTTATTGAGGCGTCGCCATCAGAGCACACACATGTGTGTGCGACACAAGTACAGTAGGTAGACGGTACAGAAGAGCTATTCATGAGCGTGAACGTTTCATGAATGAATGAACGAATGAAAATTGTTTTTCTTCCAGCTAACCCACGTTGATGCAGAGAGCGGAATTAAATTTTCATTTGGTCAGTCCAGTCTAACAGAAGCAGACAAAGTTTTACTACACTTCTACTCTACTCCATGGTGCCAAATTCTTCAGACACCCTTTTTTAATTTGTAACTCAGACTAGAAACCTTCTTGGTATCCTTTTTTTTAATTTGCTGTGCGCGCGCCATTTTCTTTTCACGTCAAATTGTTAAAACTTTTAGTTATATCCGCGCTGAGGCGCAAAGATAATATAACCACTAGTATTGGGCCTGCTCGGACATCTTAAAGATCGCTCCGTACTGTTACATTTGAGACAATGTACTAGTACGGTATATTAGTACTATTAGTACCTCATAGTAGAACCATCTCAACGTTCACGTTTTTACCTTTCAGCCATAAAATATGCTTTTTTTTAATATCTTCATTTTTACAGGACCATTAATTTATGATTAATATTTTTTAATGTTGCCGTGCCACCATTATATTATATTATAAGTACTATGATAAAAATCAATCAAAAAATATTTTTAGTTTTATTTTTTTATTAGTATTTATTCAAGGCATTTACAGAATACTATTTACATACAAAAAAACCTTCACTGAAACCTGTACAGGTTTATCTGTGAGGTGAGTTACTCGATTTTTAACTTAAGAAGTGTTGTTTTAGGGCATGTCGGCACTTATTTGGTTCATACTGTATTTTTTCAACAAGTTCGGTGGGTAGTTCGTTTAGAATCATTGGCAGAATGTACTCCGCTGTACGAGTCCCATAATAGTTGTTGTAATGCGGTAAAGTGTAGGTAGGAAGGTACTGCAGGTTCCGAAGTTGTTTAGGACGGGTTCGTTTCGTCAGGGAGTTCGAGTAGTTTTTTTTTCCTACGTACAATGAAATAATTATTACCATCTAGATTTTCGTAAGCTACTTTTGTTATTTGCAAAGAACAAAAGTAGCTCGCAGAACAAGATTACTACCACAGAAATAAGCGTCCCAAAGCGCACGAAACAGAAAAATCTCCTTCACCAATAATTCACTATAATAAATAACACACTGAAAATATTATGTTATATTCGTTAGAGAAACTAACATCAAGAAAACAACACAGTATTACTTTTACAAAAGTACCTACTTGGATTAGCGCGCGAACGAGCAGAATTGACACAATGAATGAAACAATAAACGAAACAAGTAAAAACAATCTTTATTGCAACGACATACGACCTACTTCTAAAGTTCGGAAAAGACGGACCGGCTGAAGGGAGACCGATCGAAACAATTTCGCTCCGTTCAGTTCAATCACCACACTCTCATGCAGCGTTCGTTCGCTCTCGGCCATATTCGGTCACCCGGTCCGGTTCATTTATTCATTCAGCCAATCCGTGACCGCGAGAGCAATGAACGAATAGACCGAATGTCCGATTATCATTGGGAAACGTTTCCTTTCGTTCATTGCATGGTAACGTATCTTAATCGTACTTCGTACATGACCGACACAATACTAATAACCACTAGGCTGAAAAGTGACGTGCACTTGAATGCAAAGATTTTTAACATCGTGCTCTTTTGATTCCCTCGCTAACTCTCAGTATTCTAATTTTTCAATTTTTTATTTTAGAATCCTTCGCTTGCTCGGTTGCAAAAAGCAACCATGCACCCTTGTATAACAAATTTTTTTTTTTACTTTTATTGCGTAAACAGCGGCCAGTACTCGAATCTACGCTCCCCATTTTGTTATTTATTTAAAAAAAGAACGCCGCGCATCCCGCTCCGTTCCTCTGTGGTTGACAGCCCACTGTCGCTACGAGCACATAGCTATGAGTTTTCGGGAGGTCATTGCGCCGCCGGGCGTGACGTCACCGATGACCTTGGTGCGCCCGCGGCGGCTGCGCGTTGCACGCGTGGAAAAGCGTCGCCTGAAGCGAAACGACAGAAGATTCGGCACGTTGGATATATATCGTTGTTTTATTATACTTCATCAATGTAGTTTTTAATGGATTTTGTAGGAAGTTTCTCTAGTTTAGGTGGTCGTCTATAACTCAATAACTGTTAAAGCCTTCTTGACCGTGATAGTTTTACAGACTGTGTCCGAGTATTAAGTCCCTGTCTTACAATTCTATTGTAAGACAGGGACGTAATACTCGGAAAAAATATTCGCTATATGTAAAGCTTAACATATCGGAAGTACTCGTAGAACCCTAATTCAAGAAATTCTCCCCATACAATGGTGCACGGTAAAAACACGAAACTGTAAGGGTTCCTTGTAGACTAACCCTTAAGATTCGTTTTCTTAAAACACTCTTCAAATCCAGCTTAAGTAATCATTGCTTTTTACAAGCTGACCACCACAGAAGCAGCACGCTTGTTAACCAGCAGTAGAGTTGTTGTGGGTTCGATTCCCGGATCTATCCCAACCACAACTATCTTTCCTCATTCTCTTTTCTACTTTAACTTGTAGAAATGACCTCAGTCTGGAAGTTTTTTATATCTCTGGAGCAGAGTATCCTAGTTTAGGATCACAATATGTTCCTGAGAAAGGGAATGACAAACTTATAGAATGCTATGCCTATGCATGCCCACCAGTTACTTTCTTACACACAGCTCCTGCGGTTGACTGGTTGAATAATTCTGATTTTCTCTGCAGTCCGTCCTTTTGACGCCACCTCTTCAACATTTCTGTCAAGTGTTGGGTTGTAAGATGAGCACAATTTGTCTCCTCGTTTATTCATTTCATGTTCTGATCGCACGCTTGAGGTGACGTGACGAGGTAACGCCGGCATGAAAAGCAATCACAAAGTGAGCATGTTTTGATATTTATTTACGAACGCGTGAAGTCGGTAATTTAGTTCACGTCTCGCCTTGACGTCGGTAATTTAGTTCATGTCTCGGAGGTAGGTAAGTTACGTACATGTGAGAATTTTCAGTAGCGTTACTTCTTCAGGCTATATTATGTAGTCCACTGCTGGACATAGCCCTCCCCTAATGAGCGCCATAGCGCCCTGTCTTCAGCTTGCCGCAACCAGCATCTGCCGGCAGTTTTTCGCAGATCGTCATCCCACCTGGTCGAAGGGCGTCCTACACTACGTTTGCCGAGTCGCGGTCTCCACTCAAGAACACGTTTACTCAAACCGTTGTCGGTTATTCGCGAGATATGGCCAGCCCACTGACACTTCAGCTCACTAATTCGATGCTACTCATCATCATTATCAACCCATTATGTCCCCACCGAGGGGCACGGGTCTCTACTCTGAGGAAGGTATAGGCCATATTCCATCACGGGGGCCAAGTTGGGATTGGTGGAGACTTGCGACACTAGTGGCTGGTCTTACTGTCTGAAGTTTTCATAGTACTCGTACTACTCGTTAACTGTGAAGGAAAACATCCTGGATGTCTGAAATCTCAAATCTGAATTTAGAATCTCTTCAGATCAAAGAGATTCTGAATTGTTCACACATGTGCCTCACGCGTAGTGATTAAGTTGTACTACAGAGGGTATAAAAATATTTTGTTAAACAATATAATTTTTTATTTCGAGTATTTCGGGGTCCCGAAAATGCGATAAATCACTCTAATAATTAAAAAAAATCTTAGTGGATTAAGTTTAATTCAACCGTAAGGCTTAACGCATATTGCATAGAAGGCCTGTATTTATTATATATATTCCTTCTAACTGTAGGGTCTCGACATTGTCTTGACATGAGCGGCGCATTGTCTTGGCATGTAATAGTATCCAGGCCTTTTGCCTCAAATGCCATGTCCATTAATATAATACCGTTTTTTATGTAGCCTATAAACGTAGCACTGCAGGGCACAGGCCTTCTCTCAGAGAGAGAGAGAGAGAGAGAGTGTGGGCTTAATTACCACGCGTGCCCACGGCGGATCGGAAATTTCAAGCGCTAAGGTAATTGAACACCTCAGACACTTAGGTTTCCTCCCGATGTTTTCCTTCACCATTGCTACTATAACTCCACAAAGGACATACCTTAGAAAACAACGGCATTGGTACATGCTCGCACTGGGAATCGAACCTGGGTCTCTCGCTTCTGAATCCATTGTTCTACTCACTAGGCTACCGCCGCTCCTTCCAACGGTAAGTCACATGTGAGCATTTATACAAAAGGAAAATCTTACTTTAGTAGAAATTAAATTTACCTTGAATTATCATAAACAGACGTGTGTGCAAGCAGGGGTAGTCCCTGCTTGCAGGGACTACCCCTGCCCCTAATAAAAGTGTAAAATAAACTTCCGGACACACTCAAATGCATGCCACTGTATTCCTTCAAAAAGAGGCTGCACAAATGGTTACTTGAAAAATGTTTTTACACAGTAAATGAGTTTCTCAACATGAAAAAGGGTAACATTGACATTGTATGACATTCAGATTATTATCATTTTTACATCCTATTGACACTTGATATTGAAATTGCTCTGACTGTTTAAAAATGAAATTATTTAATGTTTAATGTAATATTTTAATCTTCATTTGTAAAAATAATTTTATTGTTTTAATTCTTAATATTTGCATGCCTAGACTAGGTAAAATATGTCGGAAATACTATTTGTTACAACATCTCAAATGTACCATATTTGACGCAAATAACATATCTTGTATCTTTTTAAAAACCTATTTAGAGGCTAAAAATTCCACCCATGCCGGGATTTAAACCCGCGACCTGCGTATCTGCGCGACCGCGATCTGGCTATCCGTGCCTGGCACGGATAGCCAGAGGTCGCGGGTTCGAATCACGGCATAGGTGGAATTTTTAGCCTCTAAATAGGTTTTTAAAATTGTCCTTAGCACGGGTTAGTGCATTAAAAATAAAAATAGTATAATCTTCTATCTTGTAATGAATGTTCATGTAGCGCAAGAGGATTGCCAGGATTGCAAGTGGCAAACCTCTGCCTACCCTTCCGAGATACAAGCGTGAGTTAGTGTATATAAATTAGCTTATGTGTAGATAGTTATAGGGTCGAGTTTCCCTCACAGTAAAATCTTTGGCTTATACAGCGTTCAGTGGTACCTTCACGCACACCACATAGGTGAAAGGACTATTCGGATGCCGAAGTGCCAAGGATATTGTTTTTTAGTTAGAGTAGACTTGCCCAGCACTTAATGCCACCCTGACAGCTTGGACCGACTAGCCCACAGGATAGACAAGCTACATAGATTAGCAAATTTGTAGTAGCAATACCATAAGGAAAACATCGTGAAGAAACCCGCGCCTTGGTCGGCTCCGCACGTATAGACTTACAGTCTGTTTATCCTTACTCGTCCAATAAAGTAAACAAGATTCTAACCTTAAAATTGACACTTAATGACAGAAATAGATATTTTCTCGCAAGTTCATAAACTTTATTAATAAATTTGACAGCGTGTTCTCTACCAGGTTACTTCATTTATGCGAATACGGCAGTTTTCGACGATAAAGTCATACTTTATCGGTAACATCTTGTTTACTAAAATGGACAAGTAAGGATAAATAGACTATACAGTAAATTTTGTACGTAGGTATTGTCTAGTAGAACCACTACTTTTTGGAGGCTATGTGGGAATATGCCCTCTATATGGTGTTTAAATATGCTTTAAGTATACACACCTGCCTTTGTAAAAACAACACCTCGCTCAACACAAAGGGTGCTCCGAAATAGCCAACACTAATCATCGGCGAGTAAACAATCGCCCGCTGACTCACCCGACTGACATTCAACGCCTTTGGGCTGAACTGCCCTGAAGCGGCCCGCATGTGCTTGCAGCTAACAAACAAACACGCTTTTTAACTACGCCCATATGGCTTAAAAACACTCAGAATAATTTGATGCTCTTTTTTGCAGAGTTTTTTTTTTTACTTTTATTTACTTCGATTCCTTTTTTCAGCGTGATAATAATATTTGTTTTTGTGTCCGTTAGTCCTACTGACCAGCATATTTATGTGAAAAAACTTTGATTCCGTCTCAGTATCGTAAGTTGGGGCCAGGACAAGTGATTGTGTTGGTTGTTATTCCTAATTTTTCAGATCAGTATGATCCTACGAGTCAAGTATTAAATGTCATTAAGTTCTTAAAAAAAGTCGAATTTTTTTTTCATCGTTTTACCATGTGGGAGTGTAGACTACGAATAAGTGTGGACGAACATACGAGGACGAGGAAAAGGTGGAGTTGAATTGAATAGCCAATGTGGGACATCCTGTACAACTATGTACTTAAGATATTTGCAAATATTATTTCAAATTTACTTGAAGCTGTAATTTTTAAAAGCGCGGCAGGGCCGAGATTAAAAGAACAGCAATTCGTATTTTGTTATGACATTTCGATGTACATTGTAAAGTCGATTGACCGACAGATAAAGAAATAAAATATTACTATTAGGCTGAACATTACAATGAACATTAGAAATACAAATACTTTATTTGTGAAATATGGGTTGGTACAAACATTATAATGCGTACAGGTATAATAAAAACAAAGTTTCAGGTGCACCATATTTTAACTTGCGGCGTACAAATATAAAAACAAAATTATGTACAATGTCAAATAAACTATTAGATCGATTTCACTTTGTAATTGTTCAATAATTAGTTTATACAAAGTATAGAATTGTCATACAATTTATAGAGTTATTAGATTAAAAGTATGTTGTTGAAATGACATAATCATCCATGAATTGTAGTTTTGTGAAACGTGGCCCCGTGAATGGCCAGCAGAATATTATTTACGGTATTGTTATGACCGGAATTTGCCCAATATCACTTTTTCTCAATACAACGTGTTATGAAAGTAACGTTAATTATAAAAACTGTCCCTTTATTGTCAATACTGAAACCATAAAAGTGGTTTCAGTGGTTTAAGTAAACTTTAAAACTACCTAATTTTTATTTTTAATGCACTAACCCGTGCTAAGGACTGTAAGTGATGCAATTTGCTTAAGCCAGATGTCGCTGCCTGTACGTAATACAGAGAATAGTGTAAAGAGGTTCGAAATTTCACTGATGCCGTGAGTCGCCCATTGGCTCAATTGGTAGAGCGCTGGCACGGACAGCCAGAGGTTGCGGGTTTGAATCCCGGCATGGGTAAAATTTTTAGCTTCTAAATAGGTTTTTTATACCTATTTTTTTTGGTTATTCGAATTTACAGCCTAAATAAAAAGTAATTACATAAAATTTGGGAATTTTGAACTATTGTTTATTGGGAGTGGTTAAATTACGACATTGTTGGTAGAAAAACGGTTTTCAGGTTTTGCGTTTATTAAATAACACATTGTATAATGTATATTGTATAATAGTGTACTAAAAAACATGAGCTCGGAATTTCTTTCATCAGAAAACCTTTTTGATACGATATCAAAATACACTCAGACACTAAGTCTTGTACTTTATCTAATGTAACAATATTATTTAGATTTGATCAATATATAATGTAATCACTCTTCCGGACCGCGATAATGAATCGATTGATATCTCATTCATGAAAATCGATTAGTTGAGAAGTATAGGCGCTACATTGGAGCATATAGGTGAATACAAACACACTTACATACTTTACAAAGATACTCACACCCATACATACAGTCTACTAAAATCTTAACCCTTTCTTTTGGCTCTGCCGTCGGGTCGATATCGATATCAACCCTTGTATGTCTCCACTGCTGTGGCGCGGCTCTCTTCCTGCATCGCGGGAAGGTGAGGCCATACTCCACCACGGGGACCAAGCCCGAGTTGGTGGAGGATTGTAAGACAAGTCGTCGAGTAAAAAAGGAAAATTCATAGACTGACACGTCCAACAGAAGAAGTACACAAGTAGGTATTCAGACGGAGATACAGAAAGACAAGGAGAGTCAACTCACCATCTATCAAGATGTACCCTTCGCCGACACCGTCGGTCGATATCGTCAAATGAACCGTGTACCTGTGGACAGAGGCATATTAGTTAAAAAAAAAACATTAACTGTTTATTTCATAAAAATATTCAATTATAAAAATTCAAAAAATATTCACAAAATATTCTAGCTCTGGAAGCTAAGAATCGTCTACATAAAGTTATAGTGCTGCCGGAGGTTGCTCTATATTAAAGATAAAATTTGACAATCATTCCACTCCGCTTACACGTTTATTTACATGAGGATAAGTAAAAATACGGGTATGCCGAATAAAATTATACATATATTAAATTATATTATATATGTAGGGAAGTATTTATATTATATTCTATTATATATTTATATTATATTTACTGGTTGACCTGCTATCGAGGGCACAACATCTTTTACATGCGTAAACTCCACTCAATGACTACAGTCCGGGGGACTTAGCACCAAAAATATTAAGAATGATATGCTGTCGGCTGTATAACCTCTCCAAGAACTTGTAGTATCCGCTTAACACGTAAAGCAAGAGATTCGTTTCAAAGGATGTTTATTTCTGTGTGTATAATTAAGTAGGTAGGCCTCTGCGGTGGGATGATTACGTGGGCACGTGATGTGTGATCTAACATTTCCTTTGACATTAACATTATGTTATTACTTTATTAGGTATTAATTTACCTTATGTTGGCGTCTAAATCCCTAGATACATACCCTAATGATCAAATAATAAACTTCATGAACAGTAGACATAATTAAAACTGTTTTTACACGGATCATTTTTACAATTTTCCAATGTTTCGGCACTTTTTCAGGTGCCGTGGTCCCGGATGACCACGGGATCATCCGGGACCACAACCTTTGAAAATACTAAACAGTCGATATGCTTAAATGGTTGTCTGGAAGAAATTACTTTTAGTAATAAGGCCGCCACTTGTACTGTACTATTATTTTAAGTCTCTTATGTAATCCCTTGTGTACATGCAATAAAGAATATTCTATCTATCTATCTTATCGTTTAAGCTTAATATATTATAAACTCACGCCTGTACGTCCGGAGGGGTAGGCTAGGGCCACTTGCTATAATCATGACGTACGGATCTCTGTCGCTATAGTCGATATAGTACATACATACATAGATAACCTCACGCCTGTTTCCCAGAGGGGTAGGCAGAGACCAGGGACTGCCACTTACCACAATCGTGACAGATCACTTCGCTTCATCAACGTTCATAAGTCGTTGCATGCACGCACGCCGGTTCCGGGTACTTTTTATCTTCCCCTTTGCTAATATTTGGTCGATGAACTTTATACTAAGTATAGTAATTTAAAAATTTCATTATTTGTTTGCAATACAGACAGATAGATATATTGATTGATTGTGTGCCACAGAACTTTCCTGATTCCCGAGGCGTTACTTGAACGTGTAGCGTATTGCGTAGCAATTGGCGTAGCGTTGGTAGTCCAGTGGGTAGAACAAGAGATTCGGAAGCGAGAAACTAAGGTTCGATTCCTAGTGCGGGCATCCATCTATGACTTTGTTAATTTTCAAAAAAACGTCGTCTGAGAACTTGTAGCAGCATTACCACGAGCTATCTGTGAAGAAAAACATTTTATTTTATTTTCCTCTTACAACTAACATTACAGGGAGCCCAATTCGTTAGTGAAGATAACATTAACAATATTTAACCACATTTTTAGAATAGATACTCTACAATTAAAAATAACAATCAGTAACACTAGTAGAAGTCGCTTTTTTCAATACTTATTATGTAAAATTGCTACATAGTGTTATAACAGAAAAACATTGCGGCCCTTGTGATCTCGCTCAGCGTGCAGGAAACATATTTTCTTCACCCATCTAGTATGAGTGAAAGTGCCAGTAGACGCTGTATAAAATGTTAAAATGTAAAAAAAAGACTACATTTATGTTAAGCGCTCGTGGCCTAGGCGAACCGAGTGATTGGAATCAATCACTTGGTTAAGCAACAACAGGCGCGGTCAGGTACAGGATGGGTGAGCGTCCCGTGACTACCGCTAGTGGCATTTTTCCGAGCGCTTCCGTGCTTCGCAAGGCACGTTAAGCCGTTGGTGCTGGCTGTCATATAATAGCAATCGTTAAGCCATGTCAGAGGCCTTATGGGCGGCTTGATAACTTCTGACAGTAAGGCCCGCCACTGTCTCCACCAATCCTCCACCAAACCGGACTTGGCCCCCGCGTCCGTTTCGCGGTGGAGTATGGCCTAACCTTCCTGCGATGCAGGAAGAGACCCGGGCCCCATCAGTGCAAGGGTTGATAACGTAACGTATGTTAGGGTTGATGTGCTGTCGACCGTAGATTCGGATATTCTGCGATGCATTAAATTGTACTTTTCGAAAAATCGAACAGAAAAAATGTTGCTCGGAGGCCGCTTTAGGCAACGGCAAAGAGGTCAGATAAAAGGGATAGTAAAACATTAGTGTTGCGGTAGATTGTACAGAAATATAATTTATTTTGCAGTTTTCCTACTACGAGTGGCGGTTGTTTGATGTCGCTTATGAAAATATACGGATATTCCTGCTTACGCTTTAACATTTGCATAGCTGAATGTGAGAGCAGTAACTATTTCTAGGAGGGCTCCAAGTATATGCTCACCACTCATTTGTGTAGATTTAAAATTATTGTTCAACCCCCCATCTCGGAAGGAGTATAGGTAAGTGCTCTATATCTGAGTTCCGTATTTATCCGCTAGAAGACAAAATAAATTGAATTTAGAACATCGCGTGCACTAATTTGTGAATTCAAAACATCACTTTACCTCCATGGAGACGAATTTACCATAAACATTTTTTAATTTTGTTAAAAACTCAGATTCGGAACCTTCTTAGTGTACTTTTTTTAAATTTACTTTCCATGCGCCATTTTCTTTTATCGTCATATTGTTAAAACTTTTTTTTTGCTAGGTACTTGTCAAATTACGTAGTGCACTTTAGTGCGAAGATTTATTACCTCGTACTCTTTTTATTCCCTCGCTAACGATCAAGATTCTAGTTTTTAATGTTAAAATCGTTCGCTTGGTCGGTAAAAAGCAACTTTGCACTCTTGTATAACAAATAATTTTTTTTTTGTTTTTATAAATATCTAGCTGACCCAGCGAGCTTCGTACCGCCTAACAGTCGATTCTTTGATTTTTTTTATTTTTCTCTCCGTAAGAACCATCCTCGTACTTCAAGGAATATTCCAAAGAATTAGCGAAATCAGTTCAGCTGCTCTCGAGATTTGCGCATACCAACACATTCGGCGATAAATTTTTATATTATAGAAGAATTAATTAGATGGCGCTGTACGCCACTCGATCTGGGAACGGCTAAGAGCAAGAAAAAAATCTTTCCCATCTGTGAGCAAGTTTTATATCCTGTCAATTTTGGAAAGTAAAAAGAGCAAGTGCAGTTTTCACAGTAACTTTTTATTTATTTTAGTAATTATAATTATTGTTGTAATTTTAGTTGTTATAGTGGCCTTATTGGTTACAGATATTTCTTCCAGACAACCTTGTGACTGATACGTAATTAACATAATCGAAATACATGCTGTGCCTTACCCTGCACACTCAACGCTAACTGCTAGTGAGCACAATGTAGACCCTCATTTATAACTTAATTAGTTTTTGAAATTCTTTCAACTTTCATGAATGTTAACATAGTTTTTCGCTGTCTTTTGATGTTAAGTGGAATACATGTAATGATTTTCGAATTATTCACTACCTGATACAATACATGATATAAACACACGTCTATGTCGTCGTCAGTATCCTAGATAGTTAAGCATAAACCAGTGTTTGCCACTATCCTGACAATACTGTTTCGTTTAATCACCATTCATTAGTCACTGTATTCCTTAAACATTGGTAGCAATTTCAAATTGTCACACTGTCGATTTCTAAAAAACAAAAACCTGTTGTTGAATTTGTTGCAGACCACGATGAATTGTGTATAAATGCGTTTTTTAAGAATACAAAAATAATATTGTAATTTAATCTACGAGGACAATGACCTCGACAATTTGAGAGGAGATTCGCCCTAGCAAAACTTGTGTGTTGGGGGTCTTTATTATGTTAATTAGCTACGTGCCCTTAAATTTGAGTGTCGCATTAACAAGCGGCAGTTGTCGATTTAATTATTATACACTTACTTAAGTAATCTGTCAATTTTATACTGTTTAAAATATGAGCTTCAAGTTTTTTACGTCGGAGAGTAAAGCGACATTTCCTGATACTTGTATCGATGTAAATGAGGAAACTGTCTGTCATTATGTAGGTACAGAATAAATAAAAATAAACCGAGACCGTATGTCGTATTATGCATTCCATTAATTGCGTGACATAATTATATACTTTTTATGTTAATATGTCTATTTATAGGACCACTTTATGTGCTGCACCACGTGCAGCACCTCATGTAAAATCCGCTCATGTAAAATAGCTTTTTATACGATGCCTTGCACTCCCTTGTGAGTACCCGAAATATCTCCAAAATAGTGGGATGGACTATTGAATTTTGTCCGAAGAGTATGATGACTACGCAAGCTCTCATCTCTACTCACCGTGATTAAGTTCTGCGAATCAGAGCGAAACCTGGCGCAATTCTTCCGACAAAAATTAAGTTAGGTTATCCGGTCGCAAATCAATGATGTGTAGTTTTAGTTCAAATATTGATTGTTCATTATTCGGTGCTGGTACCGACACTATAGTGGAGACTTGGGTATGAGACAAGAATCAATAAAGTTGGATTAATGCGTTTTGTGATTAGTGAGATCTGTGGCGTTTCTTTGAATGATCGGATATGCATAAATGGAATTATGGAACGGTTATGGACTAGTTTATGAAAGAGCATCTAGTGACTAGAGTTGAGAAAGGAATTTTGCGTTGACTTGGGCCTATCGTTTTTTTATATGTAGCCTCGATTATGTCACACTGCTGAATCCCCTTTTGCCTTCCACTCCTCCCTATTCATGGCCACCTCCTGCCAGCCCAGCAGAAAGGTCGCGAGGTCATCACGCCATCTCCGCTTGGGTCTGCCTCGTTTGCGATATCCGTCGCGTGGAACCCAGTCAGTGACGATTTTTGCCCACCTTTTTGGGCCCATACGGCTTAGCATATGAATAGAAAAAGAACATCGGGCAAACAGGGTACAAGGGTCGGTAGCTTTGACCAAATACGGGATGTACTATCGAAGGGCAAGATAATAAAGAACTCGAAATTGCGTGCAGCAACTAAAAAGTTTGATGAAGTGAAAAAAGATAAAGATAGTAATAAGGCCGCCAGTTGTACTATATTTTGATATATTAAATTATGTCACTGTAATTTTTGCATACGATAAATCATATTCTATTTATCTATCTATGTCAGGATCGTGGCAAGTGGCAAACTCTGAATTCTGCCTTCCCGTCCAGGATGGAAGCATGACTTTATATATAAATGTAACGTTTGCAACAGTATAGTGTAGGAATAGCGAGGGAAGCCTGAAGGACAGTATGTAAATGGGGGAGTTATGTTTAAAATAACTTGCTGAAACTTTTGATTAACAGAGTCTCTTTTAATTTGAACCGAGCGGGTTGCGTGATTTATAAATGAGCGCTCGAGGACAATATCTTCTCAAAGGGAAAAGCTGGATGGCAACTTTAATAATGCACTAAAACTACAGAATAGGACAGGGCGAAACGATGCAAAATGGAGTGAGATTTCAGCGGTCCCTGTAATAATAGTCGTCAAGATAAAAATTGAGAGGCACAGCCTAAAGTTCTTTTTTTAACCATGGCTTGGACTACCGCTCCGGAGCATATCTGATGCAAAGGATATCCCTAGCAGTGCAGCGCGGTAATGCTGCCAGCGTTATGGGAACCTTTGGGTCGGATATGTCTTGGGCCGATTTGATTGACTAATTTTATTTTGTTTGTTTTGTGCGTGTGTAATTTTGTTTGTTTGTTTTTTTTTTGTTTAATTGACTATTGTGGTTATTTTTTAATAGTATTTTATATGATATGACGATACTGTTGTGGATTTCTATAGTTTAAGTTATTTTTTTGATAGCATGTGACATTTTTTACTATAATAATAAAGAAATAAACATCCTACTTATTGTAACCTAATCTACTATATTTTTAACTTTCGCGGCTTGAACACATACTTAGAATATTTTCGGGGCTTAATCGCGTAGTAATTTGTTGCTATTTTACCTCGATGTTTTGACGACGTCTTCTCGTGACCACGATGACTGTAACGTCGCCGATACGTCGAGGTAAAATAGCAATAAATGACTTCGCGATTAAGCCGTCAAAACATCGTCAAGACGTCGTCAAAACATCGAGGTAAACGATGTTTTGACGACCTCTTCTCGTGACCACGATAACTGTAACGTCGCCGATACGTCGAGGTAAAATAGCAATAAATGACGTCGCGATTAAGCCCCGAAAATATTCTAACTAAGCCTAATATACGTCAAAATGCATGGCACAGGCTACTCTCAGAAAGAGAGAGCATGGGCTTATTGGGTAACCTGGAAGAAAATGCTACATACATTGTAATTAAAAATAAAAATAGTATAATCATGTAACAGTTGCTTAAGTCAGATGTCGCTGCCTGTACGTAATACAGAGAATAGTGTAAAGAGGTTCGAAATTTCACTGATGCCGTGAGTCGCCCATTGGCTCAATTGGTAGAGCGCTGGCACGGATAGCCAGAGTTTGCGGGTTCGAATCCCGGCATGGGTGAAATTTTTAGCCTCTAAATAGGTTTTTAAATTTGTTCCTTAGCACGGGTTAGTGCATTAAAAATGAAAATAGTATACATTGTAATTCTTTTGTATTTCTTGTTTTTCCTGTCTACGTCGTCAGGCTATACTAGTCCACTGCTGGACTATCCTCCCCTAATGAGCGCCACGTTGTGCTATCATAGGGGGCCTGCCCATTGCCCATAATCCGCACGCTGGGCATGCGGGTTGGGGATCGCAGTTCGGTGGACAACACCCGCGGGAAGAATTGGGTTGGTGCTATTCTCTAGGCCGACACCACACAGCACAAAGTGTACAATAAAGAATATTCCAGAAAGTTCCAGAATGCAAAAATCCATTGTACAATAAAGAATATTCTTATCCTATCTTAATTACCACGTAATGTGCCCACCGCGGATTGTCGTAAATAACACCGTTGTTTCTAGCCGTGGCAATTGGCAATTTCAAGCGCTGAGGTAGTGACACTCAGGTTTCCTCACGATATTTTCCTTCACAGGGAAAGTGGTATGTTACCATAAATTCACAAATGTATGTAAATTCAAATTCAAATTCAAATTTCTTTATTTCGTTATCCACTACTTCTTAGCTACATACATTGTAGCAGTAGACACCGCTCTTCCACAACTAGGATAGTGTTGTAATAATAGTGGATGATACAATACATTTATCAACATTATCTTTTACTTAAACAATTTTTTTTTTACGATTCTAAATTTACTAATAGATTAATAGACGATTTTAAATGTGTGTGTATGTGTTTATATTGTATGTGTATGTCTGTATGTGTGTGTAAGTGTGTACTGTACATGTTCTCTAACCAGCCCTGCGACCTGAGTCTTGGGTTCGGGATCAGCCGCTGATAATAGGGTGAGTGGTGCAATGTGTATGTATTCTAACATGCGTCATGTGTAAATTTGAGTGTAATGTAAGTATATCACATAGTTTAAGTTACTATTGTTATTTATTTTTTACCACCAGCAGAGCTTCAGTTTCTTCATAGTTTAGTGTCTTAATCCACGAAGTGATAACATTTTTACATTCAAATCGAGTAGTTGGGTAAATGTCCAAAATTTTGTTAATATTTTTATACAAATAGCAAGATAAATTAGCATATTGCCGGCTAGCAAACTCCGTTGTACTAATAATACACAAATGTACCAAGTGCTGGGATTCGCGTGCCCTCACTAGGATTCGAACCAAGGTCTCTCGCTTCCGAGTCCTCTGTTCTACCCACTGAGCTATCGCCACTCAGTAAATCCTTTATCCAAATGCCACCATTCTCGGTAAGGATAAGAAAAGATAGGACAGATTGAAGTTAAGTGAAGAATTGTAAAAAAATATTTACTAAAAAATTAGAAAAAGATATAAATCAACAAAGTTTTAAGTATATTATGATAAGTGAAGTTAAATAAATATAACAAATATCAAAATTGTTATTTTACAACCAAAGTGACCTCAGTTTGACTTTCCTTTTATCAAGTGATTTCAACGTAGTGTAGGACGCCCTCCGACTAGGTGGGATGACGATCTGCGAAAAACTGCAGGCAGATGCTGAATGCGGCAAGCTGAAGACAGGGCGCTATGGCGCTCATTAGGGGAGGGCTATGTCCAGCAGTGGACTAGTATAGCCTGACGATGACGATGAAGTGATTTCAATTACACTTCGAATAAAAGTTTTTTTTTCACCTTCAAGAATACATATACTTTTTCTTCTTCAGGATTTACTGAGCGGCGGTAGCCCAGTGGGTAGAACAATGGACTCGGTAGGGAGGGACGCAGGTTCGAATCCTATTGCGGGCATGTCCCAAGCACTTGGTTTTCTATGTTACATACATTTGTGAATTTGTGGTAGCAATACCACTTTTTCGCGAAGAACCGACAACCGTTGTAGTAAACGTGTTCTTGAGTGGAGACCGCGACTCGGCAAACGTACTCCGACTAGGTGGGATGACGATCTGCGAAAAACTGCCGGCAGATGCTGGATGCGGCAAGTTGAAGACAGGGCGCTATGGCGCTCATCAGGAGAGGGCTATGTCCAGCAGTGAACTAACATAATAATATAGAAGAATAAGAAGATACCATTTTCACTGTGTAGGAAAATGTCGTGAGGAAACCTGAGTGCCTGAGGTCTTTGCGTATAGTTATATATTAAACGGGACAAATCACGATTAGGTAAAACGTTACGTTTACGTTTTACCTAATAATCGCGATTTGACCCGTTTAATATATAACTATGTATGAATATCGCGAATCATTGTGTTTGCGTATATCAGTGCTTGAAATTGGCAATTCGCGGTGGGCATGTCTGGCAATTAAGCCCGTACTCTCTCTCTCTCTCGCAGAGAGAAGGTCTGTGCCCTACTGTGGGACGAATAAAAGCTGCATTATTATAATTATAGCATTCCAAAAACGGTATGCTATTCCTGAATTGGCAGTAAATGGCGGAGCATAAATAATAACCAATTAATTAAATCCAAATTGGCACTCATTTCAGGATTCGTTTATTTTCATTGCGGTGTGACGAGGTTCAGTGATTTCCAAATATATTTGGTGGCATCACTAATTGTGTTATTAACATACTGTATTGGAGTTTTTTGTACATGTCTTTGGAAACCTATTTAGAGGCTAAAAATTCCACCCATGAAATTCCGGGCCGAATGGCCGGGACTCGAACCCGCGACCTCTGGCTATCCGTGCCAGCGCTCTTTCCAACTGAGCTAATGGGCGACTCACCGACATCAGTGAAATTTCGAACCTCTTTACAATATTCTCTGTATTACGTACAATAGGTTTTTAAAATTGTCCTTAGCACGGGTAGCATTAAAAAGAATATAATCATTTTTTGGAGTTATTTGTCCATTTTTTCTTCAAAATGATCAAGATTTTGAAATGGACACCTAGTCTGAATTGTAACGTTCATTAAGCCGCAGTTTCCGCGCTACTTTGAACAAAACCTTTTCATTTCATTATACGTGCCCGTGACTTTGTTTGCGTGTGATTCTGATAAATACTATCTTATGTTTTGTTTCACATCTATCTGTGAGTAAGCTTGCAAATTTTTACCAAAATGCCTTTTCCGGTAAAATGCGGTCACATGACAAAGATAACAACCAAAGCATCTATACATACACTTTTAGATTTATAGTTCTATACTAATATCCTTTTTTACTTATAATTACTTTCGTGAAGCGCTCGTGGCCTAGGCGAACCGAGTGATTGGAATCCATCACTTGGTTAAGCAACAACAGGCGCGGTCAGTTACACGATGGGTGAGCGTCCCGTGACTACCGCTAGTGGCATTTTTCCGAACGCTTTCGTGCTTCGCAAGGCACGTTAAGCCGTTGGTGCCGGCTGTCATATAATGGCAGACGTTAAGCCATGTCAGAGGCCTTATGGGCGGCTTGATAACTTCTGACAGTAAGGCCCGCCACTGTCTTACAATCCTCCACCAACCGGGACTTGGCCCCCGTAGTGGAGTTTGGCCTAACATTCCTGCGATGCAGGAAGAGACCCGTGCCCCAGCAGTGGGGACAAACAAGGGTTGATAACGAACTTATATACTTTACATTAATTATTTACTTTAGTTTAGTAAAGTTAACCGTGCGTGCATGTCATACCTTATTTGTATCTCACCGTGACAGTCATACTGGCTGGTAATACACAAATATGAAAACTATTTACTAATAGTTATTAACATTTTTTTACGCAGTCGGATGGTTTGTTTTTTATACAATGTACAGTTATGTCTTACATATTACTAAAAATATTTGACTCCTTTAGGCGCCCACATGGCATAAAATACCTAAGCATATAACATTGAATGCTAGCTTTAGACTAACCGCCGTTTATCTAGCAAGTTACGTTCCATCTGCGAAGTAGTTTCGCTAGGTATTATGTCTTCAAACTAATTCCCTTTGTCTGCAATGCGAACACCACACAGAGAACTGTATTGTCAGTGTCGCTTTGTGAAGTTATGATAATGAACTAGTGACTGCTCTTTTGCTGAGAGTTCAGCTTTGCGCTGGTGTGGATGTAGGTAAGTATTGGTTAGGTATAGCTGCACTGCGGTCCCAAGCGGACATACTTCGATCAAAACAGCAGAGGGCGAGACAAAAGTTCTCGAAAATGTACATGCAAGTTAATGAATATTGATCAAGCGAAAGAGGACTGTAAGGATCATGGCATGTCATAAATCCTGTTCTTTGCCTACCCCTGCTAGATACAGCCGTGAGTTAAAATCGTGTTGTGCACTGCGGTCATGCGATAATATCTGAGAATTGCTACCACACGGGGATCGGGAGGGATTCAGCTAAGTGAGGCATCGTGTAATGAGAGACAAACCAAACTCTAGCAATATTGAAACTTACAAGGCTCCATACTTTTAAAACTATCGTGACATAGTATCCGCCGCTCAAGGAAATACGCAAATTGCGAGAATAATCAGCTTTTTTCACCTGTTTAGAAATGATTTTTTTTTATAGATATTTGCTTTATTCTTATTTAGTAGTAATTTTATTTCAAAGTCAAAAAGTTTAATCTAATTCTAAGTTTCATTGACAAGTCTTAAATATTCAACAGGTTCTTTCCTTTCAGTCAACGATGTATCGGTATCGGTGGCTGATCGATAATTATTTCAATTTCAAGGTCAGGTAAACAATGTTGTGTAATTATATCTGCGGTTATGTGGAGATCGCAAACGTAGCATAGATTCGAAAAGCGGTGGGCTATGACTACAAGAAAAGAGCTAAATATCGGGCTCAATGGCGTATCTTGGGAGCAGTGTTGCCAACTTAGTGGATTTACCACTAAATCTGGTGGTTTCGACACCCCTCTTAGTGGCGGAATATTTCATTTAGTGGTTAGTGGTTTTTTTAGTGGCTTTTTATCGAAAAAGTTTTTATAGTATTTTCTAAGGTTAACACGAGCTGTAGACATAATTAAAACTGTTTTTATACGGATTTATGCTCGTTTATTACATTTTTACAATTTTCCAACGTTTCGGCACTTTTTCAGGTGCCGTGGTCCCGGATGACTGAGGTGACAGGTGTCTTTTAGAAATCATTAACGGTTAGTTTACTACCCTCGGCAAAAATTACAAAAGTTAATTATGAAGTTACGTTCCAAAATAGACAAACCAATTATTTTTTATATAAAGTCAACAATATTGATTATTAGTAATTGAAGTTAAAATTAAATTTATAAACTAATTACTTTATATGAACTTAAAGATACCGATTATTAATTGAAATTAAATTGATTTTTTATTATTTATTCTACAGTCACACTTCTAGCAAGGGGGTCTCATGCACTTAAGCACTGGTTCCCATGCTACCGGTATGTTCCAACCACGATCTCTATTAAAATTTGGATGCCGGCGGATCTCTATTGCCTCACGTATCATTCTAGGGAAGAAACGGTCTTCTCGGGCTAGAACTTTAACTTTATCGAAATGTATAAAGTGGTTGGTACCGCTAAGTGTATGCTCGCTGACTGCAGATCTACCAGAGCGCTTATGTTTCACATCAGCGATATGTTCCTTCACCCGCTCAGCTATGGTACGCTTCGTTTGACCAATGTACGAGGAACCACATTCACAGTCAAGCTTGTATACTCCTGCCTCTTGTAAGGGAATCCTGTGCTTGACACTTCGCATGAATTGGTGTATCTTTCTTGGCGGCTGGTAGATGGTTCTGATTGAGGCGCGTTTCAAAATACTCCCAATTTTGTCAGTCACTCCTCTCACGAAAGGCAGGTAGGCTGGAACTCGCTCGACTGTGTCCGGTTTGACACGTCCTCCGCGACGGACACGCGGAACTTGCAGCTTGTTTGCACGAAGTACTCGTTTGACATGCTGGAGTTCCGCAGGTAGATGGTCCTTGTCGCAGATTCGGTGTGCCCTCTGTAACAGAGATTTTCCAACGGTAGACAACTGACACGGGTGATGGTGAGACTCACCGTTTAGGTACCTATCAGTGTGGGTCTTTTTCCTATAAACTGTATGTCCTAAGGTTCCATTTGGATTCCTGATGACTAAAACATCTAAGAAAGCTAAAGAACAATCTGCTTCTAACTCCATTGTAAACTGGATCTTGTTGTTTATAGAGTTAAGGTGGTCTAAGAAAGCCGTTATTCCACTAGTAGGTAATATAGCAAAAGTGTCATCGACATATCGCTTATAGAACCTTGGTGGGACGGGAGCAGTTCGCAGGGCTCGCTCCTCGAAGTCTTCCATGAAAATATCGGCTACAACGGGAGAAACAAGGGAACCCATGGCTACCCCGTCTACCTGCATGTAAAACTCACCATTCCATACCAAGTAGCCAGTTGTTAGGCAGTGATCTAACAGCTCTGCATATTCCACAGGCAAATCATGTTCATTGAGCCTTCTCTTAACAATCTCAATGCAATCCTGTATTGGAAGACAAGTAAACAAGGATTTAACATCGAAACTCACCATTGTTTCTTCACTAGTCAAATGTAGGTCATCAATTTGACTAGTGAAGTGGTAGGAATCCTTGACGTGGGCTTCAGTGTTCCCCCTCAGCGGTGACAGGACTTGCGTCAGGTGTTGGGCTAGTTTGTAGGTAGGAGCACCAATTTGGCTGACAATAGGACGCAGTGGAGCCCCCGTCTTGTGAATTTTCGGTAGTCCATACAGTTTAGGAGGTTTTGCTGTCCCTGGTAGAAGGTTGGTAACATCCAGACTAAGCCATTCGGAGTGTTTTTCAATAAGTTCTTTGGTTTTCTTAAGAAAACGGGTCGTAGGATCTCGTTTGACCTTTTGGTATGTGCTTTCGTCCGATAGTAATGATTGAATTTTGGCGTTGTAATCTGATGTATCCATAACCACGGTGGCATTTCCCTTATCCGCTCGAAGTACCGTTAGTTCTGGGTTATCATGCAAGGTCTTAAGTGCAATGTATTCATCGCGTTGAAGGTTGGGTGGTTTTGGAGGTTTACATCGACGCAAAACGCGGACAAAGACGCGGAGGACGTGTCAAACCGGACACAGTCGAGCGAGTTCCAGCCTACCTGCCTTTCGTGAGAGGAGTGACTGACAAAATTGGGAGTATTTTGAAACGCGCCTCAATCAGAACCATCTACCAGCCGCCAAGAAAGATACACCAATTCATGCGAAGTGTCAAGCACAGGATTCCCTTACAAGAGGCAGGAGTATACAAGCTTGACTGTGAATGTGGTTCCTCGTACATTGGTCAAACGAAGCGTACCATAGCTGAGCGGGTGAAGGAACATATCGCTGATGTGAAACATAAGCGCTCTGGTAGATCTGCAGTCAGCGAGCATACACTTAGCGGTACCAACCACTTTATACATTTCGATAAAGTTAAAGTTCTAGCCCGAGAAGACCGTTTCTTCCCTAGAATGATACGTGAGGCAATAGAGATCCGCCGGCATCCAAATTTTAATAGAGATCGTGGTTGGAACATACCGGTAGCATGGGAACCAGTGCTTAAGTGCATGAGACCCCCTTGCTAGAAGTGTGACTGTAGAATAAATAATAAAAAATAAATTTAATTTCAATTAATAATCGGTATCTTTAAGTTCATATAAAGTAATTAGTTTATAAATTTAATTTTAACTTCAATTACTAATAATCAATATTGTTGACTTTATATAAAAAATAATTGGTTTGTCTATTTTGGAACGTAACTTCATAATTAACTTTTGTAATTTTTGCCGAGGGTAGTAAACTAACCGTTAATGATTTCTAAAAGACACCTGTCACCTCAGTCATCCGGGACCACGGCACCTGAAAAAGTGCCGAAACGTTGGAAAATTGTAAAAATGTAATAAACGAGCATAAATCCGTATAAAAACAGTTTTAATTACGAAAAAGTTTTGTTTCAAATTACGTCACTTAGGTGATAATTTATTTAGTAAATGTAATAACCTCCCTTACAGATTTCTCAATTGAGGGTTCATCAAAAGAAGACCTATTATATAAAAAAACACATCATTGTAGTAAGTTGATTAAATGATAATTATTGATGTTTATTTAGTAACAAAAATGTTGATATCTTAACAAAAATGTTGATTTATTAATAAAAAAATTGATTTACTAATAAAAATGTTGATATTTATGAAAGACTTATTAATTTGACCATTGATTCATACCGTGATTGAATGAAAATATGGTTTAGTGGGCAATTTACTGGATTCCAGACATTTAACAGTTTTTGTTAGTGTATTTCTAGTGGTTTTGCAAAAAAATCTGGTAGGGAGTTGGCATAAGCGTTGGCAACACTGCTCGGGAGAGCTCTTTGTTCACCAGGTGACTATCACCGGCTCATTATGATGTTAATGAAGGTTAAAGGAACTATCAAAGGATTCTCTTTTGGCGAAATTAACAATCCTGCGCTTCCTATGAAATGAACTTGACCGCTTTTTGCCATTTATATTTTGGTGGGTTTTCTTGATACTTGGATCGTCAAACAGAAGTTTCATAAGCACCACACCTTATACATATCACCACCTCCACATTCACCTACACCCCTGCCCTGGCGCGCCGCACGCTCGCCTGCAATCAGAGACAAGCAACCGACAGCGCGAGCTCTCTTGTACTTGTAAGCCTGAGGATGCCTCGTGTTAGAGGCGAAACGCGTCGCGTATTTTCTCACACAGTATTAGTGTCGGTGGTGGTGTGTTCGTGTCTTGCTTCTGCTTGAGAAACTGGGAGGGAGGGCGGTGCATAAACCAACCGCATGGTGCTTGTAGGATTTTCGGCGGAATTTAGCAAAGTAATTTTCACTTTTTATTTTAGCGCGAGCTCCGTCTTTCCTCACCATTATTTAGATCTGCGAATCACTCCGAAACCAGGCGTAATGATAATATAGACATTTTTATATTCTTATGGATAGAATAAAGAGTTTTTCAATAGAATGAAATAAGCACTATAATGGTTGATGTTTGCCTTAATTTGGTAGTCTACACAGCAATGCCATTCCAGGGGTATAACACCCGCAAATTAAATAGGGATCTCTCGCAAAGCAGATCGAATCACGAAAGGCACAGAGTTAAATAGCACGGGTTATACCATTGCAATGCGATTGGTTATTAGACTACCGATAGTGTGAATGAAACGACCATGACTGAACCACTATGACTCTATTGAACAGCTATGCATTTTAGAGACTTGTTTTTTAGAAACTATGATATGACATTTTAGAAACAAATCACTAAGATGTACCTATGTACTCAACCATCCGAGTAACCAATTTTTACTTATCTAGATGAGTCACTCTGTCCGAGCCTGCTAAAATGGGGCTTAAGGGCAAGGCGAGGTTAGGTCCAGCACAAAGCGAAGCTAACCTCTCGACAAAATATCTGTAGGTACTGTCGCGTTGAATTTATGTTAATGAAGTTGTGAAGAGAGTGGCTCGGAAAACTCTGTCAAGGTTACCGCTTAGTAACCAAGTATATCGTGTGTAGCATGTAAAAGGTGGTCTGAATGTCAGTTCCAACCAACCTAATCAAATACCTACCTTTAAGGTAACCAAATATTGGTGCTACGGCAAACTCGAACAAATACTGCTTATTTGGAAGGCGCTGGTACCTGTAATACAGTTTATAACTAGTACATGTATCAACGACCTCTACTTTACTATTAGCATATCAATTAGTATAACTTAATGATTAGATTAGATTACTTTATTCATAATAATAGTATTACGTGTCAATGTTTCATTATAAAATTATTTAAAACTGTTTTTATACGGATTTATGCTCGTTTATTAAATTTTTACAATTTTCCAACGTTTCGGCACTTTTTCAGGTACCGTGGTCCCGGATGACACCTGAAAAAGTGCCGAAACGTTGGAAAATTGTTATTACAATAAACGAGCATAAATCCGTATAAAAACTGTTTTAATTATGTCTACTGCTCGTGTTAACCTTAGAAAATATTAATTAAAATTACAATAAAATAAGATAAATTAAATTACATGTCAGTTATTAATTCACTGGATAAAAAAATCATCAATGTCGTATGGTGCCATCTCGAGAAGACTGCGCTTCAGTTTTGTTTTAAACATACTTAGACTCTCGGTTTCATTAATATCGCGCGGCAGCTTATTATATAGATGCCTTCGCTCCAAAGACCTTTGTACACTTACTAGTTTTAGTTAGTCGGTGCCTAGGAAGTAATAGCATCTGCACATTTCTAGTAGCTCTCCCAGATATGTCGCCAAGTGTATCCATAGTGGTCAGATTTTTTTTAGTCCAGACGCCGGCTGCGTAGATGACCATACTCATACAAAGTATAGTAAATATTAGTAATATATTAATTATTTATTGCGTAAATACACCTTTTTTATTTTTTTTATTGCGCGTACAAAATCCTCAACGATTTCAATTGTCTGTCAAATTCCATATCAATCTCTACCGCAAACGTCAGGATTCTGACAGAATTTGATGCACATTAGGGGCCTTGTTCAAGCACAAAAATGTACTTAAATATCACTCATTTTACGTAGACGTTCCCGTTCCCAGACCAGCACAACTCGCAGTGCGAAGCAATTTCTTTATGCAGATCTTATTATTAAAACTCGACCGACTAACTGCACAACTTGCAGTGGCTTCTTTTAATGAACAGCTCACCATTGTTCGTAGCAAAAGGAGTTTATTTAAATAAGTAAGAAAGTGGAACTTTCACCCCGTAACTTCTACTAGGAGTCCATGCGTATTTTGACGCGGCGTCTACTTATCTGCTGTAATCTATCCTTTTATCCCAAAGGGAAGGTTTCAATCTTCTTCTACTTCTTCTTCAGGCTATATAAGTCCACTGCTGGACATAGCCATCTCCTAATGAGCGCCATAGCGCCCTGTCGTGTCTTCAGCTTGCCGCATCCAGCATCTGCCGACAATCTTTCGCAGATCGTCATCCAACTTGGTCGGAGGGCGTCCTACACTACGTTTGCCGAGTCGCGGTCTCCTCTCATGAACATGTTTACTCTAGCGGTTGTCGGTTCTTCGCGAGATATGGTCAGCCCGCTAATTCTTCAAGCTATGCTTTGGTTCTCTGTCGGATGCATTCATTACGAATCCTATCCTTCAGAGAAACAGGTTCCACTCATCCGCACATAAATTTAACTTTTACCGTGCGGACTACTTCAAAATCGCGTCTAAGTATCCTTTAGATTACCTAAAGAAGATGTCATAATCGATCCTCTTCTCGCAAAGGGAATGTTCTAGTAACCAATTCAAAGATCTTTAACTGTGCGGACTTTTTCAAAATCGCGTAAAACTTACGAAGTGATCGAGCAATAAACAGGCCAACACTCCACCATACACGGCGTATAGGCAAAGTATTTGCCTATACGCCGCCGTCAGCACAACGACATTTTAATTGCAAATCCATGGGTCAGTACCATAGAGACCTTGAAATTATTTGCCATCGATCTTATAGCGACATTGAAAATGAATAGAAATGGTAACAGTGGCAACCTTCGCATTTTAACAGACTGCGAACGCAAGGGTTATGTTTGTCGCGCGTATGTACGTACCTTTACGACTACCTACGTATTGCCTATGGCTGGACGGATTTTGAGAAATGTAATTGGTGACGCGAAAGGCTCAACATAAAACAGAGTTGCAAAAAAATCTTATTGCCGGAACTTCAGCGCCCATACTCTTACTTGTCGGAGACTTTGGCTCAACGACTGCCATCTATCGATGGCAGCCGGCACCAACAGCTTAGCGTACCTTGCATAGCACGGAAGCGCTCAGCTATTTTATTAATTACGAAATCTGTATAAAAAGTGAAAAAGTGTGTTTTTTTATTTAATATAAAAAAAGTTTGCGTGCAATTGAGGCGCTACTCTCATCATTTATATTGCACGAGAGGAAGATTAAATCAGCGCTACGATTATTCAGACACCTGTTGTTCTGACGGTATTTGGTCTTAAAATTTCAAATTAATTTGTTTTCTATATTTGACAAGATCACTTAAAATGTTTGGCATACTCATTTAATTCTACTGTTTTGCATATCTGGTGACAAGATCACTTAAAATTTTTGGCATACTCATTTAATTCTACTGTTTTACTGTTTTGCATATCTGGTGATAAAAAAAATGCTTGTAGTAAAATTGTTCATACGGGGTTTTCGGGAAGACTACGGAGCTAAAATACAGAACCATTAATAACTCTATCCCGGCACTATCCGAACCACTATCCACTTAACGCAAGGTTACCTGGAAGAAAACACTGATTCGTATTAAGCTCCCCTTTATACAAATATGCTTATTGTATAATATTTTCTAATCTTATCTTATTACCAATAACAATAATTTGTACGAAAAAAAACGAAATGATAGTAATCCCGTCTTTATTAATATAGCTATCAATATGGTACTCGACGGAAGTGCAACGAAGGATCACACAGGATGTCGTCCGGTAAAATCTAAAAACCTAGACATGAAAGAGCTTCATTTTCTCCTAGGAAAAGAAGAAGAATTTAATATTGGCGCGAAAATGCCGTTTTTTGTTTTTTCTTATATCTGTGGCTAGCACAGACAGAACGCCTGCTTTTTAGGCCGCCAGAAGTTCTAAATAAATAACCAAATGAGCATATTATATTTATTTATTCAAGAGATTTGACAAACTTATAAGATAAAAAATAATAGAGTCACTATATAGTATCTTGCCTTAATGATATAGATAAGAGGCGTGATACAACTATTTTAGAAAGACATAAATATAAATAATAATCATTATTGTTTTTGCATTAGAACATACACTTAAGCACGTCAGCAGAGTGCCTTCTTGCTAAGAGTAATTTATTCTAGCATCAGCATACCTTTGCCCACTGATGGGTATAGATAGGCGTATTGTTCATCACGCCATATTTCATAGTCTTCCGCTTTTCGTGTCCAGAGGTTCATTTTATAGACAGCTAAACTAAAAAGTCTAAATCTAAAAAGCTCGGGTCACGGCATAATCTCTATACTTGGCTTAGTAATGGATTTGAATGGTGCGGGGAGAGTTTTATTTAAACGGGTTCCCTTGTCGTTAGTTGGGCTAACTGTGGCCATTACGTTTTGTAATTTAGCTAAAATCTGTCTGAGTGCAGACCAATCGTCTGTATGCAAATTATTGTCTTTGAAGAAAAAGTTTTAAGACGTGGTAGACTAAGTGGCTGCTACAGACAGCTACCTTCAATTAAACTTTAAAATTTTATAGCACGTCATGATGTGAAATCAATGTACCGTGTGAGAGATAAATGTTTATGATCTAGAAATATTATTACTCTGTAAATAAATTAAATGATTATAAATACACTTCAGCTTGCCGCATCCAGCATCTACCGGCTAAATACCGGCGCTATGGCGCTCATTAGGGAAGGGCTACGTCCAGCAGTGGGCTGATATAGCCTGATGAAGAAGAAGAAACAATATAGAAAAAGAAGAAAAAACACACTATTGTTTTAAAGATGCCCATTCAGCCTGATTCAATATGCAGAGGGGAACTGTTCTAGAGTTGAACCGCAGTCACGGTGAAAGAGTTTGAATATCTAGTCGCATTACGCTGTGTGGTGTCGGCCTAGAGAATAGCACCAACCCAAATTCATCCCGCGGGTGTCGTAAAAGGTGACTAAGGGACACAAACCGGGGGGTGGGCAGCAGCGCCCCCTGTGGTACAATTCCACTAAACTGCGATCCCAACCCGCATGCCCAGCGTGGGAATTATGGGCATTACCCTCCAATGATCCTTGCGCTATGACGCTTATTAGGCGGGTACTTCCACGTAGTCAAACTGCTATGTGTAGAGTGGACTAATATAGCCTGAAAAATAAGAAGAAGAAGATTATGTAGTGGACAAAAACCTCAAAGCTCACCCTTCAGCAAAGTAATCACAGCATTTAATTAAATTGAAAATATCGGGTCCTTCTAAAACAGAAAATCCATTACCAAAGTGAGAGGAAACAAATTTGCAAAGCAATAACAAGGGAGACTTGTTATTGCTTTGCAAATTTGTTTCCTAAACCCAAACATTCCGAATCAATTCAGGGGGACTGTCGAGTGACCCCCGAGTCACAGATTACTAAAGAGTTTCTCAGGAATACTCATGGTAATAATACATCGTTTGTATTTTGAATTCATCGTTCGAGATGTTTAAAGAAAAAAAACATGTTAAATCATGAGAAAAGTGATAAGATGAGATAAGAATATTCTTTATTGTACACCAGAGCACATATTATAAAACATGTTTAGATATAGAGTACAATTGGCGGCCTTATTGCTAAAAGCAATAATAAAAAAACATAATGTTTAGATAGTATTTTCTAAGGTGAACACGAGCACTAGACATAATTAAAACTGTTAGTTTCAATTAATAATCAGTATTTTTAAGTTCATGTAAAATAATTAGTTTATAAATTTAATTTGAACTTCAATTACTAATAATCAATATAGTTGACTTTATATAAAATAATTGGTTTGCCTATTTTGGAACGTAACTTCATAATTAACTTTTGTAATTTTTGCCGAGGGTAGTAAACTAACCGTTAATGCTTTCTAAAAGACGCCTGTCACCTCAGTCATCCGAGACCACGGCACCTGAAAAAGTGCCGAAACGTCGGAAAATTGTAAAAATGTAATAAACGAGCATAAATCCGTATAAAGACAGTTTTTTATAATGTTTAGATGTTTGATACCGAATCAGGCCAAAAAACTGCACGAATTTGGATGAAATTCGACCCATGCATTGACCAATTTGACCATATCTTTAAGTAACGTACCTGTAATATACTATTTGACGGTCTGAGTGCTTAGTGCGAGTTTCTAAACTACTCGATCGCGTTAACGTAAACTCATATTTCTATGGCATCGAGGAAGCGCCACCTAGCGACAAGTATGGAAAATAAATTTGCTGAGTGCGAGTTGTAATGGTTTACATTGAGAAGTGAACACGTTTACCAGCCAAACACGAATAAACGCCAGTGCGAGTTTTACTGTGACAGCGTTTTACCAGTTCGAACGGTTAACTTACTCACACTCACTACTCAATGCTCGATTAACGCGGTAGTAAAGTTATTCGATTGGATCTGTCCAACTCGCACTAAGCACTCTGAACACCCACATCCGCTATGCTCGTTTTGGAGTGCAGTGTGGTATTTCGGACGCAATCTAACCTCCGGACCTCGCTCTCCTCTCCATCCGCTCCATCGCTCTCCTTGTCGGAGTGGTCAGAGATGGCAAATGGCCAAAAATCTTGGTTTAAAAGGGGGGAGGCCTTTGCCCTGCAGTGGAATCGGAACGGAACGGAACGGAACGAAATGAAAAGGTTTTATTCAAAGTACCGCAGAAACTGCGGCTTATAATGAACGTTACAAGTCAAACTAGATGTCCATTGGTACTCGTAAATTAATACAAATACGCTCAGCTTGGTTATACTCAAGACTCTTTGTTAGATGGTATCAGAATTGAGACAATTCGCCAAAGAACTATGGCATAGTCTCTAAGCCTGCGGCCACACAGAAGAAGCGCAGAAATAGGCTTTTCATACAAAATGTACTAAAGGGATGGGATGAAGTCCACACAGAAGAGAGGGTGCGACTTCTATACAACGCCACGCGTCTTTTCCATGCCACTGTCTCACTACTCTTTTCTGGGGCCGCTTAAGGCCTAATGAGATTAAGGAGCTGATCTGCCACATGCTGAAGAACCGATAACCGATTGAGAGCAAAAGTGTTCTAAAAGTTCCCCCGCTGCAACGCCAGGGAAATGCTTTCACGAAACCCACGACACTTCAGGCGGCGACCGATTTTCCTAATGAAAACTATTCCAACATTGAATCAGATTGGAACGCCTATGCGAACAGAGTCGAAGACGCTAGTCTGTGTAACGCCAACCCCAAGGGTTGCCTCTGCGACACCTTGTACTTAAGAGATCTTGTTGTGTTGAAAGTAGTCGCCAACTTTCGGTATGAATCCCAAGGTAGGTAAGTACGTCATCTGTTCAAAGAGATAGCCATGGCCAGAAGAACAGTTTCTACGTTAGCAGGTCTTCAATCAGACCGTATACGTATGATGGACATAGGCCTTCCTCAAGGCACGCCACTTTCTTCTGTCCTCAGCCATCCTGTTCCAGCCACTGCCAGCCATCTGCCTCATATGTGTATTTGTATGTGTAAAAAACTGTTTATTTTGGTTAATTTAACTGCACGTTTTCTCTAAGAAAAAAATAAAAATAAAATATCGTCAGCTTGTCAGCTTGAGCTTGTCTTGTCCGGATGAATGTCACATTATATTTTGATCTTCGTAAATGTCACGCGTGTATCCGGAGTTGGCACGCTTGGAGAGAGCCCAAAATTTCAGAGAAGGAACTCTCTCTTTGCCCTTCAGTTGGGCCTACATAGTGTACAGTAATTTTGAGAATTTTCACAGACTTTCTACTGTAAGGTGTTCTATACTCACGGCCTAATATTAAAACACAATTCCTTAAAACACTACAAAACGCTTACTAAAGTAGTGGTGGAGATATTACATGAAAAAGACGTACTATTAACAGTCGTACCGTAGATTAAATAAAACGGAGTAAAATAGAGCGTTTTAGTAGAATCGGAATTTTTTAAAATTGCTACTACTGATAAAATTATGTGAAGACAGTAGCGACACCTAAAATGCAACCTGATTTATTCCATGTTGCTTCAAAAGTCATTAAAGTTTCTTTCGTTTTACTTGGAATGAATAGTTGGGAATTCTGTGCTCTTTGAGGTATTAGGATAGTTAAGAAAACTGCTTATAGTAGGACGAAGTTGTAGGTCAAGAAAGATACAGACACCCCAACGATTAGTTTTTAAATAAAGAGCTACAAATAGAAACACATCAGACCTTCCGTTGTTTGCATTCACGCCATCGTATAACTCTCGAAAAACCAATCGCAATACATTTTGGCCCAACTGGCCGGGTGAAATGGGACGAGATAACTAAATAGACATTGATTTCCCTGGTGGGCTACGCTAAATGGTAAAGGATAAGGATCTATCGCTCTCAAGGTTGTTACTGGGGCGTTGGCATAGGGTCGGTCATCGGACAGCACTCAAGTTGTGAATATTGGTGAAGTGGGATTGGGAGATTGGTTTTTGCGCCTATTCGCCACGTTCACGGGCATACAGCCGGGTTTGTGAGATCCGATTTTATATTTAGAACTAGCTGACCCAGCAAACCTCGTACTGACTAATAGTCGATTCTTAATTTATTTTTATTTTTCTCTCCGTAAGAACCATCCTCGTACTTCAAGGAATATTCTAAAAAAAGAATTAGCGAAATCGGTTCAGCTGCTCTCGAGATTTGCGCTTACCAACACACTCAGCGATTCATTTTTATATTATAGATGAAATTATAGTCGAATTTGTAGTAGCAATACCATACGCTAATTGTAACGTAAACTATTGTGAAGCTTGACTGGCTTGACACGTATTGATTTGTCTTTCCTGTGGGCTAGCCGACTAAGCTGACCGGATGGGCAAGCCTACTCCGTCTAAAAACCATGTCCCAGGCACTCAGCGTCCCAGTGGTCCCTTCATCCATCTACTGCGAGAAAAAGTGCCTATGGACGCTGTATAAACCATCTCATTACGTAGATGCATAGGCCAAAGTTATTCAGATAGAACCTTACTTTTTTCCACTATTTCCATAAATGCGAAAGATTGCATGGTTGGATGTTTGTTACTGAATCTCCCCAGAACGATCGAACGGATCTGGATGAACACTACACGTAGATAATAGGAAAATAATCTACGTTAAACTTATACTAGCTTACTCGACAAACGTTTTGTTTTTGCCATATTAATTAGCCTAACATCGTTAGATGTACCTAACATCAGACCTGCCAAATATAAACAGGGAAGTTAGTAACAATCCGTAAAGTCGTTTCAAAGAAGTTCGATAACAAACCTCTCATAGACATGATTTTTTTATTATAGTCACATTAAAACTACAATACGAGTTTTTATTTTTATTTTTACCCGACTGCAGCGAAGCCCAAAAGGAGGGTAATGTGTTTAGTGCGTATGTATGTATGTAAGTATGTCCGATTCTATGTTCCCTCATAACTCCTTAACCAATGGTCAGATTTTGTTAAACAAGGTATCATTCGATTCGGCATCCTTGCGCGGGTGTCATAGGCTATATAAAATCATAATTATGCGATCAGAACTGTGACTAAAAATAAAATTCGTTAAGAAGATTCGTTAAAGTACAGCTAGGAGCCACTAGATGGCGCTGTTATATTTAGTTTATTCTAATACATGTGTATACATAATTTCGGCTTTGGTCTACATGTAAACAAACCATTTATAGAATCGGTACAAATGCGGAAAGAAATAATTCCTATAAAGTGGTTTGATCCTTCTAGATCATTCATTTAATTAAAAAATATAATTTTGTTTAACTACGCCTAACACGTGCAAAGTATTTAAAAGAGAATTTTGCGGGTGTCGTTGATTACATAAAATCAGCATTAATAGAGAACAAACGCAACACAAATAATATTCACTTCTAAGTAATTAAAGTACTGTAGCTTTAGTTCCTCTACCCAACCACAGATGGCGCTGTTTGAGTTCTAAATTGCGGTATGGTTTTGTCCGAAGAAATCCAATTTTGTTTAATATTATGTAGGGACATAATATTAAACAAAATTGGATAGTATTTGAGCACTCGACCAATACTGACTGACCACTTATAATTGGCACGACTAGTGACGTAGGTAATATACCTCGCTTTGCGCTGTGGTGCGAGTAGTACAGTTACTAATCCGTAATCCTTAGTAAGTTTCATATTGCTTCAATAAATAGATCCCTAAGTACGTGCTGTCGTGCTGAAACAACGTTTCTCTTCTTGTCTGCTGAAACCCTGTCCTACAGTACCACTTTTAGCCACTAGATGGCGCTGGCATATATTTATTCTATCTAGTACATGTATAAATTTACATAATATCAGCTTTGCTCTACATGTAAACAAACCGTCCATAGAAACGGTATAAGTGCTGAAAGAAATAATGCCTATAAAGTGTTTATTTCTTTCTACGCCATTCGTTTATCTCATTAATTTAAGAAATATCAACCTCATAGGGGGTAATAATACATTACTGCAGAGGCCGAGAAGTAAGGGATTGCTGGACGAGTTTGGGATAGACGGCCGAGTCGTAGACGAGGCCGTCTAGAACGAGTCCTGCAATCCCTGTTCCAGCCGAGGATTGTATAATGCTTTTCTCAAACATCGCGAGGAAATATTAATATTAAAATAATTACTAGGTAATTAAGAAATAATAGTTTAGTTTGCCGCCTTTTTTTTTTTAAATACATTAACATATTTGAGCACCATGTTTAACCGCACAAAAACCAATACCATAGATTGTTTTTTTTTTTATCTTGCAAGTATGCTTACATAACTTAGTAGGTGGTTGGCTGTATGTAATTTTTCCTTGGTCAGTTTAATTTTAGTAAATAAATTTAAAAAGTTAGAGCAGCGGACGGTAATGGATTTTCAGACTTACTTTACTGGCTTAGGCCAGTAAAGTGAGGCGTGAGCCATAAAAGAGAAACTTTGTGGCTTTATTTCATGGTAATAACACAAACATTTCCGAGCATGTTTGAGAAAAAATAATTAATTTCTTAACACTGATATTAATTTCCTACTGACACTTAGACCAAAACTAACTGAACAAAATATATAAAGTGTAGCATGTAACTCCTTTTCCCCTGTGCGGTCATAGTCAGACAAGCTGGGTTCAAAGAAGAAACAATAAATGATAAAAAAATATTTGAACGCTCTCACTGGTAACCGAAGACGGATCCTCCGTGACCTCGTATCGTAGGACCCATGAAATTTTAAAAAATTCTAGCTCTATTCATCTTAACGAATTTTATCTCGTTTCCTCCGAAAATAAGATTATGAATTTGTGTTAGGTTTCCTGTTCACTTGTGAGACCAAAGATTGTTTATCTACACCTAAATATTCAGTAAAAATTTTCAATGCTTTAGGGGGCCACCTCAAGATGAATTTGTTATAGTTTCATTTCAATACCGGTAATATTTTGGCATTCAGAAAACCAAGATTTTGTATGTCTCCACGCCCATGCCACAACTCTAAATAACTACGCCAGGCCGAAGGCCGAGCCCCATCATGCGGGTGCGAGGAAACTTGCCGCGACGAGGTTGAAGGCCGAGCTCAATACAGGTCGCGGCACGGCCGAAGGATGTGAAGCGGGCTAGAGGAATACTCCCACGGCGATTCCAAATGCTGAGATCTATTTACGCTGATGCCAAATGGAGAGACTATTAGCGCGGCCGAAGGCCGCGACAGTTACTTAAAGTTGCTGTTAGGAGGAAACCTGTCGCGCCTTTGTACAGGCCGCGGCTGAAGGCTCAGACCATTTATGTTCCCATTTAAAAGTCCTTATTCTAAGTAATTAGCGAGACCGAAGACTGGGCCCAGCAATGCAAGCACGAAGAATTCTACTCTGGAGATGTCGAAAGCTGAGCGCCGTTCAGGTCGAAGAGATAATTCGTGACTATTCCAGTCCCCACCTACAATCGTTAACATAAAATAACTAGGTGCAGTGGAGCGTTTTTAGGCTACATAAAAAACAGACAATTTATGTAAGGATAATAAAGAAAAAAATCTGTCGTTTCCTTTGCAAATATTCTAGATAGTTTAACACCATTAGACCATATTCATTATACTAGCTAAAAAATATCGTACTACATAAATTTTTAATGCAGGCAGGTGGTACCTATGACTATATCAAACAAGTATATCAATAAAAATGTTTATGATTTGCCGAGACATGTCCATTGTCGAACAAAAGAAAATAAAGCAATAAACTAAAATTCATTTAGGAAATAAAATAATATAACGATTTAAAGCATGTAAACAGAACAGATGGACCTTTAAATTTTATCGTTTTACTGAGTCACTAAAAGGTCAAAAATAAAAAAAAATATTTAAAAAAATAATAGAACCCGACTGCAGTGATAAATCAACTGAAAGGGAAAAAATAAGATAATTTTATTTTCAAATGCTAATGTCGAATCAGAAGAGTTCATGCTGCTTTACTTGAGGGACCAAATAATATAACTTTATAAGCATTATTTGTTCAAACTGTTGCATTTATTAATTTATATAAAATGTTGCAGTCGGGACCCATTACTGTTTGTTTAAAGTCCTCTAATGGGTCCCGACTGCAACATTTTATATAAATTAATAAATGCAACAGTTTGAGCAAATAATGCTTATAAAGTTATATTATTTGGTCCCTCAAGTAAAGCAGCATGAACTCTTCTGATTCGACATTAGCATTTGAAAATAAAATTATCTTATTTTTTCCCTTTCAGTTGATTTATCACTGCAGTCGGGTTCTATTATTTTTTTAAATATTTTTATGTTAAGATATTATTATACATCCTGCAGTTTGGATATGCAAATCCATCCGATTTTCACGAAATGGACCAACTTCTATGCTATCTGGGATCTCTTAATAACCTCCAACTTATAATCAAGTCCTCCTTGATAGCCGGGCGGCTAGATCTCGTCTCGGTCTAGCTTATGCAAGTACAAATTTCACGTCTCATTAAAGGCGAATTGAGCGGCGGCTAGGGTGGACAGCTATAAGCGGAAGCGTTGAGGAAGCGGAAACGGTATTGAACATAGGACATAGAACAGGCAGAGTGTTCAAAGTGAGACAACCAATTAGTAACTAAGTTAGCATTATATTTATTGTGGCCGAATGTTAGTGTTTCACTGTTAATGCAAATGTGTGCGTGTCTGAAAACGTCAACTACTAAATAATACTTCAACTACTAAATAAGACGACCTCTGTGGCGTAGCGGTAGCGCGTCTGCCCGCCATGCAAGAGGTCCCGGGTTCGAATCCTGGCCGGGAACAAAAAAAAAACCCCAGGTCTTGGATGTTTACATGTTTGTGATGTCGTTGTTTCTGGTTCCCACGACACAGGGTATCCTAGTGTGGGGCCAGAAGCAATGTATGTGCCTGTATGTAAATGTTATGTTATGTTAATAATAAATATTCATGGACATATTACACAGATTTCGTTAGCCCTATACTAAGTACAACTAAATGACTTGTGTTATAGGTGCTAACTCGACGATGAATTCAATACAATGAATACATAGATAACATCCAAGACCCGAGACAAACACGAAAAGTTCGTTTCCTAGTTTGAACCGGCCGGGGATCGAACCCGAGACCTTCGGTTTTACAGTCAGCGTGCTATACCGCTGCGCCACCGAGGCCGTCTAAAATCCACTAAAATCCACTTAGGAACACGTGTTACGACAACGTGTGCGTGCCTCGCTTTTGAGCGGAATTCGTTCGACTCACTCTCCGTGGTATGTCTTGAAATAAAACGGCTTGAAATCCAGCCTTAAGATTATGATACTCATCGATGACTCGTGTCTGAAAAAACTCAAACAAAAAGTGTTAAACGGCTCGAATTACCTTGACAGTATTTTGTTATAGGGAAAATCCATGCGCAAGGATTCACGAATAGGGCCGTGCTAGGAACTTGACTCATCGAACGCGCAACGCCATGATCGGCAAAGGACCAAATATAGGACGTTGGCGTGCGAAAGTAGCTACCTATTACGGTTCAAGAGATAAAGCCTGTGACGAATAAGAGTCAATTCTGAGCGTCTTCTACATACTCCGACATTCCTGCATCGGCATGAAAAGTGTTTCCCGTGGGTGTCCATGGCAAACTATAAATATAACCCCTCATCTGACGAACAATTTGATACTAATTAACTTAGTTCCGGATTTACTTACTTAAGTTAAATAAAAAATATAAGTTGGCCCGGTATTCCACAGACATAAGACCTCTTGAGGAACCATTCTGTTAGAATTAAGTTCGCCTTTGTAATTTTTAATTTGTTTTAACACTGGCATAAACAATTTTAATAACAAGAATAATATTATTATGTTACGCTTCTGATTCTCAAAATTCCCTGGTGGGAATTTTCCTTTTTTTTATTAGCTTTTTATACGCACACGGACAGAAGTCGTGAAGTCCCGTTTGGCACCCTTCGGTTGTGGAATTTCCGCAAGGCTGACAACTCCCGCTTCCGCGTTTCCTCCCGCTTCTGCCCGTCGCTCCCGCGCGTCAGCAAAGCCGCGAAGGCAACCGAGACCTCCATAACGGGGGTCATGGCCAGCCACCTTTGTTCCGTCGAAAATGATCCACTTCCCTTCGGCTATCGTGCTGAACACCCGTTGCTATCTCCGCCAGCAAGCCGTACTGTCAAGGAGGTACGGATACAGTGTCTAGACTGCTACACGACTTTGGGTGACTTGCGCCAAGTCATTGGATAAGTACCTAAGTAAATAGGTAAATAGTCCCTGGTCTCTGCCTCACGCATGAGGTACCTCTTAGGTACATGCGTGAGGTTATGTTATGTAAATAGGTAAATCGTATCCAGGGATCCCGGGATACGATTACTGGAAAAGTGATAAACTCTTAGGCACTGATAAAATCGTCCGTAATGGGCGTAAAGGCATATGATGATCCAGGGATCAATAAATGATTGACTGATTGACACGGTAATCAGCCATACAATTTATTTATGGATAGTTCTGGGGAAGCTCTATCCAGAGAAGGACTCATTGCCTTGATAGAGTTTAGCCCAGAATAAACAGCTAGAAAGAAGTGTTCCAGCGACTCTGGTATGGAAACCAATAGAAATAGTGAAAAACGTGTAGGTTACTACGTTGCTTTACAAACTGAAGTGTCAGTATTATTAACTGAGTAAACAGTTAATAACATCTTCTTGCATATTTATTAAGTAGTTTTTAGTGGTTGTTCTTAGGTTAAGTGACGGTTGTGTACATTTATAATGGCAGTATACGTCGAGTTTTTCGTATTAGGCCTACCTACTTTTTACCAAATATATTAAATTACAATGATTACATACACATTGAATTTCGATACTTTAAAAAAAAGTTTATTAAATAAACAGCGACATTCCTAGTCGCTAAGATAAGATGTAAAGATATAATATTTTTTAATTCTGTATGTATGTATGTATGTATGTATGTATGTATGTATGTATGTATGTATGTATGTATGTATGTATGTATGTATGTATGTATGTATGTATGTATGTATGTATGTATGTATGTATGTATGTATGTATGTTTGTATGTATGTATGTATGTATGTATGTATGTATGTATGTATGTATGTATGTATGTATGTATGTATGTATGTATGTATGTATGTATGTATGTATGTATGTATGTATGTATGTATGTATGTTTGTATGTATGTATGTATGTATGTATGTATGTATGTATGTATGTATGTATGGGATCGCAGTTCGGTGGAATTGTACTGCTGGGGGCGCTGCTGCCCACCCCCCGGTTTGTGTCCCTTAGTCGCCTTTTACGACACCCGCGGGAAGAATTGGGTTGGTGCTATTCTCTAGGCCGACACCACATAGCAAATGTATGTATATCACTTATTTTAAAGTCTTAATGGACAACTGAATCATGCAGCGCCGCGCTCTGAAAGCCTGTTTAACATCTGGCTGTAACTAAAAACCAGCGCCGAGGGCTCAAACCAGTTAGCTGTATTTTGCAGCAGAAAACGCGCCACGACAGTTTTGTTTTTAATTAATTTGGAATTAAATTTGTACTAATGTATTTTTTATCCCTTTGTGCGAGTGACTGTTGTTCTTTCTTTCATTACATAAACATAATAAATCGGACTATTTCCTAATTTAACTTTTAATCAATCCTTCTAATCTACCAGTATACTCTTAGGTTAAGAAATATCTGTGTAATTTATATTTTAATGTAGACTAAAGTTCTCTATCTATCTATCCAGCTCATGAATAGGACCAATTGCTGGGCCTAGACCTCTACACGTCTGCCCGAACCCAGTCTTCTCAATTATACATTAGATAGATATAAGTATTATAGAATATTCTTTACTGCATGTATGTACACCAGGAATTACAAAAGAGATTTAAAAAATAACAATACGGTACAAGTGGCGGCCTTATTGCTAAAAGTAATTTCTTGCAGACAACCATTTATGGAAAAAGTTAAAAAGTGAAACTGAAGGAAGGGTAGTTAGCGCAACTAAACAATACTAAACAAGATATTTTTTATATAATTGTAGACATACATAAACGGTACATAAATATGAAATACTGTACACGAACTTCAGAACAATTGGCGATGTAATGGTTATGTAACAGAGGAACTGCGAAGCCACTTGTAAATGTTTTGATGCCCAAAACCGCAGTGCTGTACCTTTTCTATACTTGGGTGCAGAGTGAAAGAGGGTAGAAGCAGGATAAGACAAAACTGCACATTGCCCGGGGCTATCCATTCGTCTGGCTGCCCGATAAAACTGTACCGGGGTGTAAGCTTTTCTGATGCTCTTCCCAGCTTTTGTAACGAGTTTTTTCGTAACTAGTTTTTTTCAGAGATATGAATATTCCCCGACCCTCCCGCTAGAAGGATCTTAGCTATGTCCGTGTACTATCTCTCACTGTGTTTTATTTCTCTGTTTATTTATATAAGATAAGATAAGAATATTCTTTATTGTACACTGGAAAAACCACAAATACAAAACAATTGCAAATATACATAGTACAATTGGCGGCCTTATGGCTAAAAGCAATTTCTTCCAGACAACCTTATATCTATATATTTTACAGTATATAACTTTGTTTATATTTATATTACATCCACATCTGTTGTTTTGTTTCATTAGTAAAGTTGTTCTTTTTAACCGACTTCAAAAAAGGAGGAGGTTATTTTTTTTCGCACTTCCGTATGACTACTGCTTATTTTCGCGCACCTCCCTCGCGTTCGACTAATCTCGCCGCATCGTCATTTTAATTTATACTTACGTGCAATAAAAGTATTAATAATAATAATATTCTCTCCTCTCTGCCTGTAGTTACATGTCTTCAATAGTATTGAAACAAAATATTGCAGATATAATATGTATGAAGAAATCTTGTTAGTGTTCTTTAGATTATATAAAGGAGGGCTTTCGGAAAGCTTTTCTGCATGTATCAAACTATTGTCGCGTCGTTATTTCGGGAAGAACTAAAACTAACGCTCATTCAAATCAGTAATGCAATTTCCATTTCTATTGTTCTGCGTAACGCATTTAGCACGGAATTTAATATTTAACGTTGATGTTCAATAAAACAGTGCTCTGTATGAATAGTCCCCCATGGAGTGCCACAGAAGGTCAGCTACGCTCTCTCTTTTGCTAGTTAACATGTGACATTTGTGACTTGCGTCGGGGGCGTTTAAGTAGCATTCGGACTGTAATGAGGAACTTGCGTCGAACTGAGATTGAAATGAGACCTAAAGAAAAAGACACCACACCTTAAAATCTAAGATTCTTAAAAAAAAAACCATATCATGGGCTTTTCGGGATACCGATCAATGCGAAAAATCAAATTACTCTTATAACAAAAAAAAAACGTTGGAATCATTATTATTATTATTCTTTATTTGGAAATCCTACAGCACAAAATAACAAAAAAATATCTGCAAACAATTATTGTAACAATAAAGCCAAAAATAGATTTCACTTGTAAATATTACTATACAATATCAAGCAGTGGAGCAAATTAAATATTAATATGTTTTAATTAAATGGGATTGGGAAGGAGACGGGGCGAGGACAGGGAGGGGTGTATGTGTGTACGTGTGTGTGTGTGTGCGTAATCTATTTTTGTTCCCCTTCTAAATTATTTCATATTATAAACGCGAAAGTTTGTAAGTATGGATGGATAGACGTTTGTTACGCTTTCACGTAAAAACTACTGGATGGATTTTAATGAAACTTTACAATTATATAGCTTATACATCAGAATAACGTCAAGTGTCAAGTACGTAGAAGTCGCGGGCACCAGTTAGAGTTTTATAAAAGGGCTGAAGAAGCTAATGCTTTACGACATAACTCAAATATTAATAAATTCTTCGCAAATTATAAGGCGTTACGTTTAAGTAGTGACATCATAGTTGAAGTTTGATTTGTATGGCGCGCTTTTGTACCACGTGACTAAAATGACTCCTCGACAGGTCGCGCTATGAAAAGTATTAGTGGTGGAGAAAAAACATATCGGATGCGAGAAAGTGGTATTGTCGATGCACATAACTGTACGACAAAGTCCAGTAGATATATCGATATGTCATCACACAGATGAATACGTGAAAACTTACATAATCAAGTCGCAAGCCGGACTCTTCTAACAAAAAATCAAATATGTTAATTTAGTTATTAACTTATAAGAAGGTTAATGCTCAATATGTACATCAAGTAAATTATTAAAAACCACATAAAGAAACTATACTAAAAACCAAATATACTGTGAAGTTATGATATTAATATCTATCTTTATGTTAGGTACTGAATGTGCTCCTTTCGCAGATTAAGCATCTAAATAAGCGGTTCACTATGAGTCTGTAACTTACGGCTCATTGTACTTCTGCAGAAATTATTTTGTTGTCAAATGGTCTGCTAGTCGGGCCATGAAAATTCTTTCAGACACGTTTTAATGGGATGTTCCCATAAATAAACGATAAAATGTTAATTTTAACCAAATAACGTGAACTGCATTTAGTATAAAGATTAATATGATCTCATTCGAAATAGTTTATCTATGTTAAAGAGCGAACGGACTTTTACGTAGTCTATAAACGTCCCACTGCAGGGCACAGGCCTTCTCTCAGAGAGAGAGAGAGTGTGGGCTTAATTACCACGCGTGCCCACCGCGGATTGGCAATTTCAAGCGCTGTGGTATTTGAATACCTCAGACACTCAGGTCTCCTCACGATGTTTTCCTTCACAGTTAGCGAGTGATATTGCTTCGCAACACGTAACAAAGAAGATCAATTGTTATCAGTTTATGGTTACGCAACAACGATAACTAATTACAACAACAATATCGACATACCCGATATCGAAATATTTCGATACTTTTTTTCCTACCGGTTTACACCGCTTACATTTGCGAATTTTTGCAGTACCAAACGCTAACTGTGAAGGAAAACATCGTGAAAAACTCTCGGGTTAGTTAAACCCGCTTTGTAAAATTTATTTTTTAATATAGAGCAACCTCTGGAAGCATTATAATTATAATCTTATACGAAAGATTTTTAGCCTCCAGAACAAGAAAACTTTTCTGTACTTTTTTAATATGAAATAGACAGTTAAATTTTTTTTTACGTATAGACTAGTCGTCCCTGTGGGCTAGGTCGACTAAGCTGTTAGCTAGCCATCGTATATGTGCTGGGCAGGCCTTCACCGTCTACGAGTAAGAGCCATATCCCATTCACTGCAGCGTCCGAGTGGTGAAGTCACGCATCTAGTATGAGTGAAGATGCCGCTAGACGATGTATAAACGCTGACTGTGCCACCGAAGGTCTCGGGTTCGATCCCCGGCCGGGTCAAACTAGGAAACGAACTTTTCTAGTTTGTCTTGGGTCTTTGATGTTATCTATGTATTTATTGTATTAAATATATCGTCGAGTTAGCACCTATAACACAAGTCATTTAGTTGTACTTAGTATAGGGCTAACGAGATCTGTGTTATATGTCCATGAATATTATTATTATTATAAATCATCTCATTGCGTACATGCAGATGCCAATTTTTTTGCATCGATTTGTGATTTCTTGGTTTCGGTGCAGTTTGGTTGGACGGCAGTTGACGTGGAGCAGTGTTTTCTGGCATTTATTTTATTTTGTTAAGGACAAGAGCGGATCTTGAATTTGTGGGGCCCTAGGCTGAAACTACTTAGGGGCCTATCTAAGTACTCAACTAATAGCCATGTCAAAAAACTGGTTCTATAATGATATATTATTATTATTATACATTCTTTATTGCACAAAAAAAACATAAATATTTATTAAATCAACTCAAGTAATAGTAATATAAAAGGCGACCTTATTGTTGTGGTTGCAATCTCTTCCAGGCAACTTTTGGGTGAGAGAGAAATCGAAATAGTGATAGAATATAAAAAAAACGAAACCAGCATGAAAACATCCTCCCTTAAATCAATTCATAAAAGTATGCAATTATTCATCAATGTTTTCTTATGACGTATACAGACAACCATTTTTTAAATTCAAATTATCGCCTTCTGTTTTTAGCGGGAACTGGGGGCCCCTTGTAACCTCGGGGCCCTGGGCTGCAGCCCAAGCAGTTCTTAGGTAGATCCGGCCCTGGTTAAAGATATTAACAGAACCAACCAAGTTATTATTTGATCACAGTAATAAAGATACTGTTCTCAGGGTCAATAACATACATCCTTGAACCCCTTTCAGTAAATAGTAATATTGGCCTTTTTGCATCTACTTAATGATTTATACAGCGTCCAGAGGTATCTTCACTCACACTAGATGGGACTCACTCCGACGCTGTAGTGCCTGGGACATGTTTTTTTTATAGATGGTGTAGGCTTGCCCAGCACCTATACCATCCTGACAACTAAGTCGACCTAGCCCACAGGAAAGACTAGTCAATACGTGCGGAGCCAACCATGCCGCGGGTTTCCTCACGATGTTTTCCTTCACTTTTAAATTAAACAAAGTCATTGGTACATGCCCGCACTCGGGATCGAACTTGGGGCTCTCGCTTGCCAGTCCATGGTTCTACCCACTGAGCTACCACCGCTTCAGTAAATAGTACGGTACCGGTAACAACATAACTGTGAATTGTTTAAAACAAGAAAAACACCCGACTGCGTAAAATATTTCAATATTAGCTGTGATATTAGGTAAACTAATATTTGTATATACAAAGTGACACCTCTCAGGCTATAATCAATCAAGCCGTTACGCTACAGAGCGTAACAAAGAAATATACTTACATACACTCAAAAAAAATACCCCTCATGGCGCAGTCGGGTTGTAAAATAAACACACCGGTATACTTACACCGTATACCGTTATCAATCAATCAAATCAAGGTAGTCGGTCTACCCTTAAAATCCGGTCTAGACCGGTTTTCACATACCTCAGCGCATGAAATTGTCAATTCGCGGTGGTACGCGTGGTAATTAAGCCCATTCTCTCTCTCTGAGAGAAGGCCAGGCTATATGAAATAGTTCCTCCGTGCACGGCTAATGTCTACGTTAACAACCCTCGTATGTCCCTACTGTTGGGGCACGGGTCTCTTCCTGCATCGCAGGAAGGTTAGGCCATACTCCACCACGGGGGCCAAGTCCGGGTTGGTGGAGGATTGTAAGCCAGTTGCAGGCCTTACTGTCAGAAGTTATCAAGCCGCCCATAAGGCCTCTGACATGGCTTAACAACTGCCATTACATGACAGCCGACACCAACAGCTTAACGTGCCTTGCGAAGCACGGAAGCGCTCAGAAAAATGCCACTAGTGATAGTCACGGGACGGTCACCCATCCTGCACCTGACCGCGTCTGTGGTTGCTTAACTCAAGTGATTGATTCCAATCACTTGGTTCGCCTAGGCCACGAGCGCTTCTGGCGTCCTATACGTATACGGTATACGTCCTATACGGTATATAAACCAGATGCAAAGCTCTGTTCGCCTCTGTGGATACTTTAATGGGCACGATGATCTTCAAATTAACTTTACTCTGGCAATAAAATGCAGCACATGGTTCATTGGCTATAAAACGTTCTGGAAAGTAAAGTCATTAATCAAACTCATTGCTTACAGAAAAATCGCGAGAGAAATCGCTTGGCAAGTTGAGGAGATGGCTAAAATTAATTGCAGAAAGTCACCGAGTCCTTTCACAACAACAAATTGAAAAAGACTCGTTTACTACTGCACAGTTTTGTTTCTTGCCGGTGACTTGACTGCTCTATTGATAGTATAAGTGCGAGTGTAAAATATAGCGAGAAATTTTCAAGCAATTTTCCACTTTACGTATGTATACAGTAAGCGATACTGCATATACGTAAAATTTGCAGTTACGTAATGGGCTACTTTACAAGGATAATTTCGCTTAAAGAATATTTTTCTATCACATTGATAAGAAGTTGATTACTTTAAAATACTCCTCAAATGCAGTTTACTGAGTCACTGACTGTTCAAACTGCATTTGAGGAGGGTCGTAAGGAAGTTTTAAGGGGATTTTTGTAAATATTGTTAGTTTGACTCAGGTTCTGCTAATTAATCGTTTAAATAAAAGTTATAAATTTATATAAAGTTTTTTGCACAATCTAACTCAATTATTGAGTGTTAAATTAAGCTTGCTTTTCTTTTTTCATTATTCTTCATGGCATAGTTCTACAATAAGATTAGATTAAGTTTTGTAAATTAAACGTAAAAGTTTGTAAAGTAATTAAACACTACAATCATCGCATGCTTTCGACGCATTGTTAGGCAAGTCAATTACAGATATCAATATTAATGTATTATTTTGGTATTTGTATTGTTACCTTGATCTTATGTCGCGTAAAAATAAAATAACATAAAAGGGGATTTTTAAACTGATCTCCTGTGTTGTCGTCGATCGGGCGATTAGGCGAGATAGTTCCCTACCCTTAGATACTCTCGTCGTTTGAACGAGCCTTGTAAACGAGAAATGTAGCTGAATTTCGAATACACAAAATATTGTATTTTCTAACAAAGCAATCGTTATTTATTCGAAGCGAGAACTTATCCAGCAATTCCGCGAATGTCAGACGCGAAAATTGATTTGATATTTCAACATCAAAGGAGCTTTTGTGTATCCCGTTTCAAAATAAAACACTTGCTATGCAGAACGTCACGGTCGAAATCTGTAATTTGGACTTTATTGGCAACTCTCTAAGGATCATTCTTGTTGGACTATGGCACGGTCGGTCGGTTAGTGATCACTATCTTGCGTATCCGGCGGTGTCCGCCCTTCATGTTGCACTTTTGCGTAGATCCTTCTTAGGTTCTTTGTCAAATGAAGCATGATTTTTCTCATATAGAGTCCCAGATATGACTGCGAGCTCACAGTCGAGTAACTTTGAGTTTGAATATTGATAAAAGCTTCGTAAATTAGGTGTCAATATAAAAGCAACATACGGCCTCTGTGGCGCAGAGGCCTACGTCTACGATGCATGAGGTCCCGGGTTCCTTGGCTGGGGACAAACGCGTGCGCTCTACCCGGTTACGTTACGAGCGACTGTGCAACAAAAATTCACACGTTTTGAGGCGCTAAAGTATCATAATTTAAAAATTAGTCTCATGGAAGTTGCAGTTTGTGACATTAAGGCGCGTTGGGGCCGGTTTCAGAATTGAGAAGTTCACTAAGTAAATACTTATAAGCTTTTTGCTAAGAAATTCGAAGAGACATCACTACATCGCCTTTGTACATCAACACTTACCTGTTATTTAAGTTTTTTTTCTGTTTCTTAATTTTTGTGCAATAAAGCGTAACAAACAAACGAACGAACCACCTACAGAAAAGTATTTCCATAGCAAAATTCTCGATTCAGAAACTGGTCCTTCGAGTGCTATCTAGTGCCACCAATGGAATCAAAATCATATCTTGTTTTATAATACGATTTTTTGTAAGTCATCATCACAAATCTTGACGACTATGAAAACTATTTTTAGAACCTACAATCTGAAACCTAGGATCGAAAACCTAGGACTTAAATCGCTTTCCGCCAAAACAGCCGTTTTTAGCGGAAATCCTAGGATGTTGATAGTACGTTCTAGGCTGTAGAATCTAAAAATTGTAATCACAGATATTAAGATTTTCGATGTTTACTTTTTGAAATAAATGTATTATAAAACACGTTGTGATTTTTATTTCATTGGTGGCGCTAGTTGGCACCCAAAAGCGCCTTAATACTCGTGTCAACGTACATCCTATGCTACTTTAGACTGTGCTGAATACGATTTTTTCATTCCATCCACCCGCATCCAGAAAAAGTTGCCTATAATTACCCGCAAGTGCGACCAGTCCCTTAGTCTCACTCAACACTACAACGTGCATAATTAATTCTCATTAGTGCTTCCACAGTGCTTCGGTTGGCAACATCTGTCGCTGGAAGACGTTCTGTCGTAATGACATAATGTCGCGTCAGATGTTTGCTTGCATTCTCTTCTTCTTCTTTGGGCTACCTATATTAGTCCACTGATGGACATAGCCCTCCCCTAATGAGCGCCATAGCGCCCTGTCTTCAGCTTGCCGATCTAGCATCTGCCGGCAGTTTTTCGCAGATCGTCATCCCACCTGGTCGGAGGGCGTCCTACACTACGTTTGCCGAGTCGCGGTCTCCACTCAAGACACGTTTACTACAACGGTTGTCAGTTCTTCGCGAGATAAGGCCAGCCCACTGCCACTTCAGCTCGCTAATTCTCTGAGCTATGTCGATAACTTTGGTTCTCTGTTGGATGCATTTGTTACGAATCCAATCCTTCAGAGAAACTTCGAACAAAGCTCTCTCCATAGCTCGCTGAGCGACTTTGAATTGGTGTACCAGCCCTTTCGGGAGTGTCCATGTCTCGGCTCCGTAGGTCATCACAGATAGGACGCACTGATTGAAAACTTTCGTTTTCAAACATTGCGGTATGGATGACGAGAAGACTCGGCGTAGTTTCCCAAACGCTGCCCAGCCCAGCTGAATCCTCCTCTTGGTCTCCTTCTCGAAATTGTTTTTACCTAACTGCAAAATCTGTCCGAGGTAAGTTTATTCAGAAACGATTTCAAGAAGGTGACCATGTGCGACGACCGGTCCCGGATCAATGTGGCTATATATTGATCATGACTTTGGTTTTATCCAAATTCATGCCAAGACCGATATGTCGCGAGGCTGAATCTAGGCCGGTCAGCATCTGGTGCAGCTCCTTTAGCTCTTCTAGATAAATACTCAATGATAATTTTTTCGTGGGGATTATGGGCATTACCCCCTATGATAGCACAACGTGGCGCTATTTAGGGGAGGGCTATGTCCAGCAGTGGACTAGTATAGCCTGACGACGACGAATTTTTTTTTATAGGAAATGGGCTCACTCTTTGCTCTATCTAGCCCGAGGGTTAAGATGAGGTATAGGATGGACCGAGTTTGTCCAGAAGAAGATTGTCCAACGCATCTTAAAGACGATGATGATGCATTATTCATCGCATCATATAATTGTAGAACCGTCAGGTGATTTACTTCAAGATGTTTTTACAGGCTTTTATAGAGTACTTTCCTTTTACCTACAACTATGAAATTTCACAATTAAAACTTACGTAAGTGCTACACAAGTTAGCAAGTAATTACGTTCTCATACTACAAGTACAGGAATAAATCTGAAAAATTTGCATTTAGAATTAAAACATAAAAAAATTGTCTTTGAAGTTAGGGAAAAGAACGAAAAAAGCGGCGAGACTAGATTCCTGATCTATGTTTTTGTAGAAAATGACCCGAAAATGTATACAGAATAAGTAGGTATCTAAAAATCACATAGAACCTTTGGTGGGCCATATCGCCTGACCCCGATTCATAACTGTGCAATAGCGGAGGTAAATATCAATAATAAGATAAAGCATATCTTTAAGGATTCGCGAGTGGTGAATTCGACAGCAAAATAAGTAAGCGCCGTAGCAGGTTTGATACGTTGTGATCATAATTTTGAGTCATTTCGCTGGACAACTTTATCTTTTTTCTGTCGTATCGCCAGACACACAATCTCACAAAACGGACAAGGGTATAACGCCAATAATCAGAGGCACTCAAGTGGGAATCTCGTCCGAGCTGTTTCAGACTAGCGTATATAAAGTTTCAGAGTATATAAAGTTTTAGGACACCTAAACCAAAGTGTTTGCTACCGGAAAACAAATTAGACCCTAACGACCAAGGAGAAACTTATTGTTGCCACATACAACCATATGTACAGGCGTGGCTTAGTGGCACCGAGTGATTGGAATCAATCATTTGGGTTAGGCATCATCGGGCGCTGTCAGGTGCTGTATGGGTGACCATCCTGCACTACCGCTAGTGGCATTTTTCTGAGCGCTTCCGTTCGGCTTAGCGTGCCTTCCAAATAGAAAGGAACGTTACACACCTTTCGATTAGCCATTAGTACCAGCTGTCAAGTAATGGCAGTCGTTAAGCCATGTCAGAGGCCTTATGGGAGGCTTTATAACTTCCAACAGTAAGGCCCGCCACTACCTTAGAATCTTCCACCGACCCGGACTTAACCGCTGTGGAGGAGTATGGCCTAACCTTCCTGTGATGCTGGAAGAGACCCGTGCCCAAGCGGTTGTTACATACAAAGGACTGTAGTCTGTTTTATCTATATATATGAAATTAAAAGTCCTGACTGACTGACTCACTCATGAACGCCCAGCCCAAGCCGTTGGACCTAGAAAGCTGTAATTTTGCACAGTGGGTCTATATAATATTATACCAAAATTTTCATGGGAGGTATAAAGAATGCTGTATAACTTTCTTAAAACTTAAAATAAATACTCTTCAACACAATTGATTAAACACGTGTTACGCCGTTTTTTTTTTAACTTTAACCATTAAGGGGGTGAACGGGGTTGCGAAAACTAAAGTCCACGCGGACGGAGTCGCGGGCAAAATCTAGTACACTATAAACTCGAGTTTTACTACCTCTCCGACTCACTATGTTTTGACGGACGAAATCTCTTTCAGACATAAGCTCGCCTTTGTACATGTTGTTTCTTTTGTAATATCTTGCCTTACAATCCTCCACCAACCTGTGCTTGGCCCCTGTGATGGAGTATGGTCTAGCCTTCCTGCGATGCAGGAAGAGACCCGTGCCCCAACGGTGGGGACATACAAAGGGTTGATATCATAATATTATCATCATCCTGTTAGATGTTTCGTATGCAATAAAATTATAGTAAAACAGTTGCAAAGTCGTCAGTAATTTAACTGAGTAGTGATAGTACACAAGCGTGTGAAGGACACTGTGCTGACGACATTACAATAAACCACGCTTGCTAGTAACAAAATAAACGGTCATATCCCAGCTTGTATTTTTCCCCGGGTGATATTAGATTTCCTCCTTATTAGGTTTCAATTAGGCACTGAACCAGTACTTTACTCCCTCGCTCGTGCAGAAATGTAGAGCCTAAAGCCACCACGGAAAGGGGCGCTATTGCTATCATTACAGAATCTTTGGACCTAAGTCAGAATAGGATTTTAGATTGCCTCTCTGGCCCGAGTGTAAAGCTGGGCATCCATTAAGCGCTGGAACACCTGCTTCAGTCTAAAGATTCAGATTAAATTAAAGTCGGAATCGGAATGATTGGTCTATAAAGATTAGATAAGTTTGGATAAGTGGAGTTTTTTTTTTCCGCTGCCTTTTTCTCCACTACGATACGGCCCGAAGGCGGCGGCTTACATTTTACATTGTACATTGACATTCAGCAAACAGAATGTAAATTCTTTCCGTTGAAATAAAATGATTTGAATTTTAAATTTTTAAAATGATTTGAATTTTGAATAAATACGATCTCTTCCAATTGATCCTGCAGAGTAAAATACAGGGCCGCAGAAAAAAGGCCGTAGAAAAACTCAATAGCTGCGAAACTTGCTGAATGGTTTCAGACAGGCACCATCAATTTGTTCTGAGCCGCAACATCACGGGATACTGTGGCCAGAATGATAGCCGACCTCCGATAGAAGATGGCACCGCGAAAAGAAGAAGATACATGTCATGATAAAAGTACACAAAGTCGACACGGCCGGTCTCAATAAACCACCTCTAGTTAACAATGGATCGCTACCCTTGATAAACAGTCAACCTTAATCTATCTCTAACTGCTGTTTCAATATTAAAAATCATGCCACCCTCGTCTGGATCAAAGATAGATAGCACCTCTAACTTTAGTAAGTACGACCCTCCCTAAACGTTTTATTTTTCGAATTGAATTTCATCGCATTACGTTTTGAAATAACCATAAACATTAAATTCAAGGTCTAAATTAGTTGTGTACAAGTATTTTCATATTAAAACGACTAAACGTTAAAAAATACGGCAGTGATTTTTGGTTTGCGACGATTAAATAATTTCAAATCACAACTCTTAGGACGCAACGAAACGCTTTGACGCTGAGCAGTGACGGGTATCATGTCAATGATCTGTGGTAAATATCATGTTCTCCAAGAAGATGCCCGCGAAAGAAGGAACATACAAAACCAACTGAAATTTCAATTATGGCACAGCAACTGACCGTAAGTATTTGTTTACTGATGAAGTTATTTGTAAAATGTAGCCTGTAAGACATTATGCATACATTTTATGATTTTATTTTTCAGATAAAGACCAGACCTATTGGAAAAGATGAGATCAGTTTCTTGCTGGACCAGATTTGTAAAAAAAAAGTAATAACATCGAGGGCTACAAATGCTACTAATAATAAACTAACATATTTAAAAGAGTCATTTACCGACGTTTCATTTAATCGAAATCTGTAAACAAATTTTGAGTCAGAAAGTTCACTTTCATAGTTTATTTAAGCGCTGACCCGGTGATCCTCGAATTCTGCTACATCGTAGATTGAATAAAATACACCGTGCTCTAAAATTTCATTGTCACTTTCATCACTGAACATATTATCCATTTTTATTTTTAAAATACACTTATTTATGTAAAAATATGTACTGTAAATCCTTTATATATCCCACTTATCCTTCAAAATCGGGCGATGGCGCAAAACTCTGACAGCTAGTTATCTGACGCATCGACAGTAAGCTCGAAAGTGATATTGAAACGCTCAAGCGTTTTTTTCTATGCAGTCACTTACCTATGGTTAGCGGTGGGCACTCCGAAAGATGGATCAAAGTCACGGTGTGTTATTGCTATCTATCTTTGTTTATTGAAACGCAAAATGTCACCTATAGTTACTAAAGGTAGCTATTTTAACCTTTAGTTAAAGATCGATAGGATATAACTGACTCCCGTTAGAGCAGATATAATAATGCAGGATACACGTTCCACTGTATTGCAGACCCTCTCTAACAGGGAGATTATGGGCTTAATAAACACTCGTGCCCACTGCGGATTGGCAATCAAGCGTTGAGGTGTGTGAACACCTCAGATACTCAGGTTTCCTCACAACCTTTTCCTTCCCCTTTAGCGAGTGGTATATTGTGACTTCATAAATGATCGTAACTTTGGAAACAAAGATGACATGCTTACAGCAGATGTGCACAAAAGCATATAATTATGCAGCAGTAAAATTTTAGTAAAATCAAATTGTAGGTAACTAACAGACTATTCTTATATGTAACTTGGTATAATATTCTGCGTGTCCGTACATATTATTCATAATAAGTATGCTGCTTAGGCCATAATAAAAGTAATAGGAACGTGGAATATTAGGAGCTTATAATTAATGTCTATACCTGCATGATATTGCATTATGAGCGTCGAGCACAGTATAAAATAAAGGTATCGAGACTTAAAAAACTTCCTCACAGCTTTCAATAATTGGAACTCAGTCACTCTCGTGCGTTAATTTCTTTCCAAGGGCCTCTGTGCGGGGTGGAAATTGAGTTCCTTCGGATCAAAGTAATGGTAATTTGAAATCATTGGTAGAAAACGATTGGATGCCTTGCAATTACGATTTCACGATTGTAAATAACATTTTCGGGGTTGTGAAGCTAATTAGTTGATTCCACGTAATCAAAATTTAAACACGGTCTTCATGGCAACTGTCGATTATTAATATGTATAATTTGGCGCAGTAGTAAAATAAAACACAATTAGGATTCGAAATAAATAAACTTAATATAACAACGCCAACTAGTGACTCCTGTTGTACCTTAACGATGCTTATTAATGAATTTTATTTTTGTCACAGTTCTGATCTCATAAAGCTGTTTTTGTATTATAGCCTATGACACCGGCGCAATGATAACGAATCGAATGATACCTTATTTGACAAAATCTGACCATTCGTTAAGGAGTTACGATGGAACATAGAATCGGACATACTTACATACGAGCTAAACACATTATCCTCTTCTTGGGCTTCGCCGAAGTCGGTTAATAAACACATTAACCTCGCTTTTTTTTTCAAAATTCCACACTACACAATCACTCGATCGGCCCAAAAAAGGATACCTTGTGCTGTGGTAGCCAGGAAAATACCTCACAGACATGGTAATACACCCAGTCTGAGGCCATATGCACTAATGTATGGCGGCCTTTAGTGGGAATGGAACCTACGACTTCTGGCATGGTTATCAGACGTGATATCGCTAGACCAACGAGACAATCAAATTAGTCAAACAAAATATGGCTTGTGTAACTAGAGAACTCCATTCTGTAATCGTTATCAACCCTTGTATGTCCCCACTGCTGGGGCACGGGTCTCTTCCTGCATCGCAGGAAGGTTAGGCCATACTCCACCACGGGGGCCAAGTCCGGGTTGGTACCAAGTCCGGGTTGGTACCAAGTCCGGGTTGGTGCCAAGTCCGGGTTGGTGCCAAGTCCGGGTTGGTGCCAAGTCCGGGTTGGTGCCAAATCCGGGTTGGTTCTGTAACATTCTGTCGTTTTTTTTTCAAGTGTTTCCTAGTTTTGTAAAAAGTGCCAAACAAATATCTCAATGATAATAGTGATCCAGATTTATGTTAATGATTAATTTTTTTGGCGATCATTGAATTAGTTGCTGCTTTTTGGAAACAAGGACCTACCTGCCTAACACACTCATTGCCTAAGCAACTAGGGCGGGGACAACATTTATTAATTGGCAACTTTTTCAGCGCTGCGCCGCGCGAGTAAGCTTACATTGTAATATTCAGTCTGACACCCCGAAACGGCCTATTCCAGAGCACGCCAGGACTTATTTTAAAGTCACTCCTCAATCTCTTTCTGCATACGTTCTTTCTGAACAGTGAACAGTTATGCTAGAGTCCGTGATACTGGATTGAATATACTCGCCTGCAGACTGTCATTCATTACCGAGGACAGAAGGAGTGGCGAAACTCGGTAGAAGGTATACAACGTGTAACTGAGACAACGCTAATCCTAAAATATACTTCCTTCAGTAATAATAACAACTTATACTACTTCCAGTAAGCAAAATATTTTTACCCCTCTTTCATCCAAATTGTCATGTTTTTAGAGTGTATTGTTATAAAAATGGACGATTCTGAAGTTTTGCCTATCGCAAATGGTTTTCTTTACTGAAGAACGACTAGCTGAATAAATAAATAAGATATTGACTTGGCCCATTTCTTATTTATTTTATTTCTTTATTGCAAAAATTACAAACGTAAATGTACAATAAGTTATTTTTTTTCTTCAACTTTTTTTTTCCAGCAAACCTTTGGTTTTGAAGAAAATGGTATATTCACTTCTTTTATATGAATTTTACATTACACTACATAAACTCACGCTTGTACCCCGGAAGCGTTAACCACTTGCAATTCAGCTGAATTTTATATTATTTTTCCTGTTGATATGATTTTATTAAATTACTAGCTGACCGCGCAAACGTAGAGAAGAAGGTAGATGTACAATCAAATCAAATTATTTCAGATATATATGAATAATACATGCTTAATTAATACAGTTATTATACTAACTGTAAATAGATACATACAAACAAATTTACTATAAAAAAGTAACATAAAATATATATGATATTTATAGACTTAAGAATAATAACAGGACATAAATAAAATACCAACAATAGCAGAACAGTACTACGAATAACAGCAAAAGTTTTACACAACACTAACGAAATAGTATTCTTTAGATGTAAGTAAGGGCAAGGAATTAGGTCGTAAGGGAGCAGCCCGCGGTTGGCTGGGCGGGCTGCGTGCGCGTTACCAGGTCACGGGAACTAGGTCGTGGGTCGGAGTGACGGCCGCCGGCCCGCGCCCGCCCACGGACGTCATGTGGACTCTGTAATGTTACTCCTTTGTGACGGACACGCAACACAGGTGCTAGCCCTGGAACATTATTTGCAGTTTAATTTCCTAACAAGACCGATGATTCAAAGCGAAAAGACAGCGCAAGACAGTGATTTTCGCATTGACAGCTATAGACTCATAGACTTTACTTTAAAATGTAGAGTTTCTTTGTTTCTTCCAAGCCTAATCTGTTAATTTTTTCACAACATTAACGTTCATTATTTATTTGTTGGAAGCGCTCGTAGCCTAGTTGTACCGAGTAATTAGATCACTGGAGTTAAGCAACAACAGACGCGGTCTGGTGCAGGATGGGTGACCGTCCCGTGACTACCACTAGTGGCGTTTTTCCGAACGCTTCCGTGCTTCACAAGGCACGCTAAGCCGTTGGTGTCATGTAATGGCAGTGGTTAAGCCATGTCAGGGGCCTTATAGGCGGCTTAGTAACTTCTGACAAGACCCACCACTGTCTTACAATCCTCCTCGAACATGGACTGGTGGGCACCCGTGGTGGAGTACGGCCTAATCTTCCTGAAAAGCAGGAAGAGACCCGTGCCCCAGCAGTGGGGACATACAAGGGTTGATTATCGATTTATTTCTTTATTTGCTTTATTACTATTCAAACAAACAAAATTACAACCAGAAACTCAACTTTGCAATCATTTTTAAAAGAGCGGGTACCTACATGTGAATTAAGTAAACATTTTCGTCCTTTTTTTTAACTAGAACTTTCTTAAGCACTACACATTATTAATTTGCAACCGGATAACGCGCTCGTGGCCTAGTCGAACCGAATATTGGAATCAATTGCTTGAGTGAAGCAACAGCAGGGGCGGTCAGGTGCTGGTTGGGTGACCGTCCCGTGACTACCACTAGTGGCATTTTTTTCGACCTCTTCCAGCACGTTAATCCATAGGCGCCGGCTGTCATGCAATGGCAGTCGTTAAGCCATGTCAGAGGCCTTATGGGCAGCGTGATAACTTCCGACAGTAAGCCGCAATACTGTCTTACAATCCTTCACCAACCCGGACATGGCCCCCGTGATGGAGAACGGCTTACCTTCCTGCTATGCACGAAGACCCGCGCCCCAGCAGTGGGGACATTCATACATATTGATATCAACATGTCAAAATCGAGGAGTGTTTTATTGAAATCAAAAGAAGGCCTGTAACGGGGTTAATTTGTTAATTAACCCCTTTACAGGCTCATACACTTAGGTTTTCTCTCGAAGTTTTCCTTCACAGTTAGCGAGTGGCAATGCTACCATAACTTGACAAATGTACATAACTTACGTTTGTTTTTATAATGACTAAAACATTTTAATTTAAATCGCCTAGAGCAAATTTTTCGTCAGGGCCGTTACGGGTTTTTAACCCCAAACGACGCTTCTGTTGTTAAGTTAATGCAAATAAATTGCAAATGACTGGTCTCAGATTATTTATTTATTCATTATTTTCGACTATTAAAAGGCACGCGGTGATCGCAGGAATCATTAAAAAGAATACGACTTCATCTATATGAATAAAGGCCATCGATAGTCGTTTTTTTTTTATTGCACTAATTACATGAGAGCATTCTCTTCTTGCAAACCTTTGGTGTTTTAATCATTGTACTAAGAGTTGACTTTATTAAAATGAATTATTTCAAAATCACATTATTTTATCGTTAGTTAGTGGCTTCACGGGCTGGTATTCCATGTTTTGTTGGGTAGCTTACCAAGTCAGTGATGTTGGTTAATTTCCAAAGTCCGCAGTCAATAAGTCGATTAGTTTTAAAATTCCCGCTTACATCATTATATGGCGATAGTAGGTTTATCTGGAAAGCATATCAATGTCGATACTCAATGCACTTTCCACGTGCAAGCACGGTATAGTAAAGTAGAGAAGAACCAACTACGAGCCCCTGAGCCTAGCTCGATTACTCGAGTCGAGACCAAACAGTCGATTTAACCAGGATTAACAAAATAAAAGCTTATTTTATTTACATACTTTGATAATGACTGCTTAATGTATTTCTATAAAGAAATAATCGACAGATATGTTGAGTATGACAATTCAACAATCTTCCCATACGAGGGCTGCTACTTATGTATGCGGAATAGAAAAAATAAACAAATGTATATGGCTAAATATGCTTTCATTGTTTTTCAAAGTATTCTCCACTATGATCGATGCACTTTTGCATTCGATGAAACCAATTTGTAAAACACTTTTTCCACTCTGATTGAGGTATCTCCAAAACGTGCTGTTTGAACGCATCTACGGCATCTTCACGGGTCGAAAATCGGTGACCACGTAATTTATTCTTTACATTTGAGAATAAATAGAAATCATTGGGAGCCAAATCAGGGCTGTACGGTGGATGACCCATCAGTTCTATTGTTTGATAATATAAACAACTACATTTTTCCATCCAAAAATGTAGTTGTTTCCTGAGATGTATGACAGCTGGCATTGTCATGGTGAAGTATGATTCTGCGTCGCTGGTTGTTTTGACGTATTTCTTTAAATACTTCCGGCAAACAAATGGTCGTGTACCATTCCGAATTAACCATTCTGCGATTCTCCAGTGATATTGTAGCCACATGGCCATTAATACCAAAAAAGCAGGCCACCATTTGCTTTACAGTACTTTTTGCATGAGCCACTTTCGTAGGGTTCGGCTCATTTTGAAACACCCAAACTGTTGATTGTTGTTTAGTTTCGGGATCGTACGCGTAGATCCAGGATTCGTCACCTGTGTAGATATTATAAACAGATTTTGAGTCGCCTCCGTTGAATTTTTTTAAGGTTTTCTTGCACCATTCGACGCGGGCATCTTTTTGATCCTGAGTTAAGTTGTGCGGGATCCAACGCGAACAATTTTTTTACAGACAAATGTTCATGTAATATCCTATGAATGCTCGTCATACATATGCCCAGAATAGCCTTTATCTCGCGACACGTAACATGGCGGTCTTGCATTATTATTAGTTTTCGCACAGCTTCAATATTTTATGGCACAACCACCAATTTCGGGCGACCTTCTTTAACTTCGTCCGTGAGCTTACTGCGCCCGCGAATAAACTCACTAAATCAGTGATACACAGTCTGTGTTTCTGTCACTAAACCAGTGATACATAGTTTTTGATGAAGCTTCACCACCAAAAGTCGAAGTTAATTGATCTACGCACTGTTAATGCGTTAAACCACGTCGAAAATCGTAATAAATCATAGCACGAATATTTTCACGAGTTAGTTCCATTTTTTCAGCGATATGACATTTTAAACCCAACAAAAACAAAGCACTAACGTATATAAGAGAAAAATATTAGCGGCCAGTATTTAAAAAAAGAACGAATTTGACCATGGAGGTCAGACATTGCGTTTAAAATTTCATAATTATACGAAAGAGGGTGTGCTAGCTACGATAAATCCAAAGCAGGCATAACCGCTGCCTCTGATTTCACATTTATCAACGCTGCAAGAATCTTAAAATAAATCTGCTTTATTTATCGACAACAAACTTGATTAACGAGAGATAGGTCCTAGGTCTAAGTCCCATAGCATTGGTTTGTTTAAATGAAAAATCTGATCAAGTGCCATATAACCACCTAGTTTATGATTAGGAACAAGACAAGTCATTTTGTACTGTGCTTTGTTATTCCTTTACGTGAACCAATAAAAACAACTATGAAGACGCGAAAAAAAACAATTCCTTTTGCTATGAGCCTAGCTGCGAGATGAAATCGCGTGCTAACTGCCTCGTATCAAAATAGAGATCGGCGAATTATTCGCATTATGTTGCATAACCCGCGGCCAACGCACGCCCGCCGATGCATCATCCATAGAGAAGGTACTACCACTAAACTACGACTAGTAGATTAATAAAGCTCAAGCGTTTTGAGATGGGGCGAATCTCTGTTTAAGACATTCATGCAAAAATCAATATATGTGAAAAATATTTTTAACGCACACCAGAAAAAAAAACAAACATAAAATTATTTTGTGAAGCAACCGATGACGTACGTCCTAGAATACTACTTAAGACGTCTTTACTGGTCTCATTCATTCCTCACGATATCTGCAATTTTTTACTGCAAGTCGGTGCAATATAGGACTGGTAAAGTCTCACTATCTCGCTGAAGACGTGTAATGTTATTATGATTATCTACATAGTAATCATAGTAAGTTTTCGTTGTTGTTTGATTTCATATAAAATGTATGTATTATTATATTATAACTATATAATTATGTATGTTTGTATAATTTATACATTAATAATATTATATATATGGCCTAGTATATATATTTTATTAAATATATATGAATATTAGTTGTAAGTCAGTTTATGTACATATTCTTCCTGTATACTTCATGTATACCTACCTACCTACTCTCTTCATCTTTCAGTTCTATCCATCCCAAGGTTGTCTGGAAGAGATCGCTTTTAGCGATAAGACCGCCAATTGTATACGGCAATAGCTTAGATGTGTAAGCCTTTTTATGTATTTTGTTTTCTGGTGTGTACAATAAAGAGTTCTAATCTAATCTATAGATGAATCGAATGGAAGGACACGAAAGCAGTGACGAATTTTGTGTTGTCACTGGCCTCATAGAAGGCTCAAGGTTGCCCGTTATTTTAGGAGTTTCACTGCGTGATCGAATCAAAAATGAGTAGATCTGCAGAAGTAGGTACCCGAATTAGTGATATAGATCGAAGAATTGCTCAGAAGAAGTGACAGTGGGCAGGGCACATAGCTTAAAGAACTGATGGCCGTTGGGACGAAAGAGTTCTGATTTGGCGATCACGGACCGGACGACGCAGCCTGGCCTGCCCAGACCTCCACCAGATAGTCTGACGACCTGGTAACGGTGATGGAGAGTTACCGAATGCAGACGGCACAAGATTCGATCGTGATGTTCGGAAAACCATGACTTAGGTCTATGTTCTGCAGTGGACGTCAAACGGCTGATGACGATGATGATGACTGGTAAGGACCGCAGCGAACGAACGAACCAAAGCGAACGAAGCAGTGGGTCAGTGTTCCATTGAGTATTATTAGAACGGGGCCCTGTTTATCGTGCTCTTATTGGCTCAGTGAACACACCATTACAATCGTAAAATCCAAAATTGTTAGATGCCGTACAGTGGGCCGTGAATGATTCACTGAACCCGGCATTACAATCTCAAAAACTAGGATTGGTAGACAGCTCTGAGCAGTGGGGCCTGATTGATTCACTGAACTCATTATAATCTAAAAAATCTTTAGAAGACTTGCAGATGTAAGTTTTGACATAGATTTGTTGTGTTTATTTTTTTAAACTTTTCTTTTTCAAAAAAATAAACAAGTTAGAGTCTAGGATACCCGATCGGCATTTTTATTGCAGGCATTTTTTTGCCCATGTATTAATGATTGTCTTAGTTTAATATGTATTTTAGGTATAATTTACTTTGTACGCCCACACGTCGTCGGTCCGTTGTAACGTGGACAGTTTCATATACCTTTAAGGCGTATAGTTGAAGGCGTATAGTGCCAAGCTAATTAGCGCCACCTATAAAAATGTTCTTTTACCTTTCTTTCCTTAATTTTTTTTCTCTTAAATCTCAATAAATATAATAGCCCTTTTCAGAAGTTTTTTAGATTTATGATGTTCACTTTTCGAAAAACCGTTTTATTAAAACAAGATAATTATAATACTTTTCACACCTCCTGCTCGACAATGCCTTATTACGTACCGTCAAATATCATCGTAAAGCATAGCCTTGTCTCTCGAGGGCAATAATAATGAAGAATTTCCCTAGGGAATAAAGTGATTTGAATTTAGAATGTCAAAATTCGCATGAAAACTATGAAGAAGCCCCGCATTGCAATTCGGAATTCGAATTGTTGTTCGAAACTCACCCCTTTTTTCTTTTTTTTCTGAACTACTGTGTCGTGTGACCGCGCGAAACACCAATAAAAAAAAGAAAATTTTTATTGTCTCCCAGATGGTGTGAAAAGTAGAGTATTCACCTCTGGAATAAAACATGTCTTAGTCTCGGGCGGTATGAACCCCTGGCTTCACTCAGGACTCTACATAACTCCCTCGCTTCGCTCAGGGGTTAAAATTTAACTCCCTCGCTGCGCTCGGGAGTTAACTCGGAGTCCTTCGCTCCGCTCAGGGTTCAATATACCGCCCATGACGTAATACATGGTTTTAGTCCCTTAATGCATAATCTACTATTTCATTGGTGGCGCTAGCTAGCACCGGGCAACCCTCAAGTTAATACCGCAGACCGATACCCCTCCTGATGACGCAAACACAGTTTGTCGACAGTCATAGAACTGCACCTTGCAACAGAAGTGCGGAGTAGCGCAGCCTTGCGCGCTTTATCGCGGTCTCCCCGGGCTGACCTTTGCTTCAGAAACTGGGTCGTCGGCTTCTGACCTTTTTGTTTGTACTGCGCCAGAGCGGATTGAAATAGACGCCCGCACTAGCCGAGCCACTCGATAGACTCAACTAGATAGGGCTGGGCGCATGTTGAGACGCAGCACAGGGCAGCTTTTGTAAAGCATGGAACGTAATTGAGCTACGTACGCTGCGGCGCAGGCACGTGCGACTCAGACAAGTGTCTGCCCTCCTCTGCGTCTCGTTGTAGTGCTGGCACAGATTTATGCGCGACAAGTGCACGTCGAAGCGTGTTTACTAACAATTTTGTTGCTATGACAGAACATTTAATTGAATTTGTTCGCTGTGAACCTTATTTGTACTATACAATCATCAAGACTATTAAAAAAAGACATTGAAAGTGTTATTATGGGTGGGAATTACCAAAGAATGGAGCGAATTTTTGCATCGCAGCATGTGGGGCCTTATGCCTGCCTCAACTGCCCTGCCCTGTACTGAACTGTGCTGCGTCGCCTGCGTCTCAACATATATGCGCCCAGCCTAAGAGAGGCGCGATACGCCGTCGACACTCTCCAAATTACAGAGGCTCTGAAACTTTCGGCATATAGTTAACCAGTAATTATTACCAGTATTTAGGAAATATTCCTTATTATGGTATGCGCCGGTTACTGAAAAATATTTTTTTTAATATATAGGATATCCGCTGTTCAGATAATTTAAGTAATTTTATGCACTCGTAGCGTTCTCCCGATGAGAGTTTTGAGAATAGGCTCGATAACATTATCAATCAGTTGCAAATCTTGACTATATTATTTTTGTTGCACTAACCCGCGCTAAGGACAATTTTAAAAACCTATTTAGAGGCTCAAAATTCCACCCATGCTAGGACTCGATACCGCGACCTCTGGCTAACCGTACCAGCGTTCTCACAACTGAGCTAATGGGCAATTACCGGCATCAGCGAAATTTCGAACCTCTTTACAATATTCTCTGTATTATTTACAGAGAATATTATAAATCCTGGCTGTAATTTAATCTAATATAGTATTTTGTAATATTATCTAGGATAGCCGTTAATGTGCCGTTCCAAATAAACAAACAAATAACATTACAAGTGTGCTCTCTTCTGGGTGTAACCAATGAAATTTAAATTTAATTTCACCGATATGTTTTCGTTCATACACCTGTTATAAGCAAAAAGCACCAATATTCCCTTAGTTTTTAGTCACCTGGGTTTGTGTAGTACAGCTGGGCAGTCCCCAATGGTTTTCCACTCTTTCACTTATATATTATAATCAGGAAAGTACAGAGGTCGCCTTTGGTAGTAAGGGTAGGAATTTTAGTTCCTTTCCTTCAAACTGATGTGACAGAATAATGTGAAGGTAAGTCTGGCGTCGCCTCGTCGTTTCTGTATAGGTCAGCGGTGGTCGTTAATGTATTTTTCCAAATTTGACAAAATACCCGTTGTTACCGGTAGGTTGGATATCAGAGAAGGCCTGAGCAGTGTAAAGTCGATAACTGACTTGAATCATAGGCGTCAACTTATTTTACGATATGCGTACTTGCCAATCTCACTGACAATGTATTGGTACAGTCAGCACATAAATGTTTACATACGTGCACCCTAATCAGTTACATCAAGGACGAGTTTGCAACACAAATGTAAAGGTTGACCTGCTGTCGACTGTACAGTTGACAACGCAACTACCTCTACTCAGTTACGTTGCGGGTGAGTTTGACCTTGAGAGGTCAAAATTCTTTGTTGGAGATATTTTAATCCGGAATCTGACGTTCTTGTGCATATTACGTCACATCCTTGAGAACAGCTCGGCTTCTGTTTCCAGTCTCTCTGAAAACTCTGATGTTAGTCTTAATTATAATGAATCTAATCGCAGTCAAAACTGACCTTTTATCTACTCTCATTTTGTGCCAAGCTTGACCAGTGAGACAGTTTATTTGACTGCGATCCAAATTTTATTAGCTCGCGAACGCTTATTTATCCCAAATTAATTAGAATGGCCCTGTAAACATTGACCCGAAAGGTGAATGACTTTAAAAATCAATGAAATACGATTAGAGCGTCATTTATTAAAGAGGTTCTTTGGGTACAATGTTGAACAAAGATACCATTGAAAACGGGAGGCCACTGGCCATCATCGACTCGCACTCTCGTATCGCCATTAGAACCGCCACCAACACGATCGATTTCAATAACATACTTTATTGCACACATAAAAATCATAAATAGAGCACAAAATTATAAAATAAAAAAAAGTGTACATGGCGAGCTTATTTCATTAGAAATCTCTTCCAGCCAACCCTTGGTGTGGTAATACAGACATCATCAACGAATTATAATATACAGAGTCCAATGTCTAAAATTAGCAATTCATGATGGTGTCATGATGATGAGCCCCAAATAAAATATTTTTCCACAAAACCTAAATACCTCAGCGCTAGAAATTGGCAAGTTTAAATACCTCAGCGCTAGAAATTGGCATTTTGCGATGGGCACGCTTGGTAATTAAGCCCATACTTTCTCTCTGAGAGAAGGCCTGTGCCCTGCAGTAAGACGTTTATAGACTACTTGAAAAAAAAAATACACGGTGAAATCTAACAACATGAGGGAACCTGAGTGTCTGATTTGTTCACTTGAAATTCATGAAGACACTTGCGGTAATTAAGCCCATATTCTCTGTCTGAGAGAGGGCTATGTAGTGGGCAGCCTTTTTTATTATCGTCGTCGTCTTCGTCGTCGGGCTGTACTGCTGGACATAGCCCTCCCCTAATGAGCGCCATAGCGCCCTGTCTTTAGCTTGCCGGCATCTGTCCATCCAGCATCTGCCTGCAGTTTTTCGCAAATCGTCACCCCGCCTGGTCGGAGGACCTTTCTTATGTAGCCTATAAATATCCCACGGCAGAGCTCAGGCCCTCTCTCAGGGAGAGAGAGAGAAAGTATGAGCTTAAGTACCCTGCGGGTTCACTGCTGAAACGAATGCACGTAAAATTGAGAAAACGCGAATATCTTGTAGGAATCTTTTAATCTGTCTTTTTCTTGCTTTACAATGACATTGTCCCATTTTTAAAAAGTAGACATAATAATATAAAACGCTATCAAAAAGGAAAATACTTAAAGAGGTTGATTGGCCGCGCGCAACAACTGCGAATTAGCAATTTCAAGCGCAGAGAGATTTGAACACCCCTGATACTCAGGTTTCCTCATGATGTTAGCGATCACAGTGAAGTATGCGTGTGGTATTGCTACTATAACTTCAGAAATGTACTTAACTTAGAAAACAAAGTCATTGGTGCATGCCCGTACTGGGAATCGAAACTGGGTCTCTCGCTTCCGTTGTTTGCGATGCAACATAAAATACGTTCTTACTCTACAAAGCCAGGCTTAGAACAAAATAACAGTGTACGAAAAGTACAGTAAATAAGTGACTTGCATTTCAATCACGTTCTAAATGAAGTGTCGCTGGCCACGTCATAGTAGCCTCGTGTCACAATCACAAATTTAATGGTAGCAGAAGGCTACGGCTTTAAGTTTTACTAAAGAAGAACTTACGCGATAAATATTTTGTCCACCATTATTTTCCATGTAACATGGTTATATAGTATTTTCTAAGGTTAACACGAGCTGTAGACATAATTAAAACTGTTTTTATACGGATTTATGCTCGTTTATTACATTTTTACAATTTTCCAACGTTTCGGCACTTTTTCAGGTGCCGTGGTCCCGGATGACCTGAAAAAGTGCCGAAACGTTGGAAAATTGTAAAAATGTAATAAACGAGCATAAATCCGTATAAAAACAGTTTTAATTATAACATGGTTATATGTTAAAAAAAATATATTTTATTTAGATACTAAAATTGATAAACCGCGGGTAACACCGCGGGGCACAGTTAATGTAAAGTCGAAAAGTTATTCCAGTGACGTGTTACGTAGATGTGCCCTACAAATCAGCCTAAATAATGACGTCACAGGTTGGTAGCAAAGACTTAGCCTTGCGAATTTGTCAGTATTTGAGTTATCTCGTAATGTAATTATGAGCTTTTACATTTCAAAGTAATAACTACCATTAAATATTTTTTTATACCCGACTGCGCCAGAAGGTGGTTATTATTTCTATAGTAACAATTCGCATTTTTTGAAACCATAAAAGCCCAAAAATAATTATTTTTATAGTTGTATTTTTTTCTCAGTTTTTCCACATCTATTCCTATTCAACCTTTGCGGAAATTCTCTAAAATTCTCAAAATTATAATTTCAAAGATAATAAACTAAACTTGTTTAATACTACAGACTTTAACAGATAGTTTATTTAGATTAGATTAATACTCTATATTGCACACCATTATTTATCAATGCTGTTGTCACCAGTTTGGTTAATTTTTACGTATGTGAACTCTAATCAGTTACGTTACGGACGAATTTACAACAAAGACAATCTGTAATTGAAATAACACAAAATTATCTTTATTTCATGTCGTTACTTTATACTTTTATTGGAGTTTAAAATTTCAAATATATTTTTTGTAGGTACTGTTATCGTATTTTTATTTTTAATGCACTAACCCGTGCTAAGGACAATTTATACTGTTATAAAATTTGGCGCGATCTATACTATTATGATAAATAAAAAATGTGACTGAGAATTTTTAACTTTTATTATTGAAGTATATATCGCTTCGCGATAGCTCGATGAGACGTTGTGTAGAGAGACTGGCTGTTATCAGGTATTACACGCTGGAATCAGAAATAAAGATAAAAATAAAAACAAAAACATAACGAAATTTTTTTTTCGAATCATACCTGTTCTTCTCTGTTTCACACAGTTCTTCCGTTGTAATTATATTCAATGTTTTACAATAAATACTCTCTGTATTCCGTACATACGAATTCACGCAAAATGTATTTTTAGAGATCCCCACTTTTTGTATGCATCTTAATAGATCAATTTAATAATTTATATTTAAATGATTTTGTTAATTGGATATGTAGCCTATGTCAAACAAACTATAATAACGAATCAATACCCTAAACAATACATACATACTGCTAAAGACTGTAATCAGACATAGGGGAGGAGTTTAACGTATTTTAAGTTAAACAATAGAAATTCTATAATTATAAACGATGTATGAAATGTAGTTTTATGAAACACTCATTTCAAGCAACATGTGAAACACTCTGGTTTCGGGTACTTTATATTCTGCCCTTTGTCACCGATTTGGGATATTCACAACCGGCTCTTGTACCCAAATTCGCGAATCAATCAATTATGTTTATTTCACCAAAAAAAAATAACAATCTATGTATTTACTGAATATCATTGTACAATGTAAAATATAAGCTGCCGTTGGGTAGTGTAGTGGAGAAACCAGGTAGCGCGAAAAATAAACTTCACTATGCCCGTTTCCCAGATCATCCTAAACCTAATACATCAGTCGCTACTCCACTATTTCATAACATTTTTGCCTTTGCATGTCTCCACTGCTGGGATACGAGTCTATTCCTACATTGCAGGAAGGTTACGCCGTAGGCCATACTCCACCACGGGGGCCAAGTCCAGGTTGGTGGAGGATAGTATTTCTCAATGATTCGCGATACTCATACATAGTTATATATTAAACAGGTCAAACTTCACTTCACTCCACTTCAGTCTACCCGAGACCACGGCAACAGTACCTAACGCTGCCGAAACGTCGGGAAATAAGGTAATTACGTTTTACCTAATAAATAATCGCGATTTGACCCGTTTAATATATAACTATGGTGGAGGATAGTAAGACAGTGGCGGGCTTTACTTTCAGAATGTATCAAGCCGCCCAAAAGGCTTCTGACATGGCTTAACGATTGCCATTACATGGCATCCAACGGCTTAACGTGCCTTGCGAAGCACGGAAGCGCTCTGAAAAAATGCCACTAGCGGTAGTCAGGAGATGGTCACCCTTCCAGTACCTTGATGGTGCCTGTTGATGCTTAACCCATGTGATTGCAGGTGGTTACAACCACTCGGTCCCACTAGGCCACGAGCGCTTCGCATGTTTAACATTAGTGGATTTATACTATTCGCCTCCTTGCCAGCAGTATGCAAATGTGTTTTTTCCAGTTTGTAAAACAACAAAATAGCAGCTAAATGTAGACTTGATAATTAGGCGAGATAAAAGGCGCACACACGAGCAAAACCACGATTAATTACACACTGACCGAGTCAGTGTGAAAAATGTTTCCGCAATTAAAAATGTTTCTTATTGCGAAGAGGATATTTTATTTAGTTAGGTAGGCACCAGGGAAGCATGAGCGCTGCACTATATTATTTTATTTGTTTCAACAAAAATCTTGAACAAAGTACAAACATTTGTACAAAAATCAAAGGTACTTGAAATCGCCGATCCACGAGCGGCACGCGTGGTGATTAAGCCCATTCTCTCTTTCCGAGAGATGTGCCCAGTCGTGGGACGATTATAAGCTGTATGATTATTATTATAGAGGTACTTAATGTTTGGTAAATTCAGCTCATAATGGATTTTAACATACATACAAGCACCTATTGCTTCTGGCGCCACACTAGGATACCCTGCGTCGTGGGAGCTAGAAACAACGACATCACAAACACGTAAACACCCAAGGCCTGGGGTTATTTTTGTTCCCGGTCGGGGCTCGTGGCCGGTACCTCTCGTATGGTAGGCAGATGCGCTACCGCTGCGCCACGGAGGTCGTCGAATTTTACTAGCGTTAACTAATGTTAGCAGTGGAAGCGTGCTGGGCCCATAACCTAAAGAGTTTAAGGTGAAAAAGAACCCGTATTGCCAATTTAACAAGAAATATTTATTCTATACAAATAACAAGCAGCTGATATACAAGAGGTCAAGGACAAGAGAGAGTGAATAACCTAGATAAACGATATTTGACAGATGACATAACCTATTTAAAGGCTAAAAATTTCACCCATGCCGGGATTCGAACCTGCAACCTCTGGCTATCCGTGCCAGCGCTCTACGAATTGAGCCAATGGGCGACTCACCGGCATCAGTGAAATTTCAAACCTCTTTACTTTTAACCTCTTCTCTTTGAACCTCTACTCTTTTTTATTTTTAGCCTCTAAATAGGTTTTTAAATTTGTCCTTAGCACGGTTTAGTGCATTAAACATAAAAATAGTATAAGATGACATAACGTTCTGTTATTAGAAATGATAACAATCTGCGTTTGAAGTTTAACTATTTTCCAACAGCGATACTCCTGACGTAGACAAAAAATGCCTAACTCTGCGTAGTCGTCATCATCATTATCACACCGGTCCTAGTACAGTCCTTTTCCCCTAAATACCATCTCTTGGTCTCTTACAATACGCATCCACGAATCCTCCACCGACTCAACTGAATCGATTGACCATCGGACTGCTGGAGCTTGTTTCATAGACTATTCTATGAAACAGGCTCCATGGTTATAATTCATGGTTCACTATGACAATTCGACGTTCATTGCACATCCGATTAACCCACAGATAAACAAATGGTCTCTTCTACGCAAGGTACCTACCTCGAATTGTCACAATAAACTACGAATTTTAGTTTTATGAATCACGGCCTAGCTCCCGTATTACGCATATTAGTATGGAATTTGACAGATGATTGGAATCGCTCAGGAATTGGAACCGATAATCAAGCCTCTGGACTGTATACTGACCGTCGCGTCGTCTCTAGCCACCGCTCTTTGATTACCCTGCTCCCTTTACCGTATTCTCGCCAGGTGTCGCAGCCGTTACCACTTCACCGCTGTATTTCTTCTTCTTCTAAAAGGCATAAAAAGAGCCTCTTTGGCCTCTTAAGAAGATGAAAAAAGAAAATGTATTGGATCCAATTGCACATTACAAGCAAGAAAAGCGTGGCCGATCCCGTCGAAACTGGCGTCGAGGAGCTTCTGGAGCTACTGAAGAGAAATCTGGAAAATCGATTAAAGATCTAAACTATTATTGCTAGGTCCTAGAATGTAGGTCTAAAAACGTCACAGTAGTTAAGATTTCTCACGAGTTAACTTTATATAAAAATCTATTATAAAACAAGTTATGATTTTTTCCATAGGTTAACACCCCGCTAGTTAGCACCCCGAAGCGCCTTAAAGTACTGACTTAGAAGATCCGACCTTCTTTCGTAGTTAGTTTGCATCGCAAATTGGTACAATGAGCCGATTACTTCTCGGCATGTTGAACAAAATTTAAATGAGCTTTTTTGGGTGTAGACAAGACAATTTGCTTTTGTGAGCACTAATTAATTTATGACTACAGCTACATAATCCGATTTTACTTATAAATAGTAACCTAAAAAAGTTAGCCTATCCAACAACAGCGTCATTTTTACAGAATAACAATAAAAAGGTTTATTGGAAAAAATTATGTAACTTTATTTAAAACAGCGGCAGATAAACTTCTTGTAGTTTTTGCCCGCTAGTAGAATACTTATAAAGCACTTAAGTATTATGTTGTGCCTATATGAAAAAAAATGAATTGAACATAAATTTTATGCCATAAAGGATTCCCCTTGTTCAAAAAAAGACTAACCCGACTGTTAAGCATTAAATACTAAGTAGATACGAGGACCTGGGTAGAACGAATTGATTGAGAAATCATTTAATTTTATCAAAATCATTGGGCGGTTCATTTCATTGGTTAAGGAGCTATTAGGGGATTATAGAATCGGACATACATACATACCAGCCAAACACGTTACCCGTCTTCTGTCAATGTAATTTGACTTAAAATACCAAGCTTAACACTCACCTATCATTGACCGCGGCGACCGCGGCCGCGCCCCTAGCGGCTGCCCCGGTGAGATCCACTTTTTACAGAGTCACCAAACTTAACGAGCGGGTTTCCCCACAATATTTTTCCCCCACCGTGACGTGGTATTGAAACCAAATTACAAATGTACATGTAACTACAGGGAGTCGAACTGAAGAGTTCTCGATTGAGATGCAACAGTGATTAACACTGGACTACCACTCTTGCAGAACTAAGTAACACGTAAGATAAGAACACGTTATTGCATTAGGTTTTTAGTATTTTACTATTTTAATATTGCTTTATAATTCGTTGGTTTTGAGAGAATTTCGATGGGTTGTAGACCTGCAACAAAGAAAAATATGTGAGTATGTACAGTGCTACACAAGAAATAAGTCTCGCGGATGTACCTGCGCAGATGACCAAATTTTGGATGTGCGGCAAGTTGATCGACCAATCAGATAGTTTCATTTTATGGCAGGCCGCGCTCGCTTTTATTGCTATTGGTTGATTCAACGTCATTAATGCAGGTGACTATTAGTTTGGCAATATTAGCGTGAGCGAAATAGGTAGTGCTACTGCGGCAATCAATTCTGCACCTTAACCGTATCAGTTAAAGATCATGTAGAATGTACTTATAGCTTCGGGTACTTTCGTTACACTTCTTCTTAGTCTGCGCGAATGTAGATTCCCGAAGGGACTTTTATGATGTGTAGTACTGTACCTCCACTTATTATTATTATCATTCTTTATTTAGAAATCCAACAGCACAAAATAACAAAAAATATCTGCAATCTCTTATCGTGTCAACAAAGCCAACAATGGATTTCACTTGTAACAATTACTATACAATATATCAAGCAGTGGAAAGAAATCAATATTAATATGTTTTAGCTAAATCGAATGGGGACGTGAACGGGGCGAGGAGAGGGAGGAGGTATACGTGTGTGTGTGTATGTATTTTGTCCTCTTGTGTGTAGGTTAGTACTTTCCTTGTCTTATGTAGAACTTTATTATAAGATATATATATGTATGTTTATAATATATTATAAGTTTATATAAGTAACGGTATGTAAGTGTATTATTATTAAGTATAAGTATGTATCAATATTCAAATTTGCACTGGCTACCCGTCTTTCTAATTTCCTTGAGCAACTTTCCATCGTAAGGTTGTCTGGAAGAAATTGCTTTTAGCAATAAGGCCGCCAATTGTACTATGTATATTTGCAATTGTTTTGTATTTGTTGTTTTTCCAGTGTACAATAAAGAATATTCTTATCTTATCTTATGTGTCTGCATGATATGTTGAAGTAACTATACTTAAAAAAAAGATTAACACAGATGCGTAGTTAATTGACCAATCTCGAATTCTATTAGATTAGATAGATAGAGAACACTTTATTGCACAACCAGAAAAAAAGGATACAACCATGATTGCTTAAATCTAAGTAATGTTATACAATTGGCGGTCTTATCGCTAAGAGCGATCTCCTCCAGACAACCTTTGGATGGAGTGGATTGCATGAAGAATATAGTCAGTACGTCCATGTACTTAATTTTTTTTTGTCCCGGCTGGGGACAAAAAAAACTCCAGGTCTTGGATGTTTACTTGTTTGTGATGTCGCTGTTTCTGGTTCCCATGACACAGGGTATCCTAGTGTGGGGCCAGAAGCAATGTATGTGTCTGTATGTAAATGTTATGTTAATTAAATCGAAAATATATTGATACCAAGTAGCAAAAGAGAGCGAGAGTATAATTATAAGTACCTGCGATATAAAGTACATATTATATTTAAATAATAGTAATCCCAATTATTAAATATAAACCAAATGATGGCTCAGCTTTGAGCAGAACTGCATTGTTGATGAAGCGAAAGAGGTATAGTATTTATTCAGAGGTTACAGAGATATTGTCAGCCCATCTCTGCCCACTGCTGACGATAGGCCTTTTCCCCATCACGCCATCCTTCGCAGTCGCTCGCCATTCGCATCCACTATCTCCCTCCCTCCCTGCGAACCTGACTTTTGTCAGGTTCATAAGTCGTTGCATGCACGCACGCCGGTTCCGGGTACTTTTTATATTTACCTTTGCTAATACATTCCCTATCTGGTCGATGTATGTCCGCCTGGGATGTCACTTACCAGCCCTTCCACTCACATTCGCAATATAATTATATTTATACGATTTTTATTTTTAATGCACTAACCCGTGCTAAGGACATTTTTAAAAACCTATTAAGAGGCTAAAAATTCTACCCATGCCGGGATTCGAACCCGCGACCTCTGGCTATCCGTGCCAGCCCTCTATCCAACTGAGCTAATGGGCGACTCACCGACATCAGTGAAATTTCGAACCTCTTTACACTACTCTGTATTACGTACAGGCAGCGACACCTAGCTGAAGTAGATTGCATCACTTACAGCCCCGACTACCTACTTTGCAGTTAGGTTTTAACATCGGAATGATATCGCTGTACCCACATGATTATACTATAATTATATTTGTTTTGTCAATCTTTCTTCCTTCATCCTCTCCACATGGCTATCGAGATTTTGTTACTAATTAGCTGCGGGCGCGTTTATTAGTTTGTTGAACTGAATTAGCAGCCAAGACGCATTTAATATGAGTCTTGGGTATCGTCGATACTTCGTTTTCTATTTCAAAATACCCAAACAAGACAGAGGTTGTGGGTTCTCTGTGGAGGCCTCTGTATTTGGTTTGTATAAATGACCTCAGTCTGTTTGTGATCTCCTCGCGATGTTACCTAGTTGAGAACAGGGTATACTAGTTTAGGAGCTGGAGAAGTGATTGTGTTATACTATTTTTATTTTTAATGCACTAACCCGTGCTAAGGACAATTTTAAAAACCTGTTTAGAGGCTAAATATACAGAGAATAGAGTAAAGAGGTTCGAAATTTCACTGATACCGGTGAGTCGCCCATTAGCTCAGTTGGATAGAGCGCTGGCACGGATAGCCAGAGGTCGCGGGTTCGAATCCCGGTATGGGTGGAATTTTTAGCCTCTAAATAGGTTTTTAAAATTGTCCATAGCACGGGTTAGTGCATTAAAAATAAAAATAGTATAATCATGTGGGTACAGCGACATCATTCCGATGTAAAAACCTAACTGCAATGTAGGTAGTCGGGGCTGTAAGTGATGCAATCTACTTCAGCCAGATGTCGCTGCCTGTACGTAATACAGAGAATAGTGTAAAGAGGTTCGAAATTTCACTGATACCGGTGAGTCGCCCATTAACTCAGTTGGATAGAGCGCTGGCACGGATAGCCAGAGGTTGCGGGTTCGAATCCCGGCATGAGTGGAATTTTTAGCCTCTAAATAGGTTTTTAAAAGTGATTGTGTTGTGTATTTTTTTTTATACAAAGACAAAATATTGTTATGCAAATTAGAAAGTGCAGAAAATGTAAATTAATGAACATTACATTTGGAAACTACTTACCTTCCCTGCAAATTAGGTAAAAAGGAAAACTTACATCGTGAGAAAAACTTGTATCAATCTAGCGCCTAATACAAGCTTTTCGAATTGTTTCTGTTTTTACTCACTTTTTCAACAAACCTACCTAAATCATAGCATGGTCACCCTTGCACACATTTTACTTATCAAAATAAAACCGGCTGAGTGCGCGTCGAAATTGCGTACTGAGGGTTCTGTATATATTATAAATAAATATCAAAGTCAAAAATCATTTATTTTCAGTTAAAGTGTAGTACTGCTGTGAACAGGGAGGTTGCTTAATTATCTTAAAACTTAAAATGTACGTGTATTGGCGATTGACATTGGCTCCCGCACTAGGTACAACCTGTCTTGCGGGAACCTGATTAGACCTAGAATCTTAAAAAGGTACATTTGCTCTGTTCTGTTATTTTCTTGGTGTAGATAATTTAGTGCCATTGACTTAGAATTAAAACTAAACATGCAACATCAAAATAAAAATGTATAAATAAATTATTTATGAAAATGCTTTCAAACCGTCTTAGATTAGCTTAACAAACAGTTCTTCGGTTTCTTTATAATCCATTGTAAAAAGCCATTTTGTAACAATATGTGAAGCCTCACGGGACGTGCAATGTTTTATATTGCAGTGAGAGAGGACTCTATTATAAATAAAAGGAGCGGTGTACCAACTAAAGCGATGCGAATGCATTGTATTAGTTATTGGGAGTTTTACTCTGAAGAGTCTCCTCCCAATCATACCCTCGTAATCAGGTGAACCAACAATTCATGGAAATATTACACAGATCTCGTTAGCCCCATACTAAGTACTACTAAATGACTTGTGTTATAGGTGCTAACTCGACAATAGCTTTAATACAATGAATACATAGACAACATCTAAGACTGGAGACAAACTAGAAAAGTTTGTTTCCTAGTTTGACACGGCCGGGGATCGAACCTGAGACCTTCGGTTTTATAGTCAGCGTGCCAAACCGCTTCGTCACCGAGGCCGTCAAGATTATATGGACATAATACACCAGTAATAAAAAGAAGGTACTAAGCAGAGTGTAAGAAATCCCCATACCATTCAAAAATTATAGTTTTTACTCATCAATTTTGGACGTTGGGCGGGAGTCAAACCCAAACAATAAATTAAAATTAGTAACGTAATGAATGTCCATACTGTTACTTTTCATAATAAATATAATTAATAAATATTCATGGACATATTACACAGATCTCGTTAGCCGTATACTAAGTACAACTAAATGACTTATGTTATAGGTGCTAACTCGACGATAGATTATATTATGTAGAACAACTCTGCACTTATTATTTTCAAGACAGGTTCTAACTCATCTAACTAACAGACTAAAAATCATTAATATGTGGAACACTAGCCCCAATTACATTACATTCTCTCCGTTACATTAAAGAAAATGCACTATAATAACACCAAGGTCGCCACCGTGTGTGTATTACCGTTTCAACGAAGACGTAAACATTCCATACACTAGATACTACACGTATGCATGGACCTCCACTATCCATTACGGTTCAAGAAATAGCTCGAAAGAGAAAGAAGAAATATTCAGGCAAAGCTTTTCACATTCCAGACAGACTACGGATACTGTAACACCCCACCCCGAGTACTTAAAGACTTTAACCCACTTAAGAAGAAAATACGTGCAATAATAATTAACCTGCTAAAAGAAGCTATGATGCAAAACACTAATGGCCAACTGTGATCGTCTAGTCTAATGAGAACCCTTCGTTGTGAACGTATTAGTAACCTAAGCTCTTTTAGGATATGAGATTGAGTAACGAGAGTGTGTAAGAGATCCGTCTAAATACAAAAGCAGAATTTAGATTAATGAACAGGAACCAAAGGTTAGCTTAAAGCAAATAAATATAAATGAAAACAGCAATCAAGCGAATGAAATAAGCGAAAGCAAGATATGATTTAGAATAAATTAAATAGATAATAGGTTAAGCTGAAATTAAGCTGAAAGAAATAAAACTAGGATGAAATATGTAACTCCTACAAAACTACTTCTAAATAAATAAAATATAAAAGTACCAAATAAACCAAATGTCATACAGCAAACACGTGAGTGTTATAGTATAACGTCCCCTACCAAAAAGGCCGGTTAAGACAGACATTATTAGCCGACTATGTAGATAAGAATGGATTAATATGAGATGAGTACAATACTCGGTTATCTACTAGTCGATAGTGCTAATTATATCCGCCCTGGATGGGGTATGGCCACCACTACGTTATACTATTAATATATACTTATAAATAATAAACTATGAAAGACTAGAAATAAGAATAGGTACAGTGATTCATTATCCCGAGTCTATTCCTCAAGTAGACATACATAATTACGCGAGAATTGGCAAAGCGACGTTCAGCAGTACAACGCATTGGCAGTCGATGAAAGTGAGGGAGGTAGGTAGGTAACCAAATGCACAAAGTACGTTGGAAAAGACTTCACCGAAGCTTACCAACACTGAAACAATCTGGCCAAACTCACGCAACCATGAAATGCCACTAAAGGAAAAATCAATCAACTAAAGAAAATACTAACGATAAAATCTGTACGTATTCCAAAATAAATATAATAACCTAACTAGGTCTATGCCTTAAGCATCACACACAATTAACGCTGGAATTGGCAAAGAGACATTCAGCAGTACAATGCATTGGCAGAAGATGTTGAAAGAGAGGTAGGTAACCAAATGCACAAAGTACGTTGGGAAAGACTTCATCGAAGCCTACCAACACTGAAACAGTCCGGCCAAACCAACGCAACTATGAAATGATACCAAAGCACAAGTCGTCAGAAGGAAATAAATATAATAAACGCACAATCAGCATAATTAGGTGTAAAAGTCTTAAGACCCAAGTCATTACACACAATTAACGTAAGAAACGGCAAAGGGATGTTCAGTAGTACAATGCATTGGCAGAAGAGTGTGAGAGAGGTAGAAAAATGCACAAAGTACTTTGGAACAACTTCATCTAAGCTTACCAAACTGAAACATCTCAGCCGAACCCACGCAACCATGAGATGATGCCAAGAATTAAGCCAATACACCTACTACAAATATAAGCTTTACTATTAAAAGCCTATAGTGGCTTCTAACTACTCGCTAACGTCCCATAACGTCTTTCCATTGAGAATAAAAATTCGTAATTTGATCGCCCTATATGATGGGCATCCTATTTAGACCCTATTTTCCGTACGCTCCTATTCTATTGCATATTATGACTTAACATACAACATATTTCCGTATTTTATCACCCTATATTTTAAACACCCCATATTGACTTCAGCCCATGCGTTCCTATTCAATAGCATAACATCTAATAATATAACATGACTTCGGTCAGGAGAAAAGTACGTAGGTACCTAACTACACGAACGTTTCTACTTCTTCGCAACAGTTTAATGAGCCGAACAACAAGAGTTAAATAGGTACTTATATTATGATTATTTACCGTAACGTTTTAAGCCTATTCCTTAGTTTGATTGAAATGACATTGTTAGGTTACATTCTTACTTTTACAATAATAATATTGACTAATAACCAGAGACGTAGAATATTGATAGATATTGCAACCAATAAGTTTAGTAGATCTTGAATAATGTTGGTCCCGTAGGGGGTGAACAAAGACCTTGAGTTTTATTACAATGACAGTAATTTCAACATGAATTTACAAAACTTAAACGGGATATCATCCCGCCTGCCTTCCAAAAGAGATAATCAGTATGTACTACGTAACCCTAAGTGAAATGAGACAAAACGTAACGCTTTTATCAACAAAATTTAAACGCTTCACTAGAAAACATTGTTGAGACACCAATTCACTTATTTCTCAATTTTAAATGATCCTAATGGACGCATAATGATCGCATAGGTAGGGAGTCGGGGAAATACTTACTCATCATACAACTCTGGATACCCTGAAAGAAAAGGGGAAGCCTTCCTAATATTCCCAAACCAGTAAGCCAATGAATTTAACCACCCATCAAATTGTTTTAACAAAGCAAACCCCATTTACTTTTAATTATGTATGTGTGAGTGCCTATGGTGCTTCCCTAGTCAGAGCTATTACCTATCGCTATCCTCCCTATCTCCGGAAAACCAGACTGTTTCAAATCACTTGGTGACTTGACACGGTTAGCTTTCAGACTTTCTGGCCGGCCAGAGTGTGTAGCCTAGGATGTGTATGCGTAAGTGGTTTATGGGTTCGGTACCACTTACAAGGTAAGAATACTCGGAATATAATACATAATATATTTTATGGGTGCAAAGTGCCAGAGGGCTGGAATCGTCTGTCACACAGGGAAATAGCAGGGGGAAAATTGCTATACCACAAATGCTAGTGGAAGGAGATCTAACACCACATTCACAAGAAGCTTTAAATCCCAATTTTCAAATAAGATAATTAATATTAAATTATCTCAATTAGATAAAAATTATTAAAATTACACAGGAAAATTATTTCACAAAGTAACTTAAATTGGGAGCGCCTCCGGTGAAGGGATTCTTTAAACCTTTCAACCAAAGCAGACTCAGATTCAGCCGTAACATAGTAAGCAGAGCTAGATGTTGGGTTTCTTAGTCCGTTAATTTAAACTTCTTAAGCCACCCAAGTGAATTCGCTCTAAATTCACACGTTTGTATACTAAAACTCAATTATCACTAGCTAGTGAAATTAAGCGAAAGTAATAAGCGGAATTAAATATGATGCAAAACCTCTGAAAGTTATGACGCAAGCATGCTATTGATAACCTCGTATGCCCACGCCGAGCCATAGTAATTTGACAAAGGCTAGCCACACGGATTATCACTAACATACCTTTGCCACCGAGAGTATTCTTTTGCACACATTTATTTCCCCATAAACGTAGTACTGTGGAGAAAAAGGATTAGTTCACAATTTATTTCGCGGAAGCTAACCTAATCACTAAGGCCCTATTTTACGCGGAAACTTTCTAGCTAAATTATAAGGAACTACTTTATCATTTTTACTTTTGAAACTATTTTTTTTAGCATCGAAGGCAACTCCAAACCTGAGACTTCACACCAGAGCTGATAGACTGGGACGCAATGCCCACAGGTGATGTTAGGTCACAAATCCAAAGCCACTTTCCTATTTTCGTATTCAAACGCAAACGAAACTCCCTAGCTCTGAAGGCAACTCTAAACCTGAGACTTCACACCAGAGCTGATAGACTGGGACGCAATGCCCACAGGTGATGTTAGGTCACAAATCCAAAGCCACTTTCCTATTTTCGTATTTAAACGCAAACGAAACTCCCTAAATCTAATAAATTCGAACAATATGCCGAATTTGCCTACGAGCGTATTAGACGTGATTACTGTTCTATTTTTAGTGCAAAAATGTTCCAGAGTCCCGTGCCTACAGCCTTTTTATAAACTCCTACCCCCATATTTTCCATAACTCAACCAATGAATTTTGAACTCTAAATTCGTGTGTTTAGCGCCCTAATTGGCAAAATTTGCCGGAATAGAAAATTATGGTCTCGCTCTTGCCCCTTTTTATCGACCAGTGACTGACACGTAAAACAATAGTTCGGCTTCCTAAACGAATGTCATCGTTGTTGGTTATTACTCAGCAGTACCTTACGCACGGTTGGGTGGTGTGATCTTTCATTGGCGCCAGAATGACGCGAACAACAAAGCTGCGCGCACACACCGCGCAAACGAATTGTTTTACAGGGTTTATATACATAAGCGAAAACTATTTCTTGTAGGTAAACCTCGCACATATCACAATTTAGAATTATATCAACGATCGTGAGCACTTGTACGGAGCTTGGTCCGTTACAATACATCGTAGGTTACTAATAAAGCCCAGTTGTGCACCCTTCGACTGCGGAACCCTAAAAGCATTTCTTTCTCTGGTCAAAGAAAAACAGCCAGAGATTCTATCTGTCTCATTTCCGGACGCGGACTGCGAAAGTTGTCTGATTGATGAGGTGTCCCCACCCCGCCAACTTTCTGTCTGCAAGGAAGACTGAACAAAACATTCTAGAGGAAGTCCAATCCATTAACTGAACTGTATTAATTGTCTGCGACAAAAGTGTTACTTATTTTTTAGACTTAAACTTTAGTACATAAGTTTGTTTTCGAGATTTCGAGAATCCGCACCGAACGATTCGCAAATTCTTTTATAATAAGAACGGCAAAGTTGTGCATCACGCTGCCGTCGTCTGTCTTTCCGGAGACATATAACCTGGGTGTCTTTAAAAATAGAGTCAACCGGCTTAACAGATTCTCTATTCTTTTTAATGCACTAACTTGTGCTAAAAAAAACCTTAAAAAAAACCTTCTCATCATTCAGCCACAAGAAGTCCACTGCTGAACATAGGCCTCCACCATGAGTTTCCAGAAAGACCGGTTAAAAGCAGCTTGCACTCAGCGTCTTCCTGCTATTCTATTATACTTCAATTTACTTATCTGTATTTACAATCCAATGATACTTTAAGATATCACTCATACGTGTGTGAGACATAGGTATTCTAAGTTACCGCTCAGACGATGTAGTGTCTGGTCTACCTATGCTGAGGGGCGAGTCTTTTAAATGCATAGTTGTTCAATAGAGGAATAATAGACACGACCTCTGTGGCGTAACGGTAGCCCGTCTGCCGGCCATGCAAGAGGTCCCGGCTGGGGACAATAAAAAAGGCCAGGTCTTGGATTTTTACATGTTTGTGATGTCGTTGTTTCTGGTTCCCACGACACAGGGTATCCTAGTGTGGGGCCAGAAGCAATGTATGTGCTTGTATGTAAATGTTATGCTAAGTTTCATTGACGCTATTGGTAGTTTAAAGATCAATTGCTCTGTAATGAGCACCCCTGCAACTTAACTCTGATAATTGCGCGATTAGAATTTCTTCGCCAGAGATGCGTGTTTAATTTGCGAGGATTATACCCCTAGAATGACATTGTACTGCTATTGCTTTGTAGACTACCATATTGAGTCTAATAACAACCATTGTCGTGCTTATACCATTCTATTGAAAAACTATGTAAGTATTAGACTTTAGGGCATGATGTCTTGTATTATTATTGTACTCGTTGCCTGGGCCGATTCATCTCGGCCACGGCAGAATACTTCATACGAGATCTCGTTCCACTAACGATGAGAATGTTTTGGGGCAATTTGCCATTTCCGTAGCAAACCACGTGCAGTGGTTTACTCTTAAAATTGGGACATCGAGCTCAATAAAAATGGGGCATTCATTCGTTTTCTTACCATATTGAGAGCAAAAGGTATGATAGCACTATCATCATTAACCCATTATATCCCCACCGAGGGGCACGGGTCTCTTCCCTGAGGAAGGTCATACTCAACCACGGGGGCCAAGTCTGGATTGGTGGAGGCTTGTAAGACTAGAAGCTGGTCTTACCGTCTCAGAAGTTTTCAAGCCGCCCTAAGGCCTCTAACTTGGCTTAACGACTGCCATCTATCAGCGGCAGCCAGCACCACCTGCTAAACGTGCCTTGCAAAGAACGAAACCGCTCGGAAAACTGCCACTAACGTTAGTCATAGACGGTCACCCATCCATGCACTGCACGCGCCCTATGTTGCTTAACCTTCGTGATCTAATTATTACATGAATCTGCAAGATTAGATTCTAATATATAAAAATCTCGTAACATTGTTATCGAACTCCTTCGAAACGGCTTCATCGATTCTTGCATTTTTTTGGTAGGTCTGAGAATAGGTCTTAGGCTAAATACTATGGTAACAGCAATTTACGGGGTCAGCTACTAATCTATATGGCATAATCTATATCAACCCTTGTATGTCCCCACTTCTGGGGCACGGGTCTCTTCCTGCATCGCTGAATGGTTAGGCCATACTCCACCACGGGGACCAAGTCCGGGTTGGTGGAAAATTGTAAGACAGTGGCGGGCCTTAGTGTCAGAAGTTATCAAGCCACCCATAAGGCCTCAGACACGGCTTAACGACTGCCTTTACATGACAGCCGGCACCAAAGGCTTAACGTACCTTGCGAAGCACGGAAGCGCTCGGATAAAAGCCACTAGCGGTAGACACGGGACGGTCACCCATCCTGCACCTGACCGCGCCTGTTATTGCTTAACTAAAGTGATTCATTCCATTCACTCGGTTCGACTAGACTACGAGCGCTTCATTATAAGTACGACTATTTCATAATATCTAAAAATAGGTTTCTGTACTATTACTGAGACGATATGTCTGGCCATTTTTAGTAAAATAGAGTTTTAAAAAAACAACATGATTTTATCTTATAATTGATTTTATGTTTAGTTTCTATGCTCTCAAAGTCTACACAGTTCACTACGAGAGTAAGTCCCCCGAAACTCCATTTTGCAGGCAATCAACTTATTTACTCAGACGTGAACAAACGATTTTTTTATTGAAACGGGCGGCAGACTGTTGATCATTGGTTTGACATTCAAACAGTCTAGCTAACTCATTGCAGCGGCAAATGCAGTCGAATACCAAATGCAACGACCCGAAAGTTTCACGCTGAATTTGACTCTATCCCTGTGACACGAAAGCTCATTTTCAGCTGTTTGTGGTTAGAAGTGGTCGAAAATTATAGCCTTTTTCGCAGCACATAATGACCCAGCATTTTGTACCCAAGGGCAGGGTTCGGATCAGATTTATTGACTGGCTCTCTGGCCCCACAAAACGCCAACACAACACTTATAGCTATATAGTGCTATTCAAGTGTGCTGTTTCTGTGCAGTGTATTTAAGGGTATACGGGCGAATATAGAGAATTGTTAGAGAACGTTGTTTTCTTTAAACAGAACTAGACTCGACTTACAGCGGTGATAGCGAAACGGTAGAACGCTGGTTTCTGAATCGAGAGGTCGTGGTTTTGAATCCCGGCATGTACCAAGTAAGGCCTGCCACTGTCTTACAATCCTCCACCAACCCGGACTTGGCCCCCGTGGTGGAGTATGGCCTAACCTTCCTGCGATGCAGGAAGAGACCCGTGCCCCAGCAGTGGGGACATACAAGGGTTGATACTGTGTACCAATGACTTTGTTTAAATCTCTAAGTTATGTAAGTTCAAAAACCTATTTAGAGGCCAAAAATCCCACCCATGCCGGGATTCGAACCCGCGACCTCTGGCTATCCGTGCCAGCGCTCTTTCCAACTGAGCTAATGGGCGACTCACCGGCATCAGTGAAATTTCGAACCTCTTTACACTATTCTCTGTATTACGTACAGGCAGCGACATCTGGCTTAAGTAAATTGCATCACTTACAGCCCCGACTTTGCAGTTAGGTTTTTACATCAGAATGATATCACTGTACCCACATGATTATACTATTTTTATTTTTAATTCACTAACCCGTGCTAAGGACAATTTCGAAAACCTATTTAGAGGCCAAAAATTCCACCCATGCCGTGATTCCAACGCGGCCATTTGTGAAGTTACGTAACTCAAGTTGCCAGCCGCGAAGGAAAATATTGTGAGGAGCTCAGCGCTTGCTACGTACAACGGCCCAACTAAGGACTCTTGTTAAAATCCGAATTGTCTGATTCTTAGCTTGAGAGCAAACATAGAGTTAATTGATTATATTGTGTAGCGAATAAGATACGAGATATGAGAGTTATTATTATTTTTTTATAACAACATCATTTAACATTTACATACAAGCACATACATTGCTTCTGGCCCCACACTAGGATACCCTGTGTCGCGGGAACCAGAAGCAACGACATCACAAACATGTAAACACCCAAGACCTGGGCTTTTTTTTTTGTTCCCAGCCGGGATTCGAACCCGGGATCTCTTGCATGGTAGGCAGACGCGATCGCTACCGCTACGCCACAGAGGTCGTCGCATATTGCAGAGAGATTATAGATATTATATTCTATTCGTATAATGAATGAGATACAAACTTCATATGATACAAGTATGCACCTCAATTCTTCTAATCATATGATTAGTAAGTGAAGTTTTTTCCCCCTGTTTTTTTCTCCACTACACTACGGCCCGAAGGCAGCGGCTTCCGCTTTCATTTTACATTCACATTCATTAAAAAGAATGTAAACTCTTTACGATGAAATAAGTTGAACTGAATTGTCTATAAGTTGAATAGAAAGATAGATATTAAGAACTGCTACTTTCGTTTTAAATTACCTATTTACTTTCTGTTTTATTTTAATAATAATAATATTGGCCTTTTTGCATCTACTCAATGAGATGATTTATACGCGTCCAGTGGTATCTTCACTCACACTAGATGGGGTGAAGGGACCACTTCGACGCTGTAGCGCCTGGGACATGGTTTTATAGATGGTGTAGGCTTGCCCAGCACCTATATCATCCTGACAGCTTAGTCGGCCTAGCCCACAGGAGAGACTAGTCAATACGTGCGGAGCCAACCAATCCGCGGGTTTCCCCACGATGTTTTCCTTCGCAGTTAGCGTGTGGTATTGCGACTACAAACTCGCAAATGTACGAGTGTAACTTTGAAATTAAACAAAGTCATTGGTACATGCCCGCACTCGGGATCGAACCAGGGGCTCTTGCTTGCCAGTCCATGGTTCTAGCTACTGAGCTACCACCGCTTCATCGCTATGTTTTAGGTTAAGTATTGCATATACCACTTCCGTTTTAGCAACTCATACTTCCAATGACAATTGTACTCTACATACCTTGGACTACATTCCAGAACACAGTTTCGGCCTTATTTATAAAAACACGAGTCCACTGACATATTCCAACGAAAAGACGTAACCACATTATTTAAAACGCCTCTGCGTTTTAAATAATGTGGTTACGTCTTTTCGTTGGAAAAATTCCCACCACAGACTATTATAGTCGGCGTAAGTATTTGGAGTACGTGTTTGTGTTTTATAAATTAGGCCGTTTATATCTTAAGTTTACTTTGCTGTACAATCCACTGCATTATAGATAGATAGAGAACACTGTACATAAAAATGGAAATTACACAGATATTTATTAACCTTAGAGTACAGACGGCGGCCTTATCACTAAAACTGATCTCTTCCAGACAACCTTATGTCACATTATATTACAATTTGTGTTGTAGACTAATAAAACAAGATAGATAGTAACTAGTTATATAATAAAAGCTAGTGAAACAAAGTAAGAAAATAGTAGATAGTCAGCAGCGGCAGCCCAGAGGGTAGAGTAATGGGCTGAGAAGCGAGAGACCCACCTTCGATTCCCAGTGCGGGCATGTGACAAAGACTTGGTTTTCTATGTATATTTGTGAAGTTACAATACCAATACTCCTCGCTAATTGTGAAGGAAAACATTGTGAGAATGCCCGAGTGTCTGTGGTGTTTAAATACCTCATCGCTTTAAATTGCCAATCCGCGGTGGGCACGATCTGTAAATAAGATAGATAGATAGATTTATTGCATGTACACCAGGGATTACATAAGAGACTTATAAAATAACAGTACAGTACAAGTTAGGCGTGATCGTTGCAAAGACGAACCGTTTTATAAGACCGTTTTGTGTTCCGCGACGATAGGACCGTTTTACGTTTCATTCTAAAGCAGTGCCAGCGCTTGTTCGTCGCGAGACCAGTCCTTAGATTGTTTGACGCGGATATGTCCTTTAATACTATATTAACAGAGCCTAGAACGTAATGAGATATTGCGACGTCGTCGTCGGCTCCTTGCTCGTTCCGTTCGTTTTGGTCTATGATACAATAAAGTAATCTTTATGTCTATGAGTATACAGTCGAATATCGTGTAAAACAACTTATTTTTTTCAATGTTTCGTGATTTCTGCTCGTTCGCAAAGCGGTGGTCATTGCTGTGTATCCTAATGTCCTTGGTATAGCGTCTAAGGTCGTTTAGCAATAAATGGCAACGAGTCGCGACGCCGCTCGATCGCGCAGCTCGTGGGTGACGGTTATTGTTTACATTTTTTCAGTTTGAATTAATAATTCAATGCTACTCGTACTTACTGATTGTGAATATTAATTATGTAATTTTGTATTTATTTTTTACTCAAGTTAAAGTTTAGTTTTAATGTTTAGTCTGGAAAAGTATGAAGGGAAATTCATTAATTTAAAGAAAAAGATATTGAAATCGAACGAAAAACCTTAACTAGTCCTCAACCTCATTCCGCAACCATTTTCTTTTACTAGTCTTCGAGACGAATGTCGACGAGACGAAACGAGAGTTTCTTTCGTTTGACCGTCCTCCGCGCCTTGCTCGTTCGCATACAATGAAACCAGTTGCGAACGATGACCGTTTCGAGGACCTGTTTTCGTTCCAGAAAAAACGGTTGCGTTTCGTCGTCGAAAAATCGGACAACGACCCACTCCTAGTACAAGCGACGGTGTTAAGGCGCTGACTTACCTAATACTGTTTTCAGCTATCTACATAAAATAATAAAATTAATCCATAACTGAAAATTGTCATAAAACCCTTAAATATGATTAAACAAAGTATTTACATTGCGCGATCTCGTATTTCTTTACAACGCCATCTGTAATAACGAAAAGGGACAAACATGGCTGCAACAGGCGGCCTTATTACTAAAAGTAAGCCCATAGTCTCTCTCTGAAAGAAAGCCTATGCCCTGCAATGGCACGTTTATAGGGTACATAAAAAAAGTAGCTGAGTAGAGTTCTGGCTGGGTGGCACGAGTCATGCGTTTTGTGGCAATAAAATGTCCGAATTTGTAGACTTTTAGTCCGGATCTACTTACGGGTGTTGTTATATCGGAGTGCTTAGTGCGAGTTTTTTAACTACTCGATCGCGTTAACGTAAACTCATATTTCTATGGCATCGAGGAAGCGCCACCTAGCGACAAGTATGGAAATTAAAATTGCTGAGTGCGAGTTGTAATGGTTTACGTTGAGAAGTGAACACGTTTACCAGCCAAAACACGAATAAACGCGGTGCGAGTTGTACTGTGGACTGTGACAGCGTTTTGCCAGTTCGAACGGTTCACTTACTCATACTCACTACTCAATGTTCGATTAGCGCGGTAGTAAAGTTATTCGATTGGATCTGTCAAACTCGCACTAAGCACTCTGAAGAGTCCGACCAGGTTTCGCTCCGATTCGCAGAGCTTAATCATGGTGAGCAGAGACGGAGCTCGCGTCGTCGGTTGCTCGTCTCATACCAGTGTGAGACCAACCAACCAACTAAAAGTCCAATGTGTTGTGCTTACGAAAGTTTTAGTTCAAAAAAATATCAGAATTTGATAATTAATGTATTGGAAAGTCTCTGCTTTTGACATTTCAAATGCGCGACTAGCGTCATCGTACTACCCCTGCAGGAGCCTAATTATGCGCATTAAAACCTGTCAAAATCCTGACGTTTGCAATAGCAGTTAGTATGAAATTTATCAGTTAGGAATTGTTCGGTTTTTGTTGCGTTTAATATAGGAGCAATACCACACGCTAACTGTGAAGGAAAACATCGTGAGGAAACCCGCGGCTTGGTTGGCTCCGCACGTATTGGCTAGTCTTTCCTGTGGGCTAGGCCGACTAAGCTGTCAGGATGGTATAGGTGCTGGGCAAGCCTACACCATCTATAAAACCATGACCCAGGCACTACAGCGTCGGAGTGGTCCCTTCACCCATCTAGTGTGAGTGAAGATACCACTGGACGCTGTATAAATCATCTCATTAAGTAGATGCAAAAAGGCCATTATATATATAAAATATAGGAGCAGGAATATAAATGTTAAAGAGCTGTCTACCGTACCTTCTTCGAAGTGCTATCCGGTCTGGATAATTAAATTTATCAACTTATCGATAAAGTTACTAAAATACGAGCGGAAATTAAGATGAACGAGTTCTAGAAAATCAATAAAACTAGCTACAGGAAGGCGAAAAACATCCGCTTTGATAATATAAAAGTAATAACAAACTTTGTTTTTCTTGGGAAAATAGGCGTTTACTTCAAGTTAGTTAGTACTATGTACTAAACGTCTACAAAAGCCTGCGCAGATGAGGTACTATCCCCCGGGTACTTTTTTGTCCGTTGATATAGATCTCTTATAAATTATATCGAATAACGCACACGAAGGACTAAAAGAACCCCGTACAAAAAGTCCTTCAAGTTATTGAGGACATCAAGAGACCGGACTGGACAAAAGTTCGGTGTTTTCTTTTAAAACGCCTTTTCTTTTTCAACTTCATGTAAATTACAACACAACATAATCTCAGAATATTTGCTTCCATAGCGTACGCTTCACTCAATTTCCGGGGAGCAAATGACGGCAAACAGTAGGCATTGAGTTCGCGAAAAGTACTCGGAGGATATTTTTTATTGTCCCTTGGGGACAAAAGTCCCTCGTCTGCGCAGGCCTTAAACAGCAGTACTGTCGACAACACGTGGACCGTTTTCTTTTTTGTTGCATTATAAAGGTTTTCAAGTAGAAACCTCAGCACTTGAAATTGCAAATCCGCGGTGGGCACGCGTGGTCTTAAGCCCATACTCTCTCTAGGACAGAAGGCCTGTGTCATGCAGTGGGACGTATATACGGTACATAAATACAATTTTTGAATTCAGATATTTTTTGTTTCATGTATGTATCTTCTTCTTCTTCAGGCTATATTATGTATATTATATTAGAAATTGCTTTTAGCAATAAGGCCGCCAATTGTACTATGTATATTTGCAATTGTTTTGTATTTGTTGTTTTTCCAGTGTACAATAAAGAATATTCTTATCTTATCTTATGTAGTCCACCCCTAAGCTGGACATAGCCCTCCCCTAGTGAGCGCCATAGCGCCCTGTCTTTAGCTTGCCGCATCCAGCATCTGCCGGCAGTTTTTCGCAGATCGGCATCCCACCTGGTCGGAGGGCGTCCTATACTACGTTTGCCGAGTCGCGGTCTCCACTCAAGAACACGTTCACTCCAACGGTTGTCGATGTATCTACCGAGCCCTATTCAGAGCGACTTAAAAAAATAGTACCTCCTGTGACCGATAGCGACGACGCAAACCCTATCTGAATGAAGGAAGCCCAGCCGACCAGAAACTAAATAAACCTGTCTGCATAGCGGATAATACTCAACTTTGAGAATCCCTGTTTTAGTGTGTAATTGATGTGAACTAGTTTCCGAATAGTTAATTTCGTTTCTGGGACATGTTTGTGTTTTTCAGTAACAAATAGCATTTTACGAGTGGTGTGGCGTTGTAACTATACGAAAATAAACGTCTACTGAAGATTGAGAATACATCGGTGCAAACCTCTTTACACAATTTTTTATATTTCTTTTTCTATCTATCACTTTCAAATATTTAAAATTATGTCACACATTCTTCGATTTCCCTCATTTTCATCATTACCAACTCACACAGTGACTAGATCTGACTATTTTACATGCTTTTTCGTTGTTGTCCAGTTTTCTGTCTTATTATAAAATAAACAGCACAATAAAGCAACAGTTGAAGTCGTTCTAGTTTTATTATTTATATAAAAGTTTTTCAACACTTGTCGTGCAAAAGAAATCTCAGTGAATTCATTCACTCGATATCAACCTTGTGTGTCCCCGAATTAACTACCTCCGTTTTGGTAGTCAACGGCACTAACCGTCAGGCCGACGAGGCTGAGCCAACCAAAGAAACCATAATAATAAAATAATCGAACGCATGTCGTCAAGTTTCTGTTTTGTTTCGAATCTTGTGTATTATGCCAGATAGTAACGAATAACTTCTATGAAGATTTTAAGACAAACGAGATTTTCAGGGTTCAACAGTCCACAAATAACTAACTGTCTGTCTGTCTGTAGATTTGGCATAGGTGTACATCTTAAACACGCCGTTAAGACGGTGTAATAAAACCTAACAAAAATGAAGGCACCTCCGCTACATCAAATTAGGATGTTATTTTTTTTCTCATCGCAACACATAACAACGTTATCAAGTCAATCTTGGTCAATTAAAACGCAATGCAGAGAGTCCAATATGGGTTTTAATTCAGTCCTCTTGACCTTCTTGTTTTTGTGCCAATCCTCTAATAATAAAGTCAGGGAAGGAGCGCCGATAAATCGCAACGCGGATGGTTTACGGCCAATAAATCCGATTTCCAAAATAGCTTTATCCTTAAATTCTTCACAGAACGTTTACAGAAAGTACAGTAGGAATGACACAGAATTTTCACACTTTCATTAGTCGCTGCACGCAAGGGTCTTAGATACTTTTTATTTTGCTCTTCGCAAATACTTCAGAAATCGTAGTATTTTCTAATGTTAACACGAGCAGTAGACATAATTAAAACTGTTTTTATACGGATTTATGCTCGTTTATTACATTTTTACAATTTTCCGACGTTTCGGCACTTTTTCAGGTCCCGTGGTCCGGGACCACAAAAGTGCCGAAGCGTCGGAAAATTGTAAAAATGTAATAAACGAGTATAAATCCATATAAAAACAGTTTTAATTACTTCAGAAATCAGCAAACACAATGTTGTTGAAGCGAAAGAGGTCTGATAGGATGGTGGCAAGGGCTAACCCTGGTCTCTACCTGTGATAAAAATGTAAACTGTCTATTTCATAAAAATTATCCACAAAAATATTCTAGCTCTGGAAGCTAAGAATCTTCTACATGAGATTATAGTGCTTCCAGATGTTGCTGTATACTAAAGATAAATAATTTCACTCCGCTTACACGTACTTTAACTTACGTGAGTATAAGTAAGAATTGCAAGTGATAATATTAAATTATATTATTTATATGTATGTAGGAAAGTATTTATATTATAGCATTAGGCGTGTGTGTAATGTAATATATTGCAGTGCCATGACTGGAACGTTTCACACTTGATTAATTTAAGGGTTGGTACAGTTGCTAGTGCTCTGATCAGTTACGTTTATGAATTTGCAAACAAAATGTAAATCGTACGAGAAGCTGGTGTCAACTGTACGATACATAAACATACTAAAACTTTTTTTTTATAGTTTTCTGTAAAGTACTTTATAGTATGATAGCATTTTTTTGAGATGCTCTGTGTGTATGTCTTATGAAAGTAATCATGTATCTATTTATTAGTTACTTTAATGATATCTGGTATGAGTAAGTACCGTCGACACCACATACCACTTCACATTTTAGAAGTACCTACAGGTCAACAGGTTACATGTTGAGTTACGGGTAACTTTGCAACTGTGAACGTTAAAAAGTTGATGTCTACTGTACTTTTGTTTCATTCTCTACTGTTTTGACATTTTAAATGACTATTCGCTCGCTCAGTGAGTTGTGAAGATATGATATTCGAAAAAAGTTCAAAAGACGCGTACATACGAGCGAGAGCTGGGCAAAAAAAAATATTCGGGAAACTCAAAAAAGAAAAAGGTTATGGCCGAAATAGTGAAGGCATTACCCATCAATTATGGCATAACCTTGCGGTATGGCGATCATTAGGGGAAGGCTATGTCCAGTAGTGGACTGAGCAGCAGTGAAGAAGAATTAAATAATTGTCATTCAACTTTGTAGGTATTTTGATTTTGTGACCTTATTTCGCCCCCGACTTTCTCGTCGCTCAGCGACAATATCGACTTAGATCCCTTATCCCGACTTTCTCGTCGCTCAGCGACAATATTTTTTCGAATTCCGTAAATTAATTTCCAATGTGCTCAATAATCGTGTGAGGCACGAAATCTACGGTTCTTTTTTCGGAATTAAGTTGTGTAATTAGTTTGTAGTTGACCAACTGTTCTTTCGTTTTGTAGTGTTTTTTTTCTCGGACAGCTCAGAGTGCCAGTAGCACGCCGCTCTTGTGGCTGTCAGATCAAATTAAGACATACTGCTGCCCGCCCGGCTTGTTGGGAATCGGCAGTCCATCCTTATAGTTTAGCGGCGGTTTTATTTCACGAACCTGTTGTCAAGCGTGATATACTATGTGTGAAACAGGTGTAGATGTAGATGGCTTTTTTATGACTGCTGTGACTATGCCACTGCCTGTCTTAATTCAAGAAAGAAGGGACTGTTCTAGTTCGATATCAACCAACCCTTTTATGTTCCCACTGCTGGGGCACGGGTCTCTTCCCGCATCGCAGGAAGGTTAGGATGTACTCCACCACGGGAGCCAAGTCCGGGTTGGTGGAGGATTGTATGACAGTGGCGGTCCTTACTTCAGTAGTTATCAAGCCGCCCATAAGGCCTTTGACATGGCATGACGACTGCCATTACAGCCGGCACCAATGGTTTAACGTGCCTTGCCAAGCACCGTCTGTTCTAGTTATGACGTCATAAATATACAGCGATGTAGAGCGGTGTGGTTTTTGGTTTATTTCTCGTATTCTATTCTACCAAATTACAAACTTTCTTGTGTATTTTATAAGAACTTAATACTAGAAAAGTATAGAAAAAGAAACATTTATTTCAAATTTCCATAATTTATGCATGAAATCGTCGCACAACATTTGTAAAATATTTACTCATGTCATTAGAATAATTGAAAATGTGCATGCACCACGTAAGAACAGTCACAGACCTGCAGATTTTTTAATGTTACACAATTTATATGATACAATTTCACCGAAATATAGCAATCTATATTGCAGTAAAATTTACGTTTTAAACGTATTTGTACTCGTAGTTCACGATAGAAATGACAAAATGACGTAAATGACACTTTTCAAAGTGTTTTATATCTACGAAGCTGTAAGATAGAACGGAAGTTAGTAGCACAACTTAATTTTTTCATTTTCCACTTTTCTTTACGTTTTCCACGCTCCACAGGACAGCTGCCGCCGGCATGCTGCCTACTTAGATGTGCCTAGGGGACATTTTCTACACTGAAGAAGAGAAATAATTAGATTTTTATACAAACATCGTTTTAGCAGCTAACTGTAAGTAAAAATACTATGATTCAACTGGAAGGCATGTAAAACGATCTCTTATAGCGGCTGAGTAGGCGAGTACTATACCAGTGGGTCCGGGAATTCGACGGCAAAAAGCCGTAACTTCCAAGGATTATCCCTGACTGAGATTCCATGACGGAGAAAAGGTTTTATTTATTTTATTTTTCACAAATACCATTACAGGCTTAGCCTAATGCGGTGTGTATGCTACTTGACAATAATATCCTCATTCTAATTCATAAAATGTTTAACTAACTGACATGTGTTAAGACATAACCATTTTTTCAAAGTAAACCTTACTGAAGTACCTACGAATTAAATAATAACGTCAAGTCTGTCTTAAGAGGGTTTTTATTAAGTAGAATCAAATTTTATTCATAAGATTGTGAAACCTTAATAAGTATATTATGGTTTTAGAATGTTATGAATAAAAATTTCATAAAAAATCACCCCTAAGTAGTAACTTAGGGCTGATTTTTCAATACTCGGATAATACTTATTAGTATTATATAACAACCATTTATTAGTATTATCATTGAATTTGAAAATTCAATGGTATTATATACCAACCATTCCAAAAATGTGTTGTAATTGCCTTGCTCTTGTTATTTCACGGTAAAATTTTTATATTATTGTGCAATACTTTATTATACGGAAAAGTCTTCTCCGCGGGTGGAAAAATCAGCCCTTAGGGAAAAATGGGAACCAAATGAAGCGTGCATGGCCAAACTTCATTCTTACTAAGCTTCGCGCCGCCTCACGTCTCCTTTAAGTGTGATAGATCGAATAAATAAACCGCGGAGATAACGAGTGGTGGTATTTAAAGTTGACTTTAACTTATGTTTAGCGATACGCGGTGAGCTCGGTAATAAAGTATACGGCGAGCCTGTGTTTTTACCCGACTGCAAAGGCAAAGAAGATATATGTTTTTCATCTGTATGTTTGTACTTAATAACGTTTATTTCTGACCACGTAAAGGCTAAAAGTTAAAGTCATTTTTTTTGTAACCGTTTTTTTTGTATGTGGTAACGATTATATTTTTAATGCACTAACCCGTGCTAGGGACAATTTTAAAAATCTATTTAGAGGCTAAAATTTCTACCCATGCCGGGATTCGAACCCGCGACCTCTGGCACGGATAGCCAAAGGTCGCGGGTTCGAATCCCGGCATGGGTGGAATTTTTGGCCTCTAAATAGGTTTTTAAAATTGTGGTAATGATGTAAAACAGTAATTCCATGGAAATCTGTAATTGGCCATGTTATTTATCGTAAATGTTAAGTTTTTTTGTTACTGATTTCGCTGTAGATTTCCCTGTCATTAAATAAATAAATAAACAGCGGGACCGATTTGTCATACGAGGTGTCTAGTGGTAGGTATCGAAGACGCAAGTGTCACTGGCTATATGACGTCACGATAAAAATAAAATGGCGGACGTTAGGTGTCATATTGTAAATAAAAAGTTGTAAATAAAAATTAATATTATAAGACAAAATGAGCTGTCAGACAGGAGGCAAATTCTGAAATATAATGATGATGAAGACAAAAACGTAACAGCTAAGAGGTCATTAATAAGACCTTGTTAATGAGTCCATTAAATTGAAATCTTCTAAGAATTTCAACGAGATATCCCGGCTGAGTTTATTCGGCAGGTTTTATTGGATACATTTAGGCACCGCTTAAGATATTTTGGGTGTCGGTTTTTTGCCTTTATTTTTATTTGTCAATAACTACAATCTTAGTATTATACTATTTTTTTTTAATGCACTAACCCGTGCTAAGGACAATTTTTAAAAACCTATTTAGAGGCTAAAAATTCCACCCATGCTGGGATTCGAACCCGCGACCTCTGGCTATCCGTGCCAGCGCTCTTTCCAACTGAGCTAATGGGCGACTCACCGGCATCAGTGAAATTTCGAACCTCTTTACAATATTCTCTGTATTACGTACAGGCAGATTCGCCCTTTAGCTCAGTTCGAATCCCGGCATGGGTGGAATTTTTAGCCTCTTAATAGGTTTTTAAAAATCTTAGTATTAATTACAGATCATACGATCTAGAATCTCAGCGCAAGACCACACGGAAGGGACGCGGCAAAGACGCGCAAAAGACTTTTCCTACAAATGCAAATTCATATAAAATGTACTGTAGGTAAGGACTAGACGAATTCCTACAAATTCATATAAAATGTACTGTAGGTAAGGACTAGACGACGCCCACACAGAAGAGACGGCGCGAGGGCGCGATTTCTAGACGATCGAACTTGGGAGCTTACGAACCGGGCGTCGATTCTCTTAAATGACAAACAATGTTCGAGCAATGGCATGACAAGAGTAATGCCAACGCATGACATTACAACAACCGTATTCCACTACCTTTTACATGCATTACTCTGGCTCTGTCGCTGTATGAACCTTGTCATGCTCTTGTCATACTCATGCAGTTTCACTGTGCTACTCGGTCGGTCAACCGGTATTGCCACTTTGTGAACTGGAAATTCTACCTTAATATTCGGAGCACAAAAACGTTGCTTGTAAGGATTTTATCTGCAATAAATTACTTATATTTCAGTTTTTTATAACCTCGCAATCTTTAGAGGGTTTTAATCACAACAAAGCTATCAAAATTGTATTTATTTGTTAGAAATTTGGCTGTTTGTGAAGTTATCCAAATCCAAGCATAAAAAACAAGTAAACTAATCTGTACAGTATCACTTGACCATCAATTGTTAAGTATGTTGCCAGATCGTAAATTTTAATACAAAAACCGTACTATTTGGCTTTCGCCAGTAACTTTTTTGTGCGACCGCCCTCACTGTAGCTTTAGGTTCAAACTACTCCATTTTCGAATATTTTTAGACAAAAAAATGGTTTGTTTCCGAAAGTATCTAACGCAACGTTTCAAGCAAGACTTTTTCATTAATATCAATATCTAACATACGACATACAGTAAGCATAGCACAAGTCGTGTTTAGTTCTAAATAAATAAAATAAAGTATTTTTAACCGACTTCAAAAAAGGAGGAGGTTATCAGTTCGATGCATATATTCCTTTTTTTTACTATTTTCGTCAAATATTAACCGATTTGGATAAATTTTATTTTGTTCGACTGGGTATATCATCCCATAAGTTTCATTCTAATTTGGTGAAGATCTAATGAAGACTTTCAGATATGAAGAAAAGGCGTAATGAGGCCCATCCATTAGTAATATGCTTATTATGTTTCAGAAAATATAGCGTAAAATTTGTCCCAGGGTAATCTGGTAATGTTCTGATGAAGACTCTGAGATGGAAATTGAGAACTTCAAATTTTAAGGCAAAAAAATTAAGTTATGTTTTGATGTAAGAAACACTTTGTTCATCAAATACTTTCATTCAGTATTCATTGACATTCTCTGTGTCTGTTCGACATTGTTACGACGTTGAACCTAGAAATCCGGAATTTAAGTTGAAATATGTAGTTTCCTAGGGTAGCAAACCCAAGAAAAATCAAGCGCCAGATGTAGAATAGACCAATAACATCTATAAGTGTAAGGTACCGTTGCACTTATTAAACCAGAATATAAGTCAAAATACACAATTTACTGTCGTGGTTATTATTCTCTTAGTAAAAAATATACTACATGCAATAGTTATTAAAGCCACATTGTCTATTTTAAAAAATTAAAATATTAAAAGCATTAAAAAGTTAAAATTACTTTGCTGAATTCCGCCTAAAATCCCACAAGCACCATGCGGTTAGCTAATGCACCGCCCTCCCTCCCACTTTCAAGAAAAAGTGGGAAGACACTATTATGGATTTCCGCAAAGTAACGCCTGATTCTATACAAAATATTAAAATAAAATCCGACTTCTGTACAAAATACGCAGCAGAGTCTACCTACTCTCTTTATTTTTTAATCCTATTCGTCTTAAGGCTGTCTGGAAGAGATAGCTCTCAGCAATAAGACGGCCAATTCCACACTGTGTAAATTAGATATTTCAACATTTCATGTAGGTTCAAAGTGTATGGTGTGTACGGTCCTAAAGTAACCGGAATATACTACATAGGCTTTACAAGATAACGAGTAAGTCTACAAACTAGTAACTAGTCTATAATATAGTCTACAAACGTAAAAAAAGGAAGATTTCGTACTAATTCTATTGAAATTTAAATAAACTTTTAAGATTTGTAATAAGGAGGCGCAAGTAGTTCTACGGAATCCTATGATGCGCGTGGCCCGACACGCACTTGACCGAAGTTTGGGCGAAATATTTGATTAAATATATTTGATCTTACCATATATGAACTGAAACAGAAATTAACAGCATACTCAAACACTCTTTCTTATGATCGAACATTTTTGAAATTGATGTGTTAATAGCTCATTTTACTTCTCACCTTCCGTTAGACTTCCTAGTACAAACTTTTAACACACATCACTGCCATAATGCACAAATATACACTCATCCTACCTTTTCACACACCCTCTGCTCAGTGGTTGAAACCCGAATCCAAGACTCCGGTCGTAGGGCTGAGCAGACACACACATGCACACACAGTTATATACACGTACATTTTAGTCTCTTTTATATAAGTTTTGCAAACATCTGTCATTTTTTATACTAACTTTTGTATACTTAACACCTTATGCTGATGATGCGTCGAATATAATACCCTTCTTTTGTAGACCGGGAGGCCTGGAAACCTAAGATACAGATCTTTTGATCTAGTTTAGGCTCCAGTCTTTCCACAAATAGTGCATTCTGTTGTATTGTATTATTTATCCAATGTTATTTTGAATACGAATGTAATTTGTGGACAGAAAAATAAACTATTATCTTAGCTTATTTACAATCGAGCTACAATAATTCCAGCTCCGAAGTAAGTAATATTAATTATTTCATTTATATAAAATATCGTATCGTATAACTTTTAACTCCAAACCGTATACCTTTTCAAGCATACCGGCGTACTAAATGGTAAGCACAGACTGGCAACACTATTAGTTTGACAAATTTAGTCTGTGTGAAGTAGACATCGTAATTCGTACCTACGACGATTTCTAATTTGTGACATACGTCGGTTAAAATAAAGTTTCAGTTATTAAACTCTTCTTATCAAACCTTTCGTTAGTGTACAAAGTGAAAATGAAGTGTTTGTGTATTAATTGAGCAAAGAAATCGGCATGAAATGTAAGGAACGAAGCCAATACCGAACGAATGAAAGTCGTGTCATCGAGACTTCTTTGTATGCAGGCTTTGGTGAGTGTAAAAGAAACATTGATGTGGTCCTTATCCTTATAATACCCCGTTGGATTCCAGCATGGTACTGGAAAATATGTATCACTATTTATCTCTGTAAATTACTGGTGTGCAATAAAGAATTTTCTATATATCTATGTAATTATCATAGCCACTGTTTCTTTACTGTGGACATCAATCATCCAGCCCGTTCTCGTTCACTGCGAGGCATAGGTCCTCCGCCATCCTCATCCAGCCACTGCAAGCAATATGAATGTAGACAAAGGGTACTAGTACCACAATGTAGTAATTTTCATGCTTATTTACGAAGCTAAATATCACAATCCTATGTGGTAACAGTTAAAATTGATGTGATGTATATACATCACATCAATATTAACTGTTAGAACTTATATAAGTTCTAGGTGTGATCACTTCATTGGATAAAGAAATCCTTCTTTAAAATGTGTGTATTATAGTCACAAATATAACTTCTTTCAGAGAACCGTCTTCTTCTTCAGCATGGCAGGGGTCTCCACTGATTGGGTCATTGACTTCCACTCCCAATGGAAGGCTCACGCTTGTGGAGGCAAAGAGCCAAGATTGCTACGAAACAATCTGCATTTATAAACAAAATTTGTTTAAAATATAAATACATGCTTACCTGTCCGGGATCCAGAAGTGAGTATTATGTTATGTTGAGGCCATGTATGTGTCTAAAGGCTGGTTCCTGAATTGAGAAATACACTCAGTAAATACTTTGCTGAGAAATTCTTAGAGACAGCACTACAGTTGAGTTTTAACTTAGCGAAATTCTCAATTCTATAAATACATAGCGAGCCCCAATGGGAATCGAACTGATGACCTCTGTTTTCATAGTTAGCCACTGGGACATCGACAATATATAGAAGCAATGTAGTTATTTATTAGGTATTTATGTTAGTAGGTTATTACTTATGTATTGTATTGTATCGTCGGAGTGGTCCCTTCACCTGTGAAGATACTACTGGATGCTGTATAAATCAACTCTTTAAGTAGATGCAAAAAGGCCAATACTACTACTACTATTGTATATGTATGTATTTATATTTCTTTGATGGTTTATGTAGTTTATTCATTTACTTATTAGAATTTATTAATATAATTTATATATTTATTGGGTAGATTTATCTTGGTAGGATTTTGTTATCTGTGTAAGTGTGTAGTGTATGTTGTGCACATGCATAGACCTGTTTCACATCTCCACTCCGAATCCCCAAGGTTTGTTGGAAGAAATCTCTCACAGAGATAAGCTCGCCTTTGTACATGTATTTTCTTAAATTTATTATGTATGTTTTAAAGTATAATAATAATAATAGTTGTCAAACAATACCATACATAGCATTATTGCTATAATTATGTGTACCATAGCAATAATGCTACATAGATAATGTCATTAAATTCATGCCTTGTAATCAAATATTGTTAGAAGTCAGGAATCCAAGTTATTGATAATAATATAAAATTATTTTGAATAATAAAATATTTATTTACAACACTGAGAAAACATGTGATAAACACAATTTTAAGAAGATTCTTTTTTGGTTGTTATAATAAACTATGATTTGCACCTTAAGTCACATTTCTTTCTCCACAGCCTCTCCACAAGAACTTGCTACAGTGCCACACCCTCGAATAAGTCCCGGCGTCTGCGCTCAACACTCTGCACACAAGACGTTCTCGGCGTCAGCTTCCAAATTCTGAAAATTGAAGAATTCTAGTAGGGATTTGTGCAGAGGTTTCGAAACTGACAGTAGCTAGTCAGAGCAGGGTCACACTCATTTGCAGTTTTGGTGTTACTTTGAAATAAATCTTTTGATTTGATTGAAAGCCACTTCCTTTTTTTAATTTTGAACAATTTAGGTACTTATGTGAAATAATTTTGTATTGTTACTTCTATTTTTTTTATATTTGAGTGAGGTTGTAACCAATAAAACTTGATTATACTATTTTTATTTTTAATGCACTAACCCGTGCTAAGGACAAATTTAAAAATCTATTTAGAGGCTAAAAATTTCACCCATGCCGGGATTCGAACCCGCTACCTCTGGCTATCCGTGCCAGCGCTCTACCAATTGAGCGGTATTGGTAGAGCGCTGGCACGGATAGCCAGAGGTAGCGGGTTCGAATCCCGGCATGGGTGAAATTTTTAGCCTCTAAATAGATTTTCAATAAAACTTGTTTTTTAAATATGTGCTTTTTACAATAATTATCAAACCTTACCTAAATCTGTGAATTACTCCATTTCTCAGTCTTCTCTCAAATGTAAGTGGAGGCCGAGTGTGTGGCTTTGCCATAGATTGGCATTATGAGTAGAGTACGGTGTCCTAGCATGCATACACATAATGTTCAAATCTAAAACAGGCAATCTACCATTACAGTATATTTATTCTTACTTGTCCAATTTAGTAAACAAGATTCTAACCTTACTAGACATTTTCTCGCAAATTCATGAACTATGTTTATAAAATTGGCAGCGTGTTATCTAAAAGAGTGTTCCAAGTTACTTAATTTATGGAAATATGGCAGTTTTGGACTAAAAAGTTACAGTTTATGGGTAGAATCTTGTTTACTAAATTGGACAAGTAAGAATAAATAGACTGTACATGGATTGTGTTTTATATAGCTACATGGAAACTAGCCAATACTTAGGTACTTACAAATCCAACATGTGGGGAGTGGTACCCCTTTCTATTGTGAAACCGCTCTTCACGGAGTGCTGCACGAAGAATGCATGCCATGGCATCAATATAGCCCCGCAGTCCATCAATTTCGAATTGTCTAGAATAAGAAAACAATTATTGAAAGTGAATTCAAGTTATTTAGTAACTTTTCTACGTGCTTGAGCATTTTATGCTTGAGCTTGTATAACTTCGATTTGATGAGATGCACTTCCCTCTACTCCAGTAGGTAATTTTTTTTAACAATACAATGATGTGTGGTACAGTGCCACTCAGGGCGGTGGTAGCGGAGCGGTGTAGAACGCCGGCCTCTCAATCGGGAGTTCGTGGGTTCAAACCCCGGCATGTACCAATGACTTTGTTTTCTAAGTTATGTACATTTGTGAAATTATAGTACCTAGCAATACTACTCGCCGACGGTGAAGGAAAACATCGTAAGGAAACTCTAGTGTCTGAAGTGTTAACGTACCTCAGCGCTTGCTACGTACAATGGCCCAACTATGAGGCTAAGTGCGGAAATCTCAGGTCTAACTAACTAACTAACAGTGCCACTCACATGTTTCAGTGTCAAGTTACACATTTTTTACTTATCTGTCCCGAAATTAGGTACATAATTACAAAATAGGTCTTTTGCATACCACAGAAATCTAGTAGGTAAGTAAGTATTATGTTTTTATTCTAATACCTTGACACTGTGAAGGACACTGCCCTACTAGGGCCTGATATAAGCCTGTCACAAGAAAAGACGGCGATGAATGTCCGTAGAAGAAAGATTATACCTAACTTACTAAAAAGTAATCCAAGAGACGACCACCTCAAACTATTTATATTGAACTCATGTAACATACCTTTATTATAGGGGATATCCCGACTTGCCTCTGCTCCTGGGGTATCAATGGGATTAATTCGTCCGCCAAATGCCTCAACCCATGTTTGGAAACACGGAAGGTTTTTGTGAACTCTGATTGTTGGAACGATTGCCGAAACGCGTGAAACCGACGTCTATTTCGGCGCTCTTGTACTCTGCGCTTCGCCCTGTTGACTATTTGTGATAATCGCTATCATAAACCGAGTGAAGAAGTATAAATTTTATTAAAAAAATACTTTTTAGCCTTCTTCGTCACAACTGCCAGTGAGCAATCATACCGAAAAAGCTACTGTTGTTCAAAGATACTAATATTGCAGCTGTCAGGTAGCTGTCATGCAGTTATATAGCTCAATGAAACGTCAAATAAGGAGTAGCATACGGATTTGACAGCCAGACTGTTACCAAGGAACTGTAATTTTGTAAGAGCATACGAAAGTGGCTCCATGTAGCTCGACGGTACCTGTCATGTCGTTCATTGGTCGTTAAATGGAACATTTGTGCTTAGTGGAATACCGCTAGCCTAAAACCTTGTAATTGGACTACCGATGAACTCCTTGAGAACTGTAATGTTGTTGAGTAGAATCGGGGCCCCGGACAGCGGATCCGGTACACTCCATACCATATCCGTTCGTCTGGAAAGTTGTCTGTCTAACATAATTAGTAATATTTCGTTCGCGGGATCGAATCTTTAGCCTCTAAATAGGTTTTTAAAATTGTCCTTAGCACGGGGTTGTGCATTAAAAAAAAATGTGGGTACAGCGATATCATTCCGATGTAAAACCTAACTGCAAAGAAGGTACTCGGGGCTGCACGTGACGCAAATAACTTCAGCCAGATGTCGCTGCCTGTACGTAATACATAAACGGAATTGACCTTAGTTCGGTATGCTCCGAATACCTTCAAGGGCTCCAGGCCGTAAAGTTTCCGGGAAGTGCCTATCCTGTCCAAGAATTCAATTAGGCCATCCACTGGAGATTTATAGCCTGTAGGAAATCTCTTATATTGGATACATCGAGCCTACTACTAGCATGGCCGACGTGAAACCGGCCGGCACAGACACCACAATTTAAGGTTTACTATGACAATTTGATGTACTCATAATTGCAAAATCGATCAACCCACAGATTCACAAGTAGGAAGACTCTGCTACGCATATTTATTTTCCAAAATTAATTTGTTACATCTATCATCCTAGGACTGAACAGTATAATTTTCAAATCCTTCTCAGGCAACTTTTAACAAAAGATTATGTACAAAAACTTGCCCTAGAGTCTAATACTTACCTAGTTTTTCAATAGAATGATATAGGCACAACAATGGTTATTATTTGCCTCAATTTAGTAGTCTACAAGGCAATAGCAGTACAATGTAATTTCAGGGTTATAACCCGCGCAAATTAAATAGGCATCTCTCGCGAAGAAGATCGTATCACGCGAGGCGCCGACTCAAGTAGCACGGATTATACCATTGCAATGCAATTGGTTGCTAGAATACCGATAGTGTGAATGAAACGACCCTTACCGTACTAATAGGTCTCGGGGTTCGATCTCCAGCCGGTTCAAACAAAGAAACGAGCTTTTCTAGTTTGTCTCGGGTCTTGGATATTATCTATGTATTTATTGTATTAAATCTATCGTCGAGTTAGCACCTATAAGACAAGTCATTTAGTTGTACTTAGTATAGGGCTAACGAGATCTGTGTCCGAGAATATGTCCATGAATATTTAATTATTATTTATTTATTTATTTTATTATTTATTACTATGACTCTATTGAGCAACTATGCATTTTAGAGACTCACCTCCCAGGCGGGACCCAAATTTAAAGAGGTAACTCATTACGAGGTTCCAAGGTTGGTCCCGCCTGCTTAGTAGGTAATGCTAAGCAGTCAGGTAACGACTACCGCTACGACCTCTGTGGCGTAGCGGTAGCGCGTCTGCCTACCATGCAAGAGGTCCCGGGTTCGAATCCCGACTGGAGGAAAAAAAATGCTGTTGTTTCTGGTTCCTACGACACGGGGTATCCTAGTGTAGGGCCAGAAGCAATGTATGTATTTGTATGTAAATGTTATGTTATGTTGTGTTGTGTAGGTTGTTGGTTATTTTTTATTCCAGTTTTTTTCACGGCAAGAGACCTTGTCACTTACGCCTACGTAATTTTACGTGAATACCTCTGTAGGGACATATTGAGCATCTGCTCTCATTAGCGTCACTTCAGTATAAGGAATGGGCTATCGTTGACATCAAAGGCGATGTAATTGGAATATCATTCACGTAATTCGGCGTTTCTGATTAGTTTGTAGATGTAATTCCGAATAATTTTCCGCATCGATAATGTCGCTAGGTAGGTATTCGTAAGTCAGCAATTTGAGCGTCATTTAACAAATTATCTTGATCTAAATCATCTAGAACATCTGTGTATAGTCCATTTATCCACTTGCCCATTTTAGTAAACAAGATTCTACCGATAAAGTAGACTTTTTAGTAGAAAACTGTACTATTCCCAAAAATCAAAGTACCCTGGGATATAATTTTAAATAACACTACGCCCATTTTATAAACAAAGTTCGTGATCTTGCTAGACAATGTCTAGTTTTGGCACTAAATGTCAATTTTGAGGTCAGAATCTAGTTTACTAAATTGAACAAGTAAGGATAAATAGATATTTTATATTTTTTATACATACATACATACATACATACATACATACATACATACATACATACATACATACATACATACATACATACGTACGTACGTACGTACGTATACATACATACATACATACATACATACATACATACATACATACATACATACATACATACATACATACATACATACATACATACATACATACATACATACATCCCGCCTGTATCCCAGAGGGGTAGGCAGAGACCAGGGACTGTCACTTGCCACGATCCTGACAGATCACCTTCGCTTCATCAACGTTCATAAGTCGTTGCATGCACGCACGCCGATTCCGGGTACTTTTTATCTTTTCCTTTGCTAATACATCCTCTATTTGGTCGATGTAAGTCCGTCTGGGACGTCCCTTACCAGCCCTTCCCCTCACATTCGCAATATATATTTGTTTCGTCAATCTTTCTTCCTTCATCCTCTCCACATGTCCAAACCAACGCAACATTCCTTTCTCAATTCTAGTCACTACATCCTCTTTCAGTCCACAACGTTCTCTAATCAGACTATTGCGTATCCTGTCATTCAAAGTAACACTACACATACTTCTCAAGGACCTCATTTCTACTGCATTAATTCTACTTTCTTGCTTCTTTTGCCACACCCAAGTCTCGCTACCATACATAAGTGTTGGGACCAGCACGCCACTATGAATAGCCAATCTAGCTCTTTAGGAGATGTTTCGGCTGCATACAATGGAGTGCAAGGCACCGTTTACACGATTTCCCGCAAATATATACAATGTTTGGACATGTGAAAACATATATATAGCGAATATGGGTGGAAGGGCCGATAAGGGACGTCCCAGGCGGACATACTTCGACCAAATAGTGGATGTATCAGCAAACGGGAAGATAAAAATTACCCGGAACCGGCGTGCATGTATGCAACGACCAACGAACGTTAATGAAGCCAAGGTGATCGGTCAGGATCGTGGCAAGTGGCAGTCCCTGGTCTACGCCTCTGGGACACAGGCGTGAGTTTCATAAAAAGTTAGCGTCTTACGTACTTACTCGTAGTTGACTGCTTGCCACTACCACGACGCTTAATTAGTCGTTGCGTGCACGCACGCCGGTTTCGGGTACTTTTTAACTTGCCTTTCACTTAATGTTGTTGTTGGTAATAAATGGTGAAGGAAAGCTTTTCAAACTCAAATACAAATGTCTCTCCATGTCAGAATGTGTGAATAGAGGGTTTTTTTGATGGTCTAGATGGTTTAATACTCCTTATTGCACACCATAGGTACATTTTGAGACTACTTACCAATCGGCGGTATTATCGCTAAAAGCGATCTCTTCCAAACTACCTTAGGATGGATAGGAATGAAAGATGAAGAGAGTACGTAGGTGCACAGGTGGACATTCTGCGAAAGGGACATTTTGCGAAAGAGACATTCTGAGAAGTTGCCATTTTGCAAATAGAGTTAATTTTAAGAAGGAGACATTTTGTGATGGAGCTATTATGACGCAATAAAATGTGATTTATTCACGTTTTCCTAAAAGCAGTATACCCAGAAAGGGAACAAAGCCGGATAGTTCTAAGGCGTTCAAAGGTGCTATTCGAACTTCCAAGGCCATTTTCATGCTAAAATTGTTATAGCGTGCCCTTAAGAATTATATTGTTTGTATTTAGGCGTTGCGACTCAAAAGGAAATCTTAACAGCCTTTCATCATATCGCAAACAAATAAAGCTATGGTGTTAGTACATACAGTCGAGGGGCGGTATTTATAAAACTACAATTTGTACTTTATTAAGACAATTCGAGGTATATGCGTGGACGACTAAAGACTTGTTATTCTGTGGGTTAATTGACTTCACAATATATATAGATTTATACAAGGGTTGATATCGAAACATTTGATCGTCAACCACCAACTCTTCTCCACCAATCCGGACTTGGCCCCCGTATTGCCTTACCTTCGATGTAGGAAGAGACCCGCGTCCCAGCAGTAGGAACTTTCAAAGGGCTGATATCATCAAACATTATATTACACAATTCGATGTACATTGCAAAATCCATCAACTCACAGACTACAGTAGGAAGAATTTCTTAATGATTCGCGATACTCACACATAGTTATATATTAAACGGGTCAAATCGCGATTATTTATTAGGTAATAATAATATAATATTGCCCGTTTCTGCATCTACTTAATGAGATGATTTATGCAGCGTCCAGTGGTATCTTCACTCACACTAGATGGGTGAAGGGACCACTCCGACGCTGTTGTGCCTGGGACATGGTTTTATAAATGTTGTAGGCTTGCCCAGCACCTATACCATCCTGACAGCTTAGTCGGCCTAGCCCACAGGAAAGACTAGTCAATACGTGCGGAGCCAACCAAGCCGCGGGTTTCCTCACGATGTTTTCCTTCACAGTTAGCGTGTGGTATTGCGACTACAAATTCGCAAATGTACGTAACTTTGAAATTAAACAAAGTCATTGGTACATGCCCGCACTCGGGATCGAACCTGGGGCTCTCGCTTGCCAGTCTATGGTTCTACCCACTTAGCTACCACCGCTTACCAACGTAACGATAAATAATCGCGATTTGACTCGTTTAATATATAATTATACAGTAGGAAGATTGGGCAAGGCAATAATGTTAAATTGTGCTAAAAACTATGAATTTTAGTTTTATGGAAGCGGCTGTAGAGTGCAAGGATGTAGAGGCGATGACTGTAATTGTCGACTGTACTTCCCCGAAAACAAATCATGGAAACTCGAAAGTATTTTCGGTCTTTGAAAATTTCATATAATAGGGATCAAAGTGGGCGCGTTAATAATAAACGAAGATGTAAGGTTTCAATATTGTTAGCACCCTTCTCGGCAGCTTTTGTTGATGCTTTATTTCGCTGTATTACCTTCGAACTAAGTAAGTAGGTATAGTAAATGAAACAAAAGCATCTAAAGCCATTAATGGCTTTGATCGAGTTTCCTTGCCGTTTGATGGAGTGTTGCCATGGTTTCAGAGATTCAAGGCCGGCTCATATGCCTTCCATTAAGAACGCCATCAATACATGCCTGTTAGAATCACATTCCACGAAACGTGACATCATCCTGATTATAACATGTCATTATACGACATCAGACATATCAACCACTATTACCGGAAATTCGCTTTTGAGCTCACGGAGCTGATTGTAAATTTACTTTTTCCGCTAAAGAAGTGCATCGACAACGTCCTCATTCTTTTTACTCCGTAACTGGTTTTAAAATCAGGAATTCAAGTCCTTAAAGCCCTTTTAATGGGCAGCTAATGAAATGTGTGCACCTATAATTATTAAAAGCGAAAAACCTCCTTGCTAAAAGGTTTTCAACATCAGCAGATGTTGATGATGTATTCGTTTTCTGCGGATGTTCAATGGTTCGAGAGTTTTGAGCAGCAACTGTTGTTCGGCTTTAATATTCTCCCTTTCTAGATAGATAAATAAACGACTTCCAAGCATCACTATCACTAGTCTAGTGGCTAGTCCCAAACTACGATACCCTGTAATTTGGCCACAGACAAGTACATCACAAGGTTGAAAAAATGCCCAGACTGGGGGCATACAAAATATGGGTATCCCAATGGGAATCAAACCCACGAGATTTGTTTTGATGGTAAAGCGGTAACTTTATCAAGAAAGAGGCAATCAGATTGATAGAATATTCTCCTTTTTTATGGCTTAATAGCACCCAATAATTCAGCATATTCTTTATGTACATCAAGAATTACATTAGTGCATTTCACGGACAATAGAGTATTCTTTATTTACAGTAAGAATTCATTGTAATTTGCTAACACATGTCATAGCTGACGTTTCACGCTATGACACGCGTCATCTTTTCACAACTCTTCCTCATTTGTCAAAATCGGTTCACGCGTCTGGCGTCTCTGCCATCATTAAGAGACATTTACATACATACGAATGCGTGGAAAACATAACCGTCCTTTGCAGTTAGTAAAGAGTGCATCAGTGCGACCCTGAACTTGGCCCACATTCTCACGCTCAACGGAGGGTTGGTAGGTTGGACAAAGGCATGTGTAAGCAAAAACGACATCAATTTGCCGGTCCAGAAAGGGTTCCGGCTTACACAACACTACCGCATCGTACGTAATACCTCCGCACAATTGACTGCAATGTGCATGAATGACTGCATTCAGGTTCTTTTATTTCGGTGCTGGGCGATTCAAAACCGATTGTCAATTGTGTAAGACCTCGTACACGCTACTGCAGTGTGATTTTTTAATCGTTAACAATATTTTGAGGGAATATATTTTTCACGGTGCATGTGCTTAAACATTATTATTAATGATTTAATAGTACATTATTGCAAAGGCAGCGAAATAGGCCATTGCAGGTCGAGTATGAGTTCACGAGAACGCAATGTGTACCATCTATGGTACACTCTTTCATCTATGAAAGAGTTCTAAATTCAAACAGCACACGTTTCATACAACATTGCCAGTGCGCTCTTCGTTCCAAATTCAAACAATGCGCCGGGAAGTGATTTTGGTTTTTCTACGTAAATATGATACTTCGCGTGTTCTTTATTCAAGAGTAATGATAATATTTCCGCGCATGTTTAAGAAAAAATCCATAACATACCAGGCCTCTCAGAAAGTGTAGCGACAAAAATTTCTTGTGTATGAGAGACTGGCTAGTGATAATCTATTTTGTTGAAAATATGATTATAAGAAAAAATACGTACGTTCCAATTTCAAAATTTATATCCACATTGTTTGCGAGCTTATTGAAATTGTCTTGTCACATTGAAATGTGAATCTACACCACGTTTTGCGCCATATTTTTTTACGATTTCAAGTACCTATCTGCTGAAACCGGATGAATTGTACGAGACTTCAACCTTCCAAGGCAACCGTGTATCATTCGTATAACAAATTCAAGCGCGGTTAACGGACTTTGGGGGATGAAGAAAGAAGTGATCGCCCTTTTAGGAAATCTTGCTAGCGTAAAATACAATCTAAGATAGGCGAATTACGCATCAGGAGAATCAGCACATACTGCAGGTTGGATCGGGCAGCCTTCACGAGATTCTATACACGCATCTTTGCGTGGGGATGATAGTATCAAGCCAAGTACTGCACAACCTCACCGATGCTCGGAAGCAGATCCAGGTGGATTGGTGCCGTGATGTGATAACCGGAAGCAGGCTTGTCTCGGCGTGCTTACTACATCCTTTCAGGTGATGAGTCCTAGATTTATCAATACTATGACAATAAAGATTATTTATATGACGAACGATGTCTGGAATGAAAGTCACTTCAGTGCATGAGTTTTAATTTCAACTTTGTTAATTTATTACGAACAAAAATTTTAACAGTCTTATGGTTTATAACAGGAACTCCTCTTTACCTCGAACAGCCGGCTTTTATCCGTTTTGACAGTGTTTTAGTGTAATCGAGTTTTTATTATTAAGGCAATAGGTATGTAAGCTTGTGGTTTTGCCATCCATATTTTTGCCAATGCGATCTAGACTTTGAAATGGACATCTATAAAAAGTATAGAAAATAATAATTCTTATAACAATCGTTAAGTCGGTTCTTGTGCTCCTGTCAAAGAAAAAATTAACTTTGACTTTGAATTACCAAAAGTTGACATAAGATGTCCCTCCTCTGCTTAATGGGACTGCTTGTGATTCTGCCGGTATATTCCAGTCGACAGCAGGTCAACCTTTACATTTGTGTTGCAAATTAGTCCTCAACGTAACTGATTAGAGTGCACGTGTGTAAAAGTTGATGTGCTGACGAAGGTGCGTCCGCAAAGCTAAAAGGGCTCCGAACAATCACACAAGTTATTTAGAGAGAGTGTAACCCCATTCCAGAGAGCTCGCGGGATAATGCGCGCGAAACTTAGCTCATACGCCCACGTAGGCAACACGTTTCATACTCTCATAAACTGCGAGGGTAGACGCCTAGTAGAAAATACTTCACAAATTGCGTAAAGCCACTTACCGTGATAGAATGCTCGAAGTCCCACAGCGCAGCGCGAATGCTGCATAAACGAACGACAGATACAAACAAACAAACAAACGGAACCGCTTCGTTCAAGCCCGATACTGACGTAATCGTTCAGCGGTAACACTCGAGGGAACGATTTTCGGGTAACATAAAGCACGTGCTCGACCTCTTACAGTAAAAGCGGTTTTTTCCCGCAAGGTCAAGGATTGCGAGGATTGTTTTGGAAAGCGCGATTGTTTTGGTTGGTAAAATGTAATGGCAACGTCATGGAGACAGGGTTGCTAGCTTGCGGAGACCCACCGGGATTGTCCCGGAATACCAGTGTATGTCCCGAGTCCCGGAAATTAGAAAAATGCCCTGGATTGTTTTATATGTCATCAAAAATAGAACTAGTCGCTTGAGGAATTAACAATATTGCGTAAGTCCTGTTCTGGGTTTAGAATCATCCTAGATGCTCATTATGGGGATTAGATCAAGTTTTATGGCATTTTCTTAACAATTGTCTTTTTGTACCGGAATTTACGGCATCAAATCTGGTAACCCCTTTAGGCTAGCGCGTGCGCTGTGCAGAGCAAGCGGGTACTGGCGTCGGCCACCAGGCGGTGCTGGGCCGCGCGTCGATAGCCTATAATATCGCTTGTCCCGAGCAATAAAGCGGTAACCGCCGGCTACCACCTTTTCAATGTTATTTGATTTTTGGCTTCTCCAAGTATGAATGCATCACCTAATTTTTTCCCAGATTTTTTTGTCATCATTTTAGAACAAAACTTTAGATCAACAGCTTTATTGCACGAAAATTTCTGCCACGATTAAGTTGTGTATTGTTGCATTACTTTACGAAACAGAATACGAAAACCTCGTGAACGTCTTTGCACTACTTTTTTTTACCAATTATTGACCAAGAAGAACAATAAACCTTATAACCACGTTTTTAATAAAAACATTCATCAATCGACTAATTGTAACCATCTGTACGACGTATTCACAAGAGATTTTTGTCCGTAAAAACTATTACGCCTTTTTTGCCGTAAAATATATGTACCCTGGAGACGTACTATCATATTACGCTAACCTCTATCCCTTTCGCAGCTACGTATAGGTACGTATGTCAATGTTTTGATTATGTTTATGTTTTAAAGTGCAGAAATTACTAATCGGTGTTAGGTTAACGTGTGACGTCTTGCTTCATTTGATTGATGCTATAGTAGACGATACAAGTAATCGGACAAGTAGAAGTAGCAGAAACATGCGACGAGAATACCTCACAAGAAGAATGATTACAATACATGACACTCGAGACAGTACGCCAACAAAACTTAATTATTAACCAAATTGATCCAAACACACCAATTGAAAATACTGATTTCAACGTTTTGGTATTGCATTGTAAACAAACTGATGCCGACACATTATGGCCATAGAGACTTTACCTCCAGATGCAGATTTCCTCGCTAAAAATCAATTAATGTACTACACAGACATCGTCGGCGTCTGATAAATCAACTACCAAAGAAGTAATGAGAAAAAGAAGGCGGTTCGAAGAAGATTGAAATAGAGTCAAGAATAAAAAACTGAAAAATTCAGGTCAAAATTACACTGGCTGTGGTTCTAAGAAAATTTTTAACTCCAAGGTGATGAAGGAAACCTGCAAATATAGTAAGAAATATCTCAAGAGAAGCGACAGGCAATATTCGATAAATTTTGGAAACTTGGTGATCACGAGGATCAGTGGCACTATATCTTACGACATGTAAGTACTAAAGATATTAAAAATGCAACTAATGAGAACCAAAAACAGAACACAAACTATTAGCTATCATTTCAAAGTTGATGGCAATAGTTCCGAAACAATTGATTTTTGTAATACCCTCAGCATAATCATATTACCAGGGACGACCACTTGCCACGATCCTGACAGATCACCTTCACTTCATCAACCTTCATAAGTCGTTGCATGCATGCAAAGTTCAATTATTCTTCTCTTAAGCCCAAAAAAGATATGTGTGGTCAATGTTCTCTGTATCAACAAGCCGATGCTGAAAAAAAAGAGCAACTCAACGAAGCTTACACAAAGCACATTAAAAACAAAGAAAGTGTTCGTGAACTTAAAACTAAAGATAAATTGAAAAACGACCCAGCGACTACTAAGGTCGCTATTTTTGATTTGAAAAAGGTCCTGACGATGCCTCAGTCAGAGGTAGGAATCTTCCACAACAAACGGAAGTATCCGATTTATAATTTAACAATTTATAACTCATTAACTGGAAGGGGTTATTGCTATCTTTGGCATTATCAGCTAGCCAATAGGGGCGCGAACGAAATTGGCAGTTGCCTCCTTAGCTTCATTGATTTAATGGTCAAAATATATTGGATACGAGTAGGGCAAACCAATGAAAAAATGTTGTGGACTAATAAGATTCATGAAATCAAAGTTACCCAAGAACATCCAGATGTTATTTAATTAAAGAATAACTTTGACGATTGTCCTTGGGCTACGGTACCGAACACCAAACCTGCAAAACGGAGAGGCAAAAGGATATCTATGGCTGATGCTACTAGAGCCACCAATGAAAAAATAACCAGTATAACTTCTTTAGAAAATAACATTTATTTTCTTTGTTAACTCTGATAACCCTGTTAACTCGGAATACTCATTTTTAAATCTTGTACCTAAGTACACCCTAAGACCCTTAATTATGGATACCGCAGAATAAGGGAATTTTTGGTGTATCCATGATTAGACTAAGATCCCGAGTCTTAGAATCTGAGAACTGGGTCCTAAAATTGTTATTACCAGGGTTAACATATTTTTTTTTCAATAAAACTTATTATATAGAATAATGTTTTTTTTATCAATAGTTGTACCTCCAAGATTATTTAACTGAAAATTTACCTAGTTTAAAACATACTATGTGATTTATGTGCCTATAAATTGCTGTTTATTTCAAGACATCCCCTGTATTTAAATTTTTAGGCGTCTTTTTTATCTTCTAGCATTTTAATAAACTATTTATTTATTTATTTATTATACTTTAACAAACTGACAACAATCAACAATTATTATTATTATTTACATAATCACATGGAAGTATGTACTTAATTTAAATCAATAAGCAACATATTTTTTTATTTTATTCGTTTACCAGTATGATATAAGGCACTAAAACCTACATTTATTGTAGAGTTATGAATAACTGATTTTCCCTACATTATCCCAGTTTACTGATATTAAATGGATAAAATATTTTTTTCAGAATTAGTGTTTGATGACAAATTACATGAAAAGCTAAACTTTCAACAAATATGAATCAAAACAAACCTTATTTCCTTATTAATAATATCAAAAAAATATTTAAAAGACAAATTAATAATATTTATAGTTCAAACTGCAAGAATAGTTAACATTACGAGACGTAAGATTAAGTTTAATTGTAAGCATCCCAAAAAAGCAATATTAAGATAATACGATCAACATAAGCTAAACATATTTCTCTTAAAAAGGTGGTATTCGGCCAATACGGCCTAAAGTATTACTGTAAAATACGTCGTAAGTTTTACTTAAGTCTAAAGACGACTGTAGTCATTGTAACTGTAAAGTCATTATTGATGTTACCATTGAAATTGCATTGGCTTCAATTTGTATTATATATTTTGCCAATTATTTATTCTAATTATAGAAAAAATATATATTTTTTAATAACAATGAAATGGTGTAAAAAAAACCGGATTTTTTGACATTTATACGTTTAGTTTTGATTACTCTGTACAGAGTTATAAGCAAATTATCTTATTTTATTTTTCCTGTAAAATTTGATTTTTGATATTACCGCTTTATTGCCCGGGGCAAGCGATATAATAGATGTACAGAGTAGCGCATAGTAGTCGTATAGGCTGGTCGGATATAGGCTCATGCAGGCGCCCCCCACCGCGACCAACCTTGAACCCGCGCAATCGGATATTAGATAATAGGGGCTTAGATAAAACGATGCTATGACAATGTAAATACAAACAGGGGGAGCTGCGTTAATGACATTCTACAACGCTCGTTTGTATCGCGGGCAATTTTCTCTCTTATCACGTTTTGTTATGGCTATTTTTGTGCCGCGAAAACAGCAAAGGACACGTGAAGGAGACAATGTTGCATTTTGATAACGAATAAGACGACAAACACCTTTAACGCGTCGAAGGAATAACCAATGAGTGGAAACGTTCGTGAGGAATCCGTCGAGGCGGCTGAAGATTTGAATGATAAGATTGTGGACAGCGTTGACTTCCAATTTGAATATTCATATAGTCAATAATCCTCGAGACTCGTGAAGAGAATATATCAGCCGTGATATCGAGTGATGTAAATGTGAGCCAACAAACTCTTCGATGTACCTGTCTCTTCAGGGGCGGATCTTGAATTTGTGGGGCCCTGGGCTGAAACAACTTAGGGGCGTATCTAGGTACCTTCTCTACTAATAGCCATGTCAAAAAACTGTTTCTATAATGATATATTATTATTATTCTTTATTGCACAAAAAGCGACCTTGTATAAAAAATATGAAAATAAACAATAAAATAATGTCATTTATTTATTATGAATTAGTAAAAGAAATTGACAGGTTTACTCAATTCATAAAAGTATGCCATTTTTCATCATTGTTCTCTTATGACGTTATCACGTAAAAATATCGTCCGTAAACCGAATTTACAGACAAGCATTTTCTAAATTCAAATTATCGCCTACTGTGTTTAGCGGGATCTGGGGGCCCCTTGTAAAATCGGGGCCCTGGGCTGCAGCCCAAGCAGCCCTTAGGTAGATCCGACCCTGTGTCTCTTAGTTCAATGGTATAGGAATAAGGGACAATAGAGAAATGAAAATCGAATTTTAATCGTTTGTCGATTTGTATTTTTCAATTTTTTTTCTTGCTTAGCGGCTAATCAAAGACACATTCTAATGTTGGCGAACTTACTTTGCCCCCTGATAACTTTACTGGAGTCTTGAACATACCACGTATGCAACGAGTTCTTGAAATAACTCAAAACCTAAAGAAACAATCTTTACTCACACAAGTCTTCATTGTATTAATTTAATAATTATAATATTATCAGTAGTACATTCTTTCCACGTACTCCTATCACAGGAGCGGGTAACTTAACAGTAAAAGTTTTGAAATCTCAATTTTCCCTTTTTTCCCTAAATACTGATTAGCATTGGAAAACTTTTGCTCATTGGATGTAGCCTAATCTATCGATGCTGAACACTTTTTTAAATTCAGCTAACGAGTAGACTGAAGCAGATCTCACGTTTCGGACATTGAAGATCAACGTGACCGATTGGAGTGGTACGGGCGGCTGTAGGGCCGTAGACATATCTAGAAACAAGCTAAACCTGGAAGCCAATATTACGATATATAACCTACTGTCCTGCCTTGGTAGTACAATGTCAAGAGTCATGCGTTTTGTGGCGCTAAAATATCTGAATTTGACAACTAATGTACTGCAAAGTCACGGCTTGACATTTCAAACGCGACTATTAAATATCGTGATGTTGTAGAGCGCGTAGACCCATAGCCTCACCTTGAAACAATGCAATCTGAGTGTCCGAAGCTGACTCGAAATCCTACGATCCCAAAAGTAAATTAAATCCTACTAATATTACAAACGCGAAAGTTTGTAACTATGGAAGGATGTTTGTTACTCTTTCACGTAAAAACTACTGAATGGATTTTAATGAAACTTTATAATAATATATCTTATACATTGGAATAACACATAGGCTTCAATTTATGAGGATATTGTGTGAATTGACCAAAATATGGCGATAAGTGTCAAGTAAGTAGGAAAAAATCTAACATCTGCGAGCTATTCTGGCGTGCACTGCCAAAACTGCGCGGCCAAACCTTTTGTACGCCACGCTAACATAAGCTACTCGAAATACTCTAGTAACCTGATATTTTAGAACCCATAGGGAAGCAGCTACATCTAGAATATAATAGAACCTAAACCTTGGCAGCTAACTTGAGATCCTACGGTCCGTCCTAACCATTATGTATTAAGCAACGTGATATATTAAAGGTGATTCAATCCCAAAGGCATTCGGACGGAACGCTATAAGAAATAAGGCCATCAATTTCTCCCCGCGTGCCTCAAACGCATCGCAACGGGTTTATCCGGCGGGACAACGAGATACCCCGGCCATTAGTCGTCGGCTGTTTGTCTGGTGAAAACAAAAAGAGCCTAGTCACAAACTGACTACCTGTAGAAGTTACGGCCGGTATACAATCATTTTGAACAATCATGATAATATCAACCCTTTGTATGTCCCCAGTGGTGGGGCACGGGTTTCTTTCCGCATCAAATGTCGGTTAGGCCATACTACACCACGGGGGCCAAGTCCGGGTTGGTGGAGGATTATAAGGCAGTGACGGGCCTTACTGTCAGCAGTTATCAAGCCGCCCATAAAGTCTTAACATGGCTTAACGACTGCCATTTCATGAAAGCCAGCAACGGCTTAACGTGCCTTGCGAAGCACGGAAGCGCTGGGAAAAAATTCCACTAGCGGTAGTCACAGGATGGTCTCTCTGACCGCGTCTTTTGTTGTCTAACCCAAGTGATTGCGTCCAATCACTCGGTTCCACTGGACCAGGACCGCATCAGCTTCTGCGCACATTTTAAACAATTCTGAGAAATTGTTTTGTCAGGCATTGCAATTGGTTCATAAGTTAGCCCCTTCACTTTCATTCCCAGTTTACGCAGCTTTTGTTGTTGCTAGGTATATCAAATCCGAGGGCATTGTAGAGACAGGTTTGAAATAGCTGTTGCGTACATACTGTTCAATGATTAGGCCGCACAATAGCATTGGAAACTGAAGAAAGAAGAAGAAGAAAATAACATTTGTTATAGCCACAGTATACACGCCACAAAAACAATTTTCTCGTGATCTTGAAGACAATCGACATTGCAACTCATTTCGTGTACGAAGAGGGCTTGCCGTAATGGTACAATTTTGGCTTCTAGATTAGAGGAAAAGAAAACGTCATGCGGTACCAAGAAACTTGAACAAACTATTGAACAAAATCCAGTGGCAATTCCAATTTCAATCAATCCATTTTCACCAGTTACTTCTGCAAAATCTGTATTTTGCGAGACAAAAGCCTGTAATGCCATCTGAATTACGTAGTACCGTTGACAGCATACTGACCTTCACACCCATGCATTCTATTCAGCTACGTTATAACCTATAAAGGTAAATTCGTTGTCGATTGTCCTTGCTTCAGGCCGGAGTTATCGGTTGTGGGCCACCTCAGTGGGACTACTCCATAACGCTGATCGATTTGATTGGTATTTCTGTCATACTTTGTTACGCTGGCTGTTATGTAAAATACTGCGGCAAGTGGTCGAGCTGACGGATGACAGACTTACAAATTGTCTCACATTCCTCTCCTTCCACGAGGGTCCGTCCAAATTGTTGTAATTTGCATGGAGATTTCATTTAAATTCTTCAGGACAGTAAGTTATTTCACTCCAAAACCACTGAAACCCGTGAGCGCTCAAGTTTTATTCGTCTCTAAAAGGCAAAAGCATCGGCTGTTGAAAGTCTTGAATACTCTCTAAATTATCTTCACCAAACTATTTTTTTACTTTGTTAAGAGGTCGTCTTGTATGTCACTTTTAAGCCCGGTACGAGAATATTTTTCATTTGATCTTAATCGCCAAGAGGTAATTATTCTATATAGATTTACGTGTAGTGGTAGAAAAAATCCTTTAAGATTGAGACCGGTGCGAAAAAATGCAATAAATCGCAATTATCATCGACTTACTATTAAATAAGGTAATACAAAAGAGGCCGAATTTATAGCTACCTATGTTATGAGCTTCAAACGGGTTCTTTAACAATGTAAGCGTTTTTTTTTTGTTGAGAATAACAAGTAGAAAAGCCTAGCCCAATGCATGCCACATCTTTCTGTACTCGACCATCCTCAATCAGCTGTTACCAGCAATCTGCCGTATATCGTCAATCCAGTGAGCTGTTGGGCATCATACGCAGCGTTTGGCAATATTTTGCAAACATACAAATGACAAATCACTAGTATTTCACTGTATTAAATTGAGCATGCTGGTCGAAATCATGGCAGTTGCGTAGTCTTCCCTCAGACTATGGAGCCCTATTCTGTGAGTGCCTTGTGCCAGGCCCTAGAGCGAAATTTTAAAAGATCGTTTTTCAATAGAGCAAAGTAAGCACGACAATGGTTGATATTTGCCTCCATTTGGTAGTCTACGCAGCAATGACGGTACAATTTCATTCCAGAGGTATAACCCGCGCAAGTTAAATAGGCATCTCTCGCGAAGAAGATCGAATCGCGAGAGGCGCCTGGTTATGATATTGCAATGCTATTGGTTACTAGACTACGGATAGTGTAAATGAAACGACCATTACCGGACTAATGTGACTCTATTAAACAACTATGCGTTTTAGAGACTCACCCTCCAGTTCAAATGCAGTCAAGTCTTAGGTACTGGATGCCACGGACGCTGCAGTATGAGTGGCCGAGTTCTGGGCCCAAACAATCTGACAGGTTTGGTCTCCGTACACCGTCTACCAAGATGGATAGTAAGACGACGCGGGTAACGTCTTTTCAATAAAAACGCGTCTTTTCTGTTTATGTATTATGAAATTCTGGTATTTTTTCTCCATAAAACGCGTGACTGACGCTTTTGTACTGCATATTTTGATGTCATGAATGCAGGTGACAGGCAGCGCCAATTCGATTTACATCGCAACGTTAATTAATTAAGACGCTACGCAATGAAAATAGATTCGTAATGACAAACGGAAGATCAGAAGGACGTATCTGATCTTCTGGTATAGTATTTAGCTTAACTATCACTATACAAAGGTATAAACCGTATCGCAGCAAACAACAATCAATCACTCAATGCTAAAATATTCTCAAAACGATTTCGCTGATGGCGAAGGTTGGGATTAGCATGAGCTCGGACCCGTGAATTCGGATCCGAGACAACTTTTACTTACCCTCGTCAACATGATGAATTCAGCCATTAATGATTTGCCTATCTTCTCTATGTAGAGTCACAGGAATTGGAGTTATTACGGCAAGAACATCCTTGATTTTTGTTTTGTAGCCTCAATAAGATCCTTTGGGGTGTCCCACTGCAAGGCTTCACCCCTTTTAGACCAAGATTTTCGTTCATATGTCACCTTTGACCAATTCGGCAAGAATTTGTCGAGATACTTCCGCCAGCGTCTTCTCGGTCACCCCACTTGCAATGACCCCCGCGCCGTATCCACTCAGTGGCAAGTATCGCCCACCTGTCATCACCCAAATTCTTGTGTATATATCACTAGCTGACCCAGCGAACTTCGTACCGCCTATCATCGATTCTTTTATTTTTTTTCTCTCCGTAAGAACCACCCTCGTACTTCAAGGAATATTCTAAAAACAGAATTAGCAAAATCCGTTCAGCTGCTCTCGAGATTAGCGCTTACCAACACATTCGCCAATCATTTTTATATTATAGATATAGATAATATATATACAAGAATATGTAACTGTTGTTACTGTAATTATTGTTCTCGGATGTTCAATAAAGAATATTCTCATCTCCTATCTATAGACTTTAATACAGGAGTAAATAAAAGTTTGTCCTAAATATACTAACCGCCACTTTCTGACTAGAAAATTGCATTAGTTAAATGCTTTCTACCATGGATTACAAATACAAAATAAAAACAAGTGTCAACTTTTACCAGTAGACTCAAATCTAGCCTATATAAGTACTTTCCACTGCAGGGCACATAGCACTTCTCTCAGACAGAGTGTACGGCCTTAATCTCCACGCGCGCCCACCGCGGATTGGTAGTGTCAAGCGCTGAGATAAGAACATCTCAGTCACTCAGGTTTCCTTACGAAGTTTTCCTTCACCGTAGATGGCACTGTTATCAGATTGTTAGTTTACAAAGAGCTAAAGGTATTAATAGGCCGATAGGGCCATGTCAGAGGCCTAGAGGCCCTTCTATAAGGTCCGCCACTGCTTTACAATCCTCCACCAACCCGGACTGCCAAGTCATAGGTCATACACCACCACGGGAGCCATCCCGTGCATCGCAGGAAGGTGTATGGCCTAACCGTCCTGCAGTGCAGGAAGAGACCCGTGCCCCAGCAGTGGGGACATTCAGTGTTGAAATCGAAATCGAGGCAACTTGTACAAAAGTACCGCGGTCCCCAATTTGGTTTTAATTTAAAAAGCAACATGCTTGAACGCTATGAAACTTTACCAATATGTTTTGAAATCACTAATCCAGCAGTGGGGACATATGAAGGACTGATATTAAATAAACTATGAATTGTACTTTTATTAAACTCGGCCCAGATAACTAGAACAAAAATCCACGTAGGTAGTCGAGATGATGGGACTTTTATTTTTTATTCGAATTCAATCTAGCATGGCGTTCAGAATACATGTGTTGGCTGTCACTTGACTTTTTATGTACAATTATGTGCCTTAGAGTCGTATACGAATTATTTGCTAATGAAGTGAGAATTGGCTCCCTGGGTTGTACGAGAACGATGAAATAAACTTACCTCTCTAAACATAAACTAAGTAGGATTATTTAGCCCGAGTAACTTGATGGCTAAAGAGATTAGTTAGAACGGTGTAGCGCAACACATTTAGTTAGCACACCTACCTAAAGACCAAAGACTCCAGCAAAGCGTAGCTTAGGTAGGGCAAACGGTAAGCTCGCCATTGGGAGGGCAGAGGGGTGGGGGCGGGAGGTGGAGGGATGGGACGGGGTGTAAACAGTCGAAGTGCAACATACCAAGGTTATCGCGTCCTATTGACATAGACTGAAATGATCTAGAACGTCTGTTATACAGTGAAAATTGCTTATTACTTTCATACATACCTACACCTCACGCCTATATTCCGGAGTCAAAGACCTGGGTTTGCCACTTGCCACGATCACTATTTTACACCTCTGCAACACTATTTGTAACAACACTCATATACACTATAGCTCACACTATTGTTATGACAATGACAATATTATTCTGTTTGGATAGTATTATTATTGTCGTAAATGAACTTAGAAGGCGGCAATGCCCACTCAGTGGAGACGGCCCAAGGTGTCGGAGAAGTTAGGTCACACTAGTGTAAAACGAGATTTTTATGTATTAGATGTATGTATGAGGCTCGCAAGTCATTAAAAGTACTTTTTCAAATAATTGTCTACTCTTCTAACATCGTAAGTACCACCAGACGCTGGAATCTTTGTGCGGTAAAGTATTAAAATGCGCATAATGATTGAGCCTTTGGTCGAATACTCGCACTTTCGTTTTGCAAGTTTATTTTGTAGACGGACGCGCTGGCCAGCACGGAGTATGGAGCATTTTCAGTAAACTTTCATAAGCCTGGTAACATGACATAATCGTACTGATAAAATATAATACGAGGGGTATTTTCCACCGGCGTGCGTGCATGCAACGACTTATGAACGTTGATGAAGCGAAGGTGATCTGTCAGGATCGTGGCAAGTGGCAGTCTCTGGTCCCTGCCTACCCCTCTGGGATACAGGCGTGAGGTTATGTATGTATGTGTATTTTCACAAACCGATATTAAGGCCCCCTTCTCCTTGTGTGAGATTTCCCTCAATATATTTTGGTAAAACAATCAATGACAAAAACGACTAGTAGTTACGAGTTTAAGGATAACAAAAATACTTATGTAAAGATATTAGATTTTGTGCAGTTTCTGAGAATTTTGCTAAGTAAATAGTTAACTGCTGTCTCTCCGAATTTCTGAGAACAGAGCGAGACAGATCGTTACTTAAATATTGACTAAGTGATTTTCTCAATTTAGAAATCGGCCCTTTATCGGTCTCGCTGCGGTATGAAAATCTTGTTTTAAAAAATGTGGCGTTAACATAACAATCGAAAATAATAAAAATAATATAATAAGTTTAAAACGATATTAGTGAAATTATTGACGCTCCTGAGCTCATCGAATCTATCACCAATTATTATTTGCTGAAAACTGTAAAACGTGCTTGAAGCTTTTTTAATCGCTAAAATATTTCATTGAGCTTTATCGTACTTTCTACAAATATTATAAATGTGAAAGTTTGTGAAAATGTTTGGATATTATTTGTTACTCAGTCGCTAAATAACGGCTGAACGAAGTTACATGAAACTTGGCATACACATAGGCTAAAAATTCCACCCATGACGGGACTCGAACCCGCGACCTATGGCTGCGCTCTCCCAACTGAGCTAATGGGCGACTACCCGGCATCAGTGAGATTTCGAACCTCTTAACAATACTCTCTGTATTACGTACGTATTAATATTTGTTCCCAAGCAGCACACGTCAGCTGCAGAAGAGCTGAACTAAAGGTAATATCGAAACTTAAGGCTGTTTAGCCCTGCTGCACAAAGGCTGAGTAGCCAGCTATACAGACCCTGTAATGCCAAAAGAGGCCCCAAATTAAACAGCCTTGAGCATTTTAAGGGCTGTTCAAAGGCTGTGCAGGCTTTCGCAAGGGCTGGTTTAGAGCCGGTTTAGAGCTTAACCAGCTTCATTGTACAGCTTATGTTCTACGATTCAGCCTTTGTAATGTTTTTTTCCGTTCTTAAGCTGGGCTTCGTCTGAATAGAGGTAATACAATTAAGTATTCTACAATTAATCCCCTGAGAAAATGTCAAATATTTAAGACTGTAAATATTATTGTAATGGCGGAGTGTCGTAATGTGTTGTGATAAATAAAACCATTATCAAGGTAATTATATGGACTTCTTTATTTTTTTGTAGTGTTTCTTAGTGCGGAGGTCAGTTTACTGTCAATGTGCATACTAGATTACACCTAATTTTTTAGGCGCCATGGAAATAACAACGTTTAAAGAAATAATTAGAACAAATTGATAATACGAGTCCTGTTGTGTGGAAATATTTCGATAAGTATACTCCTGTAACTTAATTATTTCTCATTCATTAAGTTGTATTAGTTGACTTATCACAAAGTCTAGTCAAATTAATGCGATTTTGGTCTTAAAATTTCATAAAACATACATTGTTTTTCGAATTATTCTAAATCATGGCTGATGTAATGGCGGCGAATTGTTAAGCAGCTTAAAGTTTTTTTTAAATCTTTTGTAATGCTCACGTCTACACGCGGGCATTTACGGCGGCTTTTAATTAGCTCATAGCACTGTTAACTCTGTACAGTGTATGTAAAACTTACCGAAAGCTGCCTAGTGGTTCATTTGATCGTACCTTAGGCAGCTGTTTAGAGATCTCTTAGCGAAATTGAAACCAATCAAAATGTTAAATATTTTAAAGTAAATTATAAAAGGAACAAGAAAAGACGGATTTCCATAAAAAACTATTAAATTAAATTCAAAAATATTGAAAATTTGTAGAAAATTGCAACACTTAAATGTTTTGTTTTTGATGAGGCGCAATTAAAATTTCGTCCATGTGACTGCGATTCTCAAGAAGACGTAAAACAAAACTAAATCAATTTTTATTGACAAAACAATAAAATAACATAACTACTCATTTGGTCAGAGGTTTTCGGAACAGAAAAAAACATATATGGCATACGCCTGAATTACAATCAGAACCGCTGTCGCCAGTACTCACACTATCACATGGTTAACTACAAATAAATCTTGAACACTATGGGCAGTGGCGTTTTACTTAAGATGAAATTATGAACCCGCATGTTGACATATTTTGAACCATATGACAGGGCATCAACAAAACATGTAGTTCGGCCGCCCGGCAACAGAGGTCCATCGATTGCACTAGTGATGTGCGTAGTGTGTAGCCTATAATATCGAAAACAACTTTTACTGTCATAATATCTATGATTATGAATTTAAGCGAAAGTAAATAGTATACAATTTTTATTACGTTTTTATCGTTATCTAAGATTTTAGTATTATGTAAACAAAGGAGATTATTGTACTAGCTTGTACAATAACCTCCTTTGTTCATATATCCGTACTAATCCATATCGATAATAATATTGTAAATGCAAGTGTGTCTGTGTTTCTGTACCGGTCTGAACCGATTTAGATGAAATTTGGTATAGAGATAGTTTGAGTCGTCCCGGGAAGGACTTAGGATAGTTTTTATCCCTGAAATCATTCCCTATCCCATATATCTATCCATACTAATATTACAAATGCGATAGTTATATGTATTTGCTATAGCATAATGGTGTTCAAGGAATATTCTCTAAATACCTAGGACAGGGTAAAGGATCCACTTTAGTAAGAAAAAAAGGATACTAATCAGATTTTTATATAATCAATTAGTTACAAACAACGACAAATATACAAAGCTTAAAATATATCTTCAGTGTCCCTGAAATGAAACGTATTTATTTAACAATTGTCTTTTAGATATTTTCAATTTTAATTTAATTAAATGATGTATTCGAGAACTTTTCAGCCCCATCGGCCATCAGTTCTGCGTGCTATGTGCTCCTGTAACTTGCAAGTTATTTATCTTACTTAGATCTCGTTTTCTTGAAGGTCCACGCAGATCTTGTGTAATATTAAGGCGTGTATCTATACTTGTTTTAAAAGTTTTTTTTTATTAGGTTCAGTGTTTGGGCCCAAGAGGCCCACTCATCGGGTCGGAATCGGCCTCCCTTTTTTTTGGAAGGTTCGGGCTCATTTCACTGTCTGCATTATTTTGCTATAAAAGATAATTACATAGTGTCTGGTTAAATACGTAACAAAATTATATGTAATTACTACTCGCTGCGCTCCAAGAAAACGCCACGTGCAGGCCCGGGGAGGATGTTAGATTTTGTACATACGACAGTAATCGCATAAGTTCATTTGACTCTAACATTTGACTCGAAATACTATTGTATTGTACGTACTATTAGTTGTCTAAGCTAGAAGTAGTGGGTGCCCAATGAAAGAAAATTAAAACATACAAATATTTATACTTACATCCATTACGGTGACAATTTCTTTGAGTTGGAACAGCCGTGCTATTTAGATACCTATAGCCTTTTGCGGTAATGAGAAAATCAGTCGCATCGATACATTTTTACTTCTGAAAAGGATCTTTAGGAAATCTGAAAAGCAGTAGGAATATATTTATTCGGAGATTCCGAAATGATCACAAGACGTACACTTTTTACCAACTTAGTTATATTGAAGCAGTGAAGGTGGTTTCACACTTGTTTGCTACCATCGTGTTAAAAAGCAAAAAAGTGATTTCAAATAAACTAACTCAATTGAAACGCAATTTCAAGAAGTTACGCGTACTATTGCGTGTAGGTACGTGGAAATAATATCATAAGTCAGCCTATAATTAATTTGAAATTATTATTACATTCATTTTAATTTTTAACTCGATAACTAGAACACAGTAGAAAAACTTCACTCAAACTCTGCACGAAACGAATATCGACAACACCATCTCACTATTTTCGAGAGTTCAATGTACGATCGAGTAGCGAACATTCTAGAATCACTCCATTTAATGACAAAGAGAGAAATCGACCTTATTGCATTCACACAGAGTTCATTTTTATATTTTGCATTGCTGTAAACAAAACATATTTACACTAAGACAATAACGCACACAGAGACTAGATAGGTATGTTAAGCGCGCCGCCGCCGCGCCGGCCACCACAAAAAATTACGGACTGGCAACTTCATTTATTTGTAGTGTGCACAAAGAGGTGGACTGATTTCTTTTTCTTGATTTTGTGTATCGGTGTAACTTTCCTCAAAATCATTTATTGTGGTATTTATCTGTTCTAAATTGAAACTTTAAATTGAACTAAAAAAATGCACTCAGTGTTAATTTGTTTTTTTTTAATTGCAGGAATAAATTATGTCGTTCAAAATTGTACAAACTATTGAAAAACGAGAACGAAAATTGACTGTGGTTCCTAGTTACTGGGAAAATAACGGTCTATTACGAATACCAAAAATTGGTGCCAGTAAATTAGTCACGAATGAACACTCAAAACCCTTACAAGGATGGACAGCAATGAAATGTACTGTGAAGCGATCGGCGATTCCAACGTATCAGGAAGCTGAACAAGAGTTAGCTATGATGGAAGGCAAAAGTGACACAGATGTATCTGAACATGAAGAAAGATCCATTGTTCAGTTGGTTACAAACTATAATGCAATGGCTGAGGTAAGCGTACATTCGCTAACTATCTTATTATTGATAGGTTGCTTGTTGGCCCCAGTCAGGCCTAGTTCACTCCGCTGTTTAGGTTTTATGTAGTTACAATAGTACCCGAAAGGCCTACCGGGTCGGCTAGTGCCAGTGGAGTGTCGCGCGCCGATCGGTTCGCACGTTTCAAGTTACTTAACGCTTCCATACCATCTACTCAATAATAATAGAAACCAAGAAATTAATAGGTAATTTATTATTGCTATTTATTATTAGTAAAGGCGAGCGCGCGTGAACCCGAGCCCTCCCAAATCTCTCGATCCGACCCGAGCAGCCCACCCTCGTCGCTCGGGTTGAAACGGGCTTTTAGTCATTTCGAACCATTTTAGTAATTTCGAAATAAGTAGGTAGGTATATGCGCATGTACTTTTGAATCTTAAAAAAAGGAGTTTCACACACACTAACGTACCATTAATAATTATTATAAGTACACCCATAGTACTAACCCACAGTCCTACATACTTAGCCTAGATTTATTTAAAAGATTGAATTGTTTACAAAGTTAGAGTAATATTTACTATTTGTTTAAATCGATTTGCTTCAGTGAGTCTTCTGTACGATACTATTGTGTCTTCTGTGCCCCGGTGAATAGTAGCTCCGCCACGGGTTCGATTCCCATCCAAGGCAATCATTTGTGTGATGAACATAGGTGCATTATTCTGTGTGTGATAGATAAATGTCTATATATGTATCTATATCATAAATTTTTGAGTTGGGGTGTAATGCACTCCTCTATTTTTATTTATCGAAACATCCGCCTAACAACTTTTATACCTAAACTTGAAAACGAATATAATTTAATTTCAGCAACTAAACCATCGGCGAGAAGAACAGGAAATACCAGCATGTAGCACAAGTACACATGACTTTCAGTTACCTAATGACTATCAGATTATTTATAACGGCGGGGATATAGTAACGACTGAGCCATCTAATATAAATACCGAGTCACAAAACATACACATTGAAACCGCAAGCGTAAATTTTAACGAACTATTGGATAACCAGAAAAAAATATTAGAAAACCAAAAAATTATACTGCAAACTATGGAAGAGTCACAGAAGTTCATATTAGAGAAAGAAGAAAATAACAGCCGCCAAATATCAAATTTAACAGTACTAATAGATGATTGCTTTACAAGGTTGAATCGCCAAATTGTTCCAACAACTGTCTCGCTCGGTGAAGCGAGTGGGTTTGAAAAAGAAAAATTCATAATAAAACCTGTGAATTCTGTGAAGGAATTGGAAGAACTGGAATGTTTGTTATCAGATAAAGCAGAAAAACTTAAGTTTGAAAAACGGTTTGAATTTTTGTGTTCAAAAACATCTGGAAATGGAGTTACTTGTGCCTACAAATTGCTAGATATCCTATTTAGCAGAGAATTTTTATGCAAGTGTTCTTGGTCGGGTGGCAGTAGAGGCAGAGATACTAAAGTCGCATTGAAAGGGTTCAAAAATGTCTTGAATTTTTTTTATGGCATGATTCATTTGTGGGATGCTACATATACAGTAGAAAATAATGAAAAGTTCTTTAAAATTGTAACGAAGAATGCTACTAAGAGATTAGAAATTAAAGATCTCAGAACATCTTCAAAACGAAAACGTCAAGAAAAAACTACAAGCAAGAAGAGGAAAACAGAAACCTCGCATGGAGGTAATGCAAAAAATGACGCACTCATTGATGAAAATGTGACAGTGGCAGCGCAAAATGGGGCGCCTGGTCCATCATCGGATGTGGTGGCAATGGCAGTGCAAAATGAAAGGCAAATTTCTGAACCGTCATTGGTGGTTCTGGATGAAGACGAAGAATTAATGGAGTCGCTTCTATAAGTAGTAGTGATACTATACAAGATGACTTTTTGATCACCACCCACATGTCATTCTACTCATGAATACGAACAACTTTCATTATGGGACCAACTCAGCTGTTCCAAAACAAAATCAGCTGTTCCAAACAAAAGTGTAATACCTGCTGATGATTTAATGGCGATTTCGTAGGTGGTCCTTTAAAAAAAGTTTCGTATTTATGAGTAAAATAACATGAGAAATATTGGTTGATGATTAAGAAGGGATCTGTATCTAGATTTATTTGATACTTACGAAATCTCGTGGCTGTGATTATTATGTACCCAAGTGTAGTACAAAAAAGTGGAAGTTTCTTTTAGTTTGTAGACATTTCAAACAGCAAGGTGCGATACCTGCTATGCTTAATTGTTTTTTTACTAATCTTGATACGTAATCTCGTGGTGCTGTGATTTTTTTGAACTTACTAAGTACGAAAATAAAACTTTATCTTTAAAACAACAGCTTGTTGACTTGTTGTTAAACCAGATAATATCTGTAGACTGTGTTACTTAGATATTTTTTATCTCTAGACTTGTACTAAAAAACCATGTCAGTTACTTTTGTATGTTGTATTTTTCTCTTTAGGTTTTTACAAAAACCATGTTAGTTACTTTTTTTATCCCAACAGGAACAATTAAACACATTTTAATAATATGATGACTTTTATTTTCTCTATTATTCCAATTTAAACTGTATGTAAAAGTGGTATGAAATACAGCTCTTTTTTATGTTCAATACATACACATTTAAATTTTACTTCTTCGGGCTTCACTGCTCTTTCAATGCGCTCGTCTCCCGGTGGTTTAGATTTAAATATATTAAAGTATGAAGATTTTAGGGGACGGTTAAAAACTTCTGTTAAGCCTGTAATTTTGTAGCCATTAATTATATTACTGTTTTCATCGATTTCTCTCAGTTCAATGATTTCGCAATTGTTTGTCATGAAATACTTATCCTGCGGTTTTTTTGAAAGGATGTAATTGCGGAAATTAATTTTAGTGTGTTTATAATAAGTCTTTGTTAAGAAAGGACCCTGATATAAGTTTTCTTTTCTTAATGCATCGCCTTGTCTATGAATATTTTCACTTAGTCTTTTTGCTACCTGTGAAAGGGGTTTCTCGCCACTTCGCAGCAGCTTTTTAATCAAATATAGTTTATTTTCAAAGGGGTAGGCACTGAAGGTTTGTAGCGGCCCAAACCTTTTCACTTCTTCAACGACGTGGAGTAAATTGTGCGTATTACTCGTAAGATAATCCAATCCATAGAAATCTTTGTAATGTTCAACAAAGTATTGCAACAACTCTTTTGCCAATGGTAAATAATGCTTGTATTCATTGCTAGAACATATTGTTATGCCGCAATATAAGTATAAAAAATGTGCAAAGGCATCTTGTGGTAACACATCTGACAGTATTATAATACTTAAGTAAAACAAAAATGTTCTATATTCTGAGGCTTTCCAGTGAGCAAGACAGTCTATTCCTCTCACAGACCTATGTATCTCTGATGGAAGTTTACACTTATTCAAGAATATCATAACCTCGTCTATTTGTTGCGAACGCCATTTCGTTACTAACTTAGCAAAGTTACCATCTCGCCAACCAATTAACAATCTTTTCATGACACCTAAATCTATAAGGTGTAAACAATCTGCTACTGGAAAGTCACTGACCATGTCTATTGGAAGTTGTAACAGTGGAGAGTCTGACTTATGATGTTGTCCATAAAGTTTTTTTCTAAATTTATCATCTGTTCTTGGAGAACATCTTGAATCAGGGAATATCACGGTATGCGATTTATGGGAATATTCTCCAACAGTGGTACATTTGAGACATCCATGCTTGCCGTTAAAGTTGCATACTCCTGTAAAAAGATAAATATAAAAATAATAATTTTATATTTAAAATCAAAAGTTAAGTAACTATAATCTATTTTTTATTAAAATACTAGCTGCCCGGCGCGACTTCCTTCGTGTGGTGTCACAATACCCTACCATACCCCTGCACTAACCTTCCCTACTCCTACTTTAGCTGCCAACCCTACCTTAACTTACCCCTTCCCTACTATAATCCTACCCTACCCTATGTATTACTATTAATACTATGATACTTTTATTTTATTAACTTGGCTCATCAACAATGAGTACACTATTACATCTTTAAAGCAGGTAGAATGTAAAAAAATGACTTAAATCTAATTCCCTCATTACTTAGAAGCAAGCTATTCCGTGTATAATCTTGTATAATTTATTCAGAAACTTTTTGGTACGTAAACAAAATTATACCTTTTATATATGCCCTCGCTGGAGAGTCGCAGATGAAGCATCGTATCATAATAGTAATGATTTTATTGCAGTTTTTCAAAAGAATTCCGTGTTCTAATATATATTTCATTTCTGTAACGAATTGTTCTAAATATGAATCAAGGCTCTTAGGTTTTCCATTACCGTAATATATTCCAATAATAAACGGCTCTAAGTTGGGATTTTCAAAAATATTGCACAAAATCGGCCAAAATTCTTTCTTGGAACTTTTGTATATTGGAAGGCCATCAAAATTTATGTTTAAATTGAGAATATCAGGTACTACACCTATCCACTTTTCTAAGCATATTGTAAGCGAAGTGGTGAGTCCATTATGCCAATATTTACCGTCGGGTTGGATTTGTTCTATACAAATACTTCTAGCGGTGCCAAGAATTGTTCTAGGATCATTTTGTAATGTATTTGGAAACCTATTATTTATAATTTCTGCCAATTCTTTCAATGCCGCTTGACTAATATTTTTCTCTATAGCCCATTTTTTTATTTGTTCACGAAACAGAATATCCTTCATAAACTGGCTGCTTTCGTCTTCTTCTGTACTTTCGGTATCAGAACTTTCACAATGCGATGGACTCGGGGTCGAATAATTTTCTTCCAATATCGGTAAATGGCCGGAACCCTCGGCTATCACTTGGCTACCACTTGGTTCATTTGTAGAATCGATTATTTTTGTTTGTACGGAACCATCACCGCTACATGAAGCTAACACTTGACATTCTTTGCCGCTTTGCTGGTTGGTTTCTAACTGAACTATATTATCATTATAATTATGGTTTTTATTTGTGTTAGTTAGATGTTTTGAATACTCCCTTAAGAGTTTTTTCTTAATGGCACCAGACCGTTTTCTTGTTTTCCAAGGTTTAACGTCCATGATTGAAGTCTAACTGCACGATTTTAGTACGGAAACCAACAGCACGGAGGCTGAATAGATACCATTTGGCAGCCTTTAACCGGCATTAAACTTTAATAAAGGTGTATTAGGGTTCAAAGATATGCTTAAGGTTGCACTATGGAAATTTCATCGACTGCTGTACAGCTTGGCTGAGTAAAAGCTGTACAAGAGAGCAAAAATATTGTCGTAGCATTAAATCGGCCAATTTAAACACTACTGTTAAACCGACCGACTAACATTTTTAGGCTTCATAATGACTGGTGAAAGAGGTAAATTTTACCTATTATGCAGCTGTCAGCAGTACAAGAGTTTTTCCTACCACTCTAGGCTGTTTGTTGGAGTAAACTAACTCTCTTATAATGCCACTCTTGGCAAACTTCACCGTGAAAACTGTTTAAGTTTCTGAAAAGGTCGAGAATATAAATATGTTTAGTAGTACGAATAACATCATGGGCCATGTTTTGTTACTTCTGCATTTGCTATGATGCATGTACAGCGAAGAGCTTTAGAATAGGATCAATATATGCTATTAGAGTAATAATACTCCTGGTAATGTCTGCTTTAAAACCTTAAGCTCTATTGAAGCTTAGAAAACCACTATAAGCATTGGCATTTAATTAGAATTACCATACACTACTATACAACATTAGACATAATATAACTCCCTTATACAAAACGAAGTTGTTTAAGAGTTTTCATGGTGACTGTTGTTCAGCCCAATTGGATAGCATTATAAGAGAATAAGTCTACTCTACCAAGCAGCCTTGAGTGGTATCCAAAACTCTCGTAATGCTGATAGCTGCAAAAGAGTTGAAATTTACCCCTTTAACCAGTCATTAACAAGCCTAGGGATTATTAGTCAGCCTTGGGCGTAAGTTATAGCTAAAAGCTGAATATTGGTGTTCAATTTCACCGATATAATGCTACGACGATTTTTTAGCTCCCTTTTACAGCTCTAATTCAGCCAAGCTGTACAGTAGTCGAAGAAACCTCCGAAGTGCAACCTTAAGCATATCTTGGAACTCTTATACATATTTAGTAAAGCTTAATGCAGGTAAAAAGCTGACTAACAGCTAACCATTCAGCCTCCGTGCTGCTTGGGATTACTATCTCCAAAACCTTTTTTCAAGCCAAACTCTTAAGATATTTATTTCTTGCGTTGCCACGGCGAAGGAAAACATTGTGAGGAAACGTATGGCTTGGTTGGCTTTGCACGTATTGATTAGTCTTTTTTGAGGACTAGGCCGACTAAGCTGTCAGGATGGTATAGGTACTAGACAAGCTTGGGGTGCGATGCCAGATAACCTTCACGTGTACCCCTCCGCTTTCCGTTCCATCTGATTCTATGAACCAGGTGGAGGGGCAAGTGGTGGGGTCGGTGCACCCTGAGCGTTAGTCAGTGGGTTGTTAACGGAACTTACTGGCTAACGGCGAATAATCTGGCGGGAGGGGTCGCGTGGGCCCTGTTTCACTTTGTGGAGCGGGACCCAGGCGACCAACCGATTGAAGGACCGACTGGGGGGGGCGCCGCTGCGCGAAAGCGCGCGCGCCTCGTACCAGTCGGACCAGAGTGGCCGTGGGCGGAGGGTCGGGGGACCCTCTGCCTCCATCACGGCGGGAGGGGTCGCGTGGGCCCTGTTTCACTTTGTGGAGCGGGACCCAGGCGACCAACCGATTGAAGGACCGACTGGGGGGGGCGCCGCTGCGCGAAAGCGCGCGCGCCTCGTACCAGTCGGACCAGAGTGGCCGTGGGCGGAGGGTCGGGGGACCCTCTGCCTCCATCACGGCGGGAGGGGTCGCGTGGGCCCTGTTTCACTTTGTGGAGCGGGACCCAGGCGACCAACCGATTGAAGGACCGACTGGGGGGGGCGCCGCTGCGCGAAAGCGCGCGCGCCTCGTACCAGTCGGACCAGAGTGGCCGTGGGCGGAGGGTCGGGGGACCCTCTGCCTCCATCACGGCGGGAGGGGTCGCGTGGGCCCTGTTTCACTTTGTGGAGCGGGACCCAGGCGACCAACCGAATGAAGGACCGACTGGGGGGGGGGCGCCGCTGCGCGGAAGCGCGCGCGCCTCGTACCAGTCGGACCAGAGTGGCCGCCGGGACGCGGAGGGTCGGGGGACCCTCTGCCTCCATCACGGCGGGCCGGAAGGCGCCCTTGCGTGTTCCGAGGGTGCCTTCTGGCACGGAGGGGGCCCGCGCGGTCGCTCACCGCCTTCTCTGCTTTCAGAGAAGTGCTGGTGGGCGCGTGACGGGCCTCGAGTGTGGTGCGTGTGGGGGCCAACAGTTGACATTGGCCCCCATGCGCCCCAACGAGGAGGTGCGTCGCCCTCCTCTTATCCCATTGGACCACACAACAATGGGATGGAGGGGGCGGCGCGTTGGGGCGTGTGGTGGCCAAGGGGTTCGCACTTGGCCACTATGCGCTCCAACGAAGAGATGCGGCGTTCCCTCGCCCCGTCGTTCGGTCCGATGCGATGGGGCAGGGGCGCCGCCGAAGGAGTGCCCGAAAGGGCGCCCGCAGACGGGGTCGCGGAAGTGTGCGTAAGCGTCCCCGTGGCCCCGTCCTTTGCGGTGCGGAGGAACACCCCAGGAGTTTTAGTCGGTATACCGCCCTTTTCAGGGCGGGGAGTCCGACATAACCACTGTGCTCCCCCGAGCCGGTGGTACCCGTAATTGGGGTTTCTCCTGGGTGAAAAAAAAAAAAGGTACTAGACAAGCTTACACCATCTAAAAACAATGTCCCAGGCACTGCAACGTCCGAGTGGTCCCTTCACCCATCTAGTGTGAGTTCATCTCATTACGTAGATGCAAAGGCCAATGTATAGGCCATGGTTATAAGAATCTTATAAACGCATTCTATGGCTGTATGGTATCTGAAATCAGTCAGCCAGGATTAGTTTTAGTTCGATTGATCAATATCAACCCTTGTCCCCACTGCTGGGGCACGTCCTGCATCGGAGGAAGGTTAGGCTCCAGCACGGGGGCCAAGTCCGGGTTGGTGGAGGATTGTAAGACAGTGGCGGGCCTTACGGTCAGAAGTTATCAAGCCGCCCATAAGGACATGGCTTATTGACTGACATTACATGACAGCTGGCACGAACAACATAATGTGCCTTGCAAAGCACGAAAGCGCTCGGAATAATGCCACTAGCGGTAGTCACGGAACGGTCACCCATCCTGCATCTGACCGCTTTAGTTTTAGTCATAGCTAGTGGGTTCATCTACGGCGTATTTTTCCCTGCAGGATCAGTTGGAAGAGTTCGTAATTATCGCTTCGTATTATGTGACGCTGTACTGCACTTTTCTTCTATTTACGGTCCTTTATTACGTAGATTTAACTAATGTGGATGTACTGATTGAAGCAGTTGAGGAGTCTTGCATTATCTCACTGAGAGTGTCAGCAATTTATGGTACTAATGAGAGCTGACTGAAATTTATGGCTTTGTGAACAAGTGCGTATCGTATGACAAACACGTTGCACTGTGCTAATTGAAGTCGCAATTGTTATTCTTAGGCCATGGACAAACTAAATAGGACCGTGGGTATCATCACAGTTATCGATATTCCGACAAGTTGTCTGGAAGTTATCACTTTTAGTGATAAGGTCGCCGTCTGTACTCCTGGGTTAAGAAATATCTTTGTAATTTTCATTTTTATGTAATAATGTACTTTATCACTATTTATCTAACCCCATCCTTTCTCCTAACATAGTCTAACACGATACAACTGCAGGTATCCACCATCATCCACAGTATACCCTCTCGCTTACTCATTCCGCCATTTTTAACGAATTGTAGAAGAACGGTGATACTTTTGAGAAAGTTCTGGGAGATAACATTACGGACGCTCTAAAATTTCTGAACTTCACGATCCAGTTTTCACGAATAGTATCAGCCCATGAGAAGCTTATCTCTGTGTATAGCAAACGCCTTTTCATATTTAAGAGGGAAATTGCGAGATGCTGGATCTAAACTTTTGCCTCGACTATGTTCCTAGGTACGCTTTCTCTCTGTCTTTGACTCTCCTTGTTTGGTATGCTGATATGTGTGTGAATTCATAATTCATAAAGTTACTGCGACCGTGTAGTTATATATTCGTCTCATAAATGGCACAGCAATTTGCAAGTAGCATGCAGTATTATACGGTATTATAGCATGCAGTATAATAAGGCACTTGAAGCCATTAGTGCCGGCAGTCGTTAAGCCACGTCAGAGGCCTTATGGGCGGCTTGATAACTTTTGACAGTAAGGCTCGCCACAGTCTTACAATCCTCTACCAACCGGGACTAGGCCCCCATGGTGAAGTATGGCCTAACCTTCCTGCGATGCAGGAAGAGACCCGTGCCCCAGCAGTGGGGACATAAAATGCTGCCTAACGATACACCATACGATCAATCTATTTTATTCACCACACACAGACGTAAGCGGTGGTTGCCCAATGGGTAGCGCAAGGAGCTCGGAGGCGACACCCCCAGGTTCGATTTGAATTGCAGGGATGTACTTGTCGTCGTCAACAGGCCTAGTCCACAGCTTTGGGTAACTCAAGAGCCAGATATGAGTGGACATACAACTCCCTCGCCGTCAAGTGTATCCCATTCATATCCCAGAGATGTCAACTTTATCTGGCTCCCTCACACATACTCTCAACTCAGTACGGTAGTCATCTCCTGCTACTTTGTCCAGCTCACACACAATGCGCGAGAGCGAGTACAGCCACATTAGTTCAAATTAGGCAAAACATAATTAAACGGAAAAATTCAAAGTGACTACTCACAATAATTGACTGTACTCGCCATTTCAGTCTACCCGTGACCACGCCCACTGCAACGCTGCCGAAATGTCGGTAATTAGGGTAACTACGTTTTACCTAATAAATAATCGCGATTAGACGCGTTTAATATTTAAATACGTACTACATTCGACAGCAGATGAATAAAAATTCCCTCACTATATTAAATTTCATATATAATCTAGATGTAATTGAGTGATGAGTAAATTTTATATTGTATATTGCACTTCATGTTAATCTTGTCTCCAAAACTTAGGTTAGCTGGTACATAATACTTAGTTAAATGCTACTCTATGTGCTCGTGGTGGTAAGCTCGCCTATATGCAAAATTTTTAAGCAATAAATAATTTTAATAATAATCAAATTATTGTTCCCACTATTGTTGCCAAATCAAATCTCTTTTGTAAGACATTTAACCAATGCTTTGGCATTTCAAGTTATTAATGGCAATCATGAAATCTTATTAGGTATACGTATAGGTGGCAACTGGTATTTGGTTTAAGGTGACTTGAGAAAAGATGGTCAGAATGGTTTCCCGCTGCCTTTTTCACCACTACAATTGGAGAATCGTCAATTGTACATTGACATTCAGCAAACGGAAGTTAAATTCTTTACGTTGAAATAAAGTGATTTGATTGATTGAAATAATGTGTTCGATAACGGCTAACTTTTTTATTACCCAAAACGGCCTTACTGTTACTATATTGCATTTATCTATAGTTACCCACAACAACAGAGGAAAAAAGGAACCACAACTCACCCACTTTTTATTAATAGGCAATTGTGTAAAGGACCAAAAAGTACACAATTGAGCTGCCGAGCAACGGAAACTTTATAAAGTGACGTCACTCACGAGTACAAAAACGCACCCCTCGCCCGGACGCCATTCGTAATTTCGTTCTCCATCCTCAAGCCCCTGTGGCCTAATGGATAAGGCATCGGCCTCCTAAGCCGGGGACTGTGGGTTCGAGTCCCACCAGGGGTAAGAATAGTAAGGTCACCCTTACTTTTTGTTAAATTCGTTTTGTTCAGAACTATCGTGATGTACGCTTTGTATTGTTTTTTTAATGCAACGATTACAGAGGTTTTGAATCTCTAATCACGATTATTTATTACATAAAACGTAATATGCAGGGTGTCTCATTCAAATCGGTCAGTATGGGAAAGTCTGAAACTATAAGACATACGAAGATCTGTTCTGAGGAACCATGTCATCGATTTTAATAACAAGAAAAACTGCATTCATACATTTTAAAAAACATCTGTACTCTTTTCGGGAATCGAACCCGGTTGTTTTGAAAAAAAACCTACACTATTTCTATTTAGATATCTATTGTGTAGGTCTTAAGCAGTAAATGTCTGTATGAAACATGATGTCTAAAAGGAATAAAATGCATTGTTTTCACATACTTTAATTTATTTTAGTAGGTGCTCGAAATGACCGCCGCCTTTTTCAATACAATATTCAACACTATTAAGGCATATTCAATACAAACAACCGGGTTCGATTCCCGAACGGAGTACAGATGTTTTTTAAAATGTATGAATGCAGTTTTTCTTGTTATTAAAATCGATGACATGGTTCCTCAGAACAGATCTTCGTATGTGTTATAGTTTCAGACTTTCCCGTACTGACCGATTTGAATGAGACACCCTGTATAACTATGTGTGAGTATCACGAATCATTAAGATGTACTATTGATTTTAAAGTTAAAGTTAAAGAGTAGAATTTTTTTGCATTAAAAGTAGCAATTTTGCCATTAGAGCTATTATAAATATATTTATAATTTAAGTATTTATAATTTAATTGATTTTCTCGAACAGCACAGCAACATTTGTAATAAGAGTCTTAAGTGGCATACAAGAGTCTATACTATCCTATTCTACTTATGCCATAAATATAACAGTTTGTGAAGACGTTTGGATGTTGGTTACTCAAACACGCAATAACGGCTGGATTGATTTACATAAAACTTGGCGTGCAGATAGACAAAGATCTGAATTGACACACGCGATGACGTTTGCAGGGTCATCTAGTAATAAATAAAGTGTTTTTAAGTCTCTTTAAATCTCAATCTACAGACCATTCAATTTGTATCTCTGTCTATCAATCTAAATCTATAGGCAAGTCAATTCTTATCTCTGTCTATTAATCTAAATCTTTAGACAAGTCAATTTGTATCTCTGTCTATCAATCTAAATCTACAGACAAGTCAATTTATATCTCTGTCTATCAATCTCAATCTACAGACAAGTCAATTTATATCTCTGTCTATCAATCTAAATCTATAGGCAAGTCATTTCTTATCTCTGTCTATCAATCTAAATCTACAGGCAAGTCAATTCGTATCTCTGTCTATCAATCTAAATCTACAGACAAATCAATTTATATCTATTTCTATCAATCTAAATCTATAGGCAAGTCAATTCTTATCTCTGTCTATCAACCTAAATCTACAGGCAAGTCAATTCGTATATCTGTCTATCAATCTAAATCTACAGACAATTCAATTTATATCTCTGTCTATCAATCTAAATCTACAGGCAAGTCAATTCGTATCTCTGTGTATCAATTTAAATCTACAGACAAGTCAATTTGTATCTCTGTCTATTAATATAATAATATATTCTTTATTGCAAATAGTATATTCGAAATGTCATTACATGAAATTAGTTTCAAAGGTGAACTTATCTCTAACTATTATTACTTATATATAAATAAGTAATAATACGATAATACACTTACATATAAATATATATTTATACATACATAAACCTATTAACTATGTGATGTTATAAATCTAAATCTACAGACAAGTCAATTCGTATCTCTGTCTATCAATCTAAATCTACAGGCAAGTCAATTCCTATCTCTGTCTATCAATCTAAATCTACAGACAAGTCAATTCTGCACATTAGCAGGATGGTAACAAATTAGCAGATATCCTAAACAAAGAATACAGAATATGAAAATGCAAAAAACGTGAGGTAGAATAATACTCGTAGAATACTTAATTTAATACAAGCGCGAAAAGCTTTCAAGGGATGAAGGGATGAACGGAGATAGACCATAACCTGGATTAAAGTGTATTATTATTTACTAATATTTATGTAAACACTCATGTAAGTTGTAGGTACCTATATATAGTAAGTAGGTACATAGGTACCTACAACTTACATGAGTGTCTACCTACATATATATTATTAGTAAATATTAGTAAGTAGGTAGTATTTTATTTATAAATGTATGTAGCAGCAGCAATTGATGTTGATTGCATTTTATTTGCCTACCTCAGCTCTTTCTTTTTTACACGACTGCGGCGAAGCCCAAAAGGAGGGTAATGTGTTTATTAGTTCGTATGTATGTATGTATGTATGTATGTATGTATGTATGTATGTATGTATGTATGTATGTATGTATGTATGTATGTATGTATGTATGTATGTATGTATGTATGTATGTATGTATGTATGTATGTATGTATGTATGTATGTATGTATGTCCGATTCTATGTTCCCTCATAACTCCTTAACCAATGGTCAGATTTGGTTAAATGAGGTGTCATTCGATTCGGCATCCTTGCGCGGGTGTCATAGGCTATATAAAATCAGAATTATGCGATCAGAACCGTGACGAAAAATTAAAAACGTTGATAAGCTTTGTTAAAGTACAGCTAGGAGCCACTAGATGGCGCTGTTATATTTAGTTCATTGAATTCGAATCCTAATTTTGTAGAACTACGCCTAAAAGGTGTGAAGTGTTTAAAACAGAATTTTGCGGATATCGTAGGTTACATAAAATCAGCATTAATAGAGAACCAAAGGAACAAAAAGTAACATTCACTTCTAAGCAATTAAAGTACTACTTTTAGCCACTACATGGCGCTGCTATATTTGATTTATTCTAATGCATGTGTATACATAATTGCGGCTTTGGTCTACATGTAAACAAACCGTTTATAGAATCGGCACAAATACGGAAATAAGTAATGCCTATAAAGTGGTTTGTTCCGTCTAGATCATTCATTTATATTTAAAAAATATACTTTTGTTGAACTACGCTTAACACGTGCGAAGTATTTAAAACAGAATTTTGCGGATTTCGTAGGTTACATAAAATGAGCATTAATAAAGAACAAACGGAACAACAAATAATATTCACTTCTAAGTAATTAAAGTACCACCACCTTTAGCCACTAGATGGCGCTGCCATATATTTATTCTGGTACATGTATTTACATAATTTCAGCTTTGTTCTACATGTAAACAAACCTTTTATAGAAACAGTATAAGTGCTGAAAGAAATAATAGAAATAATGCCTATAAAGTGGTTTGTTTCTTCTAGATCATTAATTTATATTTAAAAATTATACTTTTGTTGAACTACGCCTAACACGTGCGAAGTATTTTAAACATAATTTTGCGGATGTCGTAGGTTACATAAAATCAGCATTAATAGAGAACAAACGGAACAAAAAATAATATTAAATTCTTAGTAATTAAAGTACCGCCTTTAGCCACTAGATGGCGCTGCCATATATTTATTCTGAGTGCTTAGTGCGAGTTTGACAGATCCAATCGAATAACTTTCCTACCGCGTTAATCGAGCATTGAGTAGTGAGTTTGAGTAAGTTAACCGTTCGAACCGGCAAAACGCTGTCACAGTACAACTCGCACTCGCGTTTATTCGTCTTTTGGCTGGTAAACGTGTTCACTTCTCAACGTATACCATTACAACTAGCACTCAGCAATTTTAATTTCCATACTTGTCGCTAGGTGGCGCTTCCTCGATGCCATAGAAATATGAGTTTACGTAAACGCGATCGAGTATACATGTAAACAAACCGTTTATAGAAACGGTATAAATGCTGAAAGAAATAATAGAAATAATACCTTAAAGTGTTTAGTTCCTTCTAGGCCATTCGTTTATCTCATTAATTTAGGAAATATCAACCGCATAGGGGGTTTTAATAATTAATTTCTTAGCTTTAATATTAATTTCTTACTGATACTTAGAACAAAACTAACTAAACAAAATATATAAAGTGTAGCATGTAACTCCTTTTCCCCTGTGTGATCATAGTCAGCGACAAGCTAGGTTCAAAGTTGAAACAAAAAATGATAAAAAAAAATTTTAACGCTCTCACTGGTAACCGAAGACGGATCCTCCGTGACATCGTATCACAACATCCAATTTTAAGTGATTTCCGAGACCGAAAGCTGAGCCGCGGTAAGCGAGCACGAGAAACACTGCCAGCGCGAGTTCGGTTGAGGTAGAGACTATTCATGATCCCATCTAAAAGACCCAGTACCTAGCGAGGCCGAAGGCCGAGCTCCACGACACAGGCACGAGGAACCCTGTCGTGGTGAGGCTGAAGGCCGAGTTCCAAAGAGGCCGCGGCCGAAGGCCGTGATTATCGTTATTCCTACGCCCAAGCCTTATAGCCACTACGCGAGGCCAAAGGCCGAGCCTCATGATGCGGGTGCGTGGAACACTACCACAGCGCAAAATACCCAACCTTTAAGTAACTAGCGCGGCCGAAGGCCGCGACAGCTACTTAAGGTTGCTGTGACGAGGTTGAAAGCCGAGCTCCGTACAGTTTGCGCAGGCAAGGCCGAGAACCATAACTCGCGAAGTAGACACAGGGACCACTGGCACGGCGAGGCAGAAAGCCGAGCTTGGTTCCGACAGAGACTATTCACGTCCCCACGTACAAGTTCCAACTTTAAGTAACTAGCGAGGCCGAAGGCCGAGCCTCACGAAACGTGCACGAGGAAACCTGTCGCGCCTCTGTACAGGCCGCGGCCGAAGGCTCAGACCATTTACAAGTCATTATTCTAAGTAATTAGCGAGACCGAAAACTGGGCCCAGCAATGCAAGCACGAAGAATTCTACTCAGGAGATGCCGAAAGCTGAGCGCCGTTCAGGTCGAGGACATAATTTGAGGCTATTCCAGTCCCCACCTACAATCGTTAACATTATATAACTAGGTGCAGTGAAGCGTTTATAGGCTATATAAAAAAAAGACAATTTATGTAGGGATAATAAAGAAAAAAATCTGTCGTTTCGTTTTATCAGTCTCTTTGCGAATATTCTAGATCGTTTAACACCATTGGACCATATTGATTATACTAGCTAAAAAATATCGTACGACATAAATTTTGACTGCAGGCAGGTGGTACCTATGACTATATCAATAAAAACATTTATGATTTGCCGAGATATGTCCTTTGTCGAACAAAAGAAAATAAAGCAATAAACTAAAATTCATTTAGGAAAGAAAATAATATTACGATTTAAAGGATGTAAGCAGTACAGATGGACCCTTAAATTTTATCATTTTACTGAGTCACTAAAAGGTAAAAAATAAAAAAAATATTTCAAAAAATAAAAGAACCCGACTGCAGTGATAGATCAACTGAAAGGGAAAAAACAAGATAATTTTATTTTAAAATGCTAACCTCGATTCAAAAGAGATCATGCTGCTTTACTTGAGGGACAAAATGATATAACTTTATAAGCATTATTTGCTCAAACTGTTGCAGTTATAACTTTATATAAAATATTGCAGTCGGGACCCATTACTGTTTGTTTAAAGTCCTCTAATGGGTCCCGACTGCAACATTTTATATAAAGTTATAACTGCAACAGTTTGAGCAAATAATGCTTATAAAGTTATATCATTTGTCCCTCAAGTAAAGCAGCATGATCTCTTTTGAATCGAGGTTAGCATTTTAAAATAAAATTATCTTGTTTTTTCCCTTTCAGTTGATCTATCACTGCAGTCGGGTTCTTTTATTTTTTTAAATATTTTTTTTAACCAACATTTTAAGGCTGGCTGAAAATTTCCGTTGAAATAAGTCCGCCTTTGTATGTATTTTTCATTACCTACATTGTATGTTCTTTAAGTCGCTATTATGGTTTTATTGCGTAATGAAGAGTAACAAACAAAAAAGGTGTAAGGGCACTTCATATTCTAACACGAACGCTGTCGCAGGCACAGCTAGTATAAAATAATAGCACAACAAATCACTTGTCTCGGTCCAAAATTAGGACAGCCTGTTCTATGGTAACCAGGCAAAGGCTTTGTAACGGTGCAAACCTCTTTACACCATATTTATTTCTTTTTCTATCTATCATTTTCAAATATTTAAATTACGTCACACATTTTTCGATTTCCCTCGTTTTTCATCATTACTACTTTACCCTTCGACCAGATCTGACTATTTTACCTGTTTATACGTTTTTATCCAGTTTTTCTGTTTTATTATACTATTAAATCTACAAATAAAACAACACCTGAAGTCGTTCAAGTTTCTATTATTTTAAAAAACCTATTTTAGAGACTAAATCTCTAAATTCTATTATTTATCAAAGATATACAATATTACAACTTCACAATATGGAAATACACCCAGACCGACGCCATTTGTACAAATAAGAAATCAATATTTCAACGTTAAGAATTTACATTCTGTTTGTTGAATGTCAATGTATAGTGGTAGCAGCTTCCTTGGTCGAGCGAGTTTGTTGTGGACAAACACCACTCTGACCGTCTATGCTTAAAATATGGGTCGTAGGTTCGATTCCCACTGGAGCCCTATCGTTAATTTGTACAAATGGCCTCAGTCTAGGTATGTCTGTGATGTACTTGCGTGATTACCATAATACGTGAAATGAAATGAAAAAGTAGCGCAGAAACTGCGGCTTAATGAACGTTACAAGTCAAACTAGGTGTCCATTTCAAAATCTAGATAACCGTATACCGCGAACCTGAGTGACCGAGGTATACGGACACCTCGGACACTCAGGTTCCCTCACGATGTTTTCCTCGCAGTCTGCGAGTGGTATACTCTTAAGCACTAGATATTAAGTACCTCTGTAAATTACTTGCGATCTATTATCTATCCATGAAAGAAGCACAGACGTTCTAGAATACAAGTATCGATCAGCCGGCCTCCAGCCTCCCCAGCGCTCCCTTTCAGTCAAAATTTCAGGCTCAGACGACCCTCCTCAAGGTCGCAGACGCTCGCACACCGACGCACTCTGACGCACACCGTCTCTACCTGCACAGCGTACGGTTAAACGCGGCCATTACACTTTTAGGCCGAACTTGCACTTGTGCGTCGGTCAGCCCGGTCAGTCGAAATCGTAAAAGTATACAATTACCCTTTTGGTTAGATTAATTGAAATTAAAGCTCTTTGTTGCACACCATACAAATGAATAGTAGGTACATGAAATTTTAGATTTTTATATTGTTTTGTTTTTTTAGGGTTCCTTACGTCAAAAGGAAAAACCGTCGGTCAAGATCCTTTATCTTGGAATTCGTGCAGGTATCGAGTAGAAATTAAAACTACACTTAACATATACTCAGGTCTACAGTTCCTTGAAGTGGTGAAAAAATGAAACTTCCAAGTTGTATTTGTTACGGACTCGCGATTCTCATACATAGTTATATACAATAGCGATTATACATAACTATGAACTCAGTTATGTGTGCCTCTGCTGCGCCTTTGCTTTACGCGTTCTAAGCGGAAAAACTTTTTTTCTATTACATAGTTATATATTAAACGGGTCAAATCGCGATTATTTATTAGGTAAAACATAATTACCTTAATTCTCGACGTTTCGGTAGCGATACAGTTGCCGTGGTCTCGGGGTTTTTTCCATTGTTAATTAAGTTTGTAATCGTTTGTTATACCGGTCCTAATAACACTTATTCGATTTTATTCAGGTCGGTTTTACACAGTCTTCTTTTGTATACAAGTCGATATAGACGAAATATAGTGTCCAGATTGGGTTACTCAAAGTGATGAGTTTGATGATTTTGTCATGGACCCCTTGACAGTTCTCAATAGGGAACTACGGGACCAAATGGGACCATGATGTCAAAGTTACTGACAAAAAAAGAAAAAATTAAATCAGACTAGGAATTGACTAGGAATCAAACCTATTTCCTAGTCTGATTTCATTGTTGACTAGCATGTGGTTCGGAATTATCTCTGAACACACATAAAAATATATGTTCAACTGAAAACCTCCTCCTTTTATTGAAGTATTTTTTGAGGTTAAGTACAATCGGTACGGGAAAGGGAACTTTTGTACACAAATATGCGTAAGCGCAAACTACTCTTGTTTTATTATCATCTTTTATAATGTGTTATTTTTAATATGGATTTTGATTTATCTGAAATAAAATATTATTATTATAAAAACATTTCCAGAATGACAATCGATAGTGTCTAGTCACAGTGCTAGTCTCTAATTGTGACAGTCAAGTCACAGACGAAAGCGTAGGATTTCAGAGTGCCAATAAATCAAACAAAGCCATTTACACCTGGTCTAAAACTGATTCAAAATTACTGAGTTGAGAGTGAAGCTTGTAAAAATGTTATACGAGTTGATTTTCAGGGTTCCGTTCAAGAAGGTTGCGCATTAAATTACTACGCTCACAACATCTGTCTGTTTGTATGACTGGCCTATTGGGGGCTTTTGTCCTGTGTTTTTTTAACCGTAATAGTTAAAACAATTAATAGATTCCACAAAATACCTAAGTGTTGTTGGGCGTTGTAATAAAAACAGGCCCAATGTAACACTCACTGCTGCTTACCGACGTACAGTTACTACCTAGTTCGGGAGACAGAGGCTGCACTCTAAGGGCGAGATAAATAGTCGTTGCTTAGCCCAAGTCCGTACTCAAGCTTCCCTAAGCATTACTTCAGGCTAACTTAGCTAAGTATCAAAGTAGACGTTTGCTTAGCTAAGCATGTTCTTAGGCCAATGCTAAGAATTAGTCCGGGTTTCGCGACTTAGAGAGTGCCAAAGTACTGTCTATGATAGACAAATCGATTCTTAAGCAAGTGCTTTCGCTAAGACTCGTTCTTAGAAGCGACTATTTATCTCGCCCTAAATGTAAAATGTATAAGATAATATAAGAATATTCTTTATTGTAAACCGGAAAAATAGTACAGAAACGGCAGATACAAAAGATCAAATACAATTGGCGGCCTTATTGCTAATAGCAATTTCTTCCGGGCAACCTCAAATTGGAGAATTTGCCGTGGAGGAATAGATACGGGTAGCCGGTGCAAATACGAATATTAATAGACGTTCCTAATAATAAAGACTCTGAGGTTTTCTGGAAGAAATCTCTTTCAGAGATAAGCTCGCCTTTGTACATGTTATTTCTTATGTAATATCCTGTTAAATGCTTCGTGTGCAATAAAGTATACCTAATTAAAAAATAAAGTTACATAAATCATACTTGAATACTTACTATAAATAAATATCTACATAAATATACTTACATAAATAGTGTCTTATAACAAGTATGTGTATGTATGTATGTGTGACATAGCGATTCACGCTCACAAGTGTTTTCTTTCACAGTTGCACAATTTGTTTCTATTTATGTATGAGTAGAATAGTCTTAACTTTGAACGGCCCTTTCGGCATCACGCTGTAGTCGCGGGCACAATAAACCTAACCTAGCCTAAGCAGATAATCTTACTACGGCACTACGGATTGTAGGTATGACGCTGCCAGTGCGAGCGACCTCTGCCGCAGCCAACGAACGGTCTGACATTGCAGGAGGTGAAGAGGACACCCCTCCCCCTCCCACCGCGCTGCAGGCCTCCAGACTGCCTACTGAAGTTACAAACCTAACCCCTCTTAGCGGGGAGGGTAGGCTATACAGCCTAGGAGGGAGGTGTCGCAGCTCTGAAATATTTGTGAGTGAATCTTTGCGTCCAGTTTTGTTTATCGGCGAAGCGCGTTATAGGCTGTCTAAGTGTCTATGTATGTGATAGATAGGTGTACACACATGATAAGTGTCTAGGTAAAGAGTCTACATTTTTAATTATAAAAAAAAAAATTTACCAATACCATTCATGTGCGGTGGGCATGCGTGAAAATTAAGGCTACATAGCCTGTAGATAGATAGGCAGCCTGTCGCTGCAGTGGGATGAATATAGGCTTCATAAAAAATAACAAATCATTTTGAAAATCTGTTGTAAAGACTTTCAGTGTTATTTATAAAAACACGATTTTCCTGATCACGCTTCAGAGGCATATTAAATTAACCGTTATTGCCTCTTTTTCTTTACCACATACATAAAATGCCACTGAGGAGTGTTGAATAGAGAATAGAGAATCGTGTCTCTAATAAGACTGTAAGTATCCCTTTTTTACCACAGACAAATTAAAATTTGTTTAGCTGGGTTTCACGAAGAACTCCTGTTTTCAAAAATAAACTGGATCTCTTATACATAAAGAAAAACTATTGTCAGTGGTTTTGATATCAGACGAGAAAATCTTGCTCATTATGTACTTATCTGAAGTAATTTTTCAGCTGCCTGGGCAAAACTTGTTACTGGCGCCATCTGTTGCACGACACTTGAATTAATATTTACAGCGCCCTCTATGAACTTATACGTGAACTTATATCTCTCGATAGTTCTCACTTGACAGTTGATAAAAGAAAATTCAAATAGATGGCAGCACATGGTCGCTATGAAAAGTTTTCCTTTGGAGAAAATCCTTTGCAGTCCATTGACCATGGCATGATTGACCAACTGCTGATTAGAAAGATGGACACAGTCATTGTTTCTGCAAAGGTCGCAGTCGGCTAAAGGACAACAGACATTTCAACGTCGTCGGGCTAAACATTACAATGTTAGTCATTTATTAAAATAATGAAGGTACCCTATTCTCGATTCTTTATACTTTCTGGGGCTTAAGGCCAGATTTATAAAGAAAAGTACAAACGAAACGTCTGCAATATTTGCAATAATACAACTACAAGCCATTTCGCAGCACAGCAAATTCGAGAAATTAATAGATTAATAATTCATTACCTGGGAGGCGCAAACAACGTCATATTTTTGTTACAATGCCACACGTAATTAAACTTAATAAAGCTTACATATCTAATTATTAGGATTCGAACTGCTGTCGATTGTAGGTATTGTACTATGCTTATTAAGTACCTATGTATTTTCTTTCCGTGGCTAATTTAATTTTGGTTACAAATAAATTAATTTCATTGAATTCATATTTAGATAGCAATTCCTTAAACTGAATCACGACAATTAGGCATAATACATACTTTTAATTTTACGCACATAAAATAAGAAAACAAATATTCAATTAAATATCTTGTCCAGGGGGCGAGTCTCTAAAATGCATAGTTGTTCAATAGAGTCATATTAGTCCGGTAATGGTCGTTTCATTCACAATCTCGGTACTCTAGGAAGCAATCGCATTGCAATGGTTACCCGTGCTACTTAACTCGGCGCCTCGCGCGATTCCATCTTCTTCATGGGAGATGCCTATTTAACTTGCGCGGGTTATATCCCTGGAATGACACAGTACCTACTGCTATTGCTTTGTAGACTACCAAATTGAGGCAAATAACAATATCAACGATATCGTGCTTATACCATTCTATTGAAAAATTATATAAGTATTAGACTCTAGGGCCTGAGTGCTTAGTGCGAGTTTTTTAACTACTCGATCGCGTTAACGTAAACTCATATTTCTATGGCATCGAGGAAGCGCCACCGAGCGACAAGTATGGAAATTAAAATTGCTGAGTGCGAGTTGTAATGGTTTACGTTGAGAAGTGAACACGTTTCCCAGCCAAAACACGGATAAACGCGAGTGCGAGTTGTACTGTGACAGCGTTTTGCCAGTTCGAACGGTTAACTTACTCATACTCACTACTCAATGCTCGATTAACGCGGTAGTAAAGTTATTCGCAGCGGTGGTAGCTCAGTGGGTAGAACCATAGACTGGCAAGCGAGAGCCCCAGGTTCGATCCCGAGTGCGGGCATGTACCAATGACTTTGTTTAATTTCAAAGTTACGTACATTTGCGAATTTGCAGTCGCAATACCACACGCTAACGGTGAAGGAAAACATCGTGATGAAACCCGCGGCTTGGTTGGCTCCGCACGTATTGACTAGTCTTTCCTGTGGGCTAGGCCGACTAAGCTGTCAGGATGGTATAGGTGCTGGGCAAGCCTATACCATCTATAAAAACCATGACCCAGGCACTACAGCGTCGGAGTGATCCCTTCACCCATCTAGTGTGAGTGAAGATACCACTGGACGCTGTATAAATCATCTCATTAAGTAGATGCAAAAAGGCCAATATTATTATTAAAGTTATTCGATTGGATCTGTCAAACTCGCACTCAGGACTTTAATTTGATTCGGTTTTATACAAGTAAACTGCCTACTAAAGTTTGGAGGTAACTCGGTGAAAGCGGTTTTACAACGACTTTTGTCTCACTCTTTTTAACTACCTACTTACAACGAGTCGAGCGGGGTGAAATGTGCAAATCACTGATCAGAGATTGTCATTGTGACGTAATGAATGCACTCTATAGTTTCGCAAACTACCGCCGTACATATACTACTTCGTGTAGTTGACAGACTGTACCGACCTTCTTAAAAGGTTGACTTCAGTAGACAGGTATAATTTAGGTTGTTTCCATAGTATTGTACCCTATACGGGGAATGTACTTAATCTTACTACTATATTACTATTATTAATGCGAAAGTTTGGTTGGATGGACGTTTGTTACTCAATCACTCCAGAACGACTGAACAGAGATAGATTATAATCTGGAATCGGATTAAGTATATTTACTAGATCACTTCTTAGCTCGGAAAATAGAGGAAAAAACGAGAGCACAGATTATATAAAACGTCTCTAAAACACTCCTCAAACACGATTCCTCTAAATACTCCTGAGAGGTAGTTTATTTAGTCGGTGTTTTGTCTTTTCCTCTTATAGCTTTTGATCGATCGGTACAAAAGAAGTTAGAAACATTGCAACATATCTCCGTGGCCTAACCTTCCTGTGATGCAGGAAGAGACCCGTGCCTCACCAGTGGGGACATACAAGGGTTGATATTGTATCGTATATATCTTCATATATCAGCTCTCTCCTCTAGCTCGCTCTAGCTGATTACTCGCCATCCATTTATGGCCAAGCCACGTGAGCCCACTTTCACTTCCCTGCAATATCCTCCAACAGCTGGATAAACAAGATTTTCTCTAAATAACTATATCTTTGTGCGGGAGGCGCGGCTGACGAACGTGTTTCTAGGCTAACAGGTACCGCCTAGTATAATACCAGGCAAATAAGTTGAACAAATGACTTTGACTTCTCATGAACGTCAATTCAAAATTGAATTTTGTAAATCGTGGCTCTCACTAATACTGCCAATGTCTAGTATTTGGCTACACATGTAAATAAATGCAATTTAGTTAAGTAGGTAACAGATTCTTTATGACTACTCACAATATTAAGTATTATTATAGTTAGATATCCTTATCAGCCCTTATATGTCCCCACTGCTGGGGCACGGGTCTCTTCCTGCACCGCAGGAAGGTTAGGCCATATTCCACCACGGAGGCCAAGTCCGGGTGGGTGGAGGATTGTAAAACAGTGGCGGGCCTTACTGTCAGAAGTTATCAAGCCGCTCATAAGGCCTCTGACATGGCTTAACGACTGCCATTACATGATAGCCGGTACCAACTACTCCCAATATTAAGTATTATTATTATAGTTAGATATAGATGAAGCGAAGGTGATCTGTTAGGATCCTGGCAAGTGGCAGTTCCTGGTCTCTGCCTACCCTTCAGAGATACAGACGTGAGGTTATGTTATGTTTATTACTATACGAGTAGTACAAATTATTTTATACATTGGTACTCATGAACGTATTTTGGCTGTTCCGGAGAGAAAAAAATAAAGAGTCGACTATTAGGCGGTACGAAGTTCGCTGGGTCAGCTAGTGAACTAATAATAAAAAGGGTTTGCTTTTACTTGCCATCGCGAACGACTGCGCGGGTTTGTTCAGGTCATATGCCGGGTATAATACTGTGGTGCACATAAACTTGTACATTCACACACTGTACTCGGGTAACGTTGAATTAGGTTGTAAAAGTTGATCTATTGTGAGATTTCTAAAGTCAAATGTTACGGTAGCTCGTAGCCCAAAGAGCATAATAACACGACTAGCCGATATTTGGAGCTTAAACTTGCAGCAAGCTTAAAAGGTTGATTGCGGTTTGATCCAATGTGTAATATAAGCGAATCCGCTTTAGATATCTTAAACGAATTTTTCCGATCGCCAACATTCGTCCATTTGTTGACTATATGCACCCCAAGGTGTTTGCTATACAGTTTTTTTTACAATTCTTTCTTCTTCTACTTCAGGCTATATTATGTGCAGCAGGCTGGACATCGCCCTCCCCTAATGAGCGCCATAACGCCGTGTCTTCAGCTTGCCGCATCCGGCATCTGCCAGCAGTTTTTCGCAATTCTTTAGATGTCCTAAATTCCTTGTATACTCAAAATAATACAATACAGATATTCGGAAATTTGCGATCCAAAGAGGATAGATAGACAGTTAGATAGATAGAGAACACTTTATTGCACAACCAGAAAAAGAATACAACAATGATTTCTTAATTCTAAGTAATGTTATACAATTGGCGGTCTCCTTAATTTGTAACCAAAAAATGGACATTTATCAAACAGGAAACGGGACATAATCACAGGCATTATAAAGAGCCCATTAACATACCTATATACCTAGGTAATACATATTACGTAGGTATATAGTATATACCTAATCGGAAGAGACAATTTACATCAGTTGGGTACATGTTGATTATATTTACAGTACTTACCTACTGTGTTAGAAGTTTTATCCAGTCTGATTCACAACTTATAAACTCACTGACTTTGTGGTTCTTCCTGAATATTATACTTAAGAACCGGTTCTTAATGTCGGTCTGTGATCCCACAGTAGAATAATATAGACAGTATAATTGTATAATTGTTAACTGTATTACTGAATTAAGGAATTAATTGATCTGAGCACTAATTATAAGGTTTGACAAATTATATTCTTTTTAATGTACTAACCCGTGCTTAGGATAATATAGAGAATTATTCTCTGTAAGTAATGCAGAGAATATTGTGAAGAGGTTCGAAATTTCACTGATGCCGGTGAGTCGCCCATTAGCTTAGTTGGAAAGGCGCTGGCACCTGGCACGGATAGTCAGGGATTCGGGGTTCGAATCCCGACATAGGTGAATTTTTTAGCCTCTAAATAGGTTTTTTAAAGGTTTCTCAAAAACTTACATTGATACTATTTTTATTTTTAATGCACTAACCCGTGCGAAGGACAAATTTAAAAACCTATTTAGAGGCTAAAAATTTTCACCCATGCCGGGATTCCAACCCGCAACCTCTGGCTATCCGTGCCAGTGCTCGTCCAATTGAGCCAATGGGCGACTCACCAGCATCAGTGAAATTTCGAACCTCTTTACACTATTCTCTGTATTACGTACAGGCAGCGACATCTGGCTGAAGAAGATTCACTTACAGCCCCGACTACCTACTTTGCAGTTAGGTTTTACATCGGAACGATATCACTGTACCCACATGATTATACTGTTTTTATACTAACCCGTGCTAAGGACAAATTTAAAAACATATTTAGAGAATAAAAATTTTCACCCATGCCGGGATTCGAACCCGCAACCTCTGGCTATCCGTGCCAGCGCTCTTCCAATTGAGCCAATGGGCGACTTACCGGCATCAGTGAAATTTCGAACCTCTTTACACTATTCTCTGTATTACGTACAGGCAGCGACATCTGGCTTAAGCAAATTGCATCACTTACAGCCCCGACTACCTACTTTGCAGTTAGGTTTTACATCGGAACGATATCACTGTACCCACATGATTATACTATTTTTATTTTTAATGCACTAACCCGTGCTAAGGACAATTTTAAAAACCTATTTAGAGGCTAAAAATTTTCACCCATGCCGGGATTCGTACCCGCAACCTCTGGCTATCCGTGCCAGCGCTCTTCCAATTGAGCCAATGGGCGACTCACCTGCATCAGTGAAATTTCGAACCTCTTTACTCTCTGGCTATCCGTGCCTCTAAAGAATGTTACTTGAAAGGCGGTGGCAGCGGAGCGGTAGAGCGGCGGCTTCTCAATTGGGAGGTCGTGGGTTCGATTCCCGGTATGTACTTATGTATGGCTTTTCTCCTAAGTTTTATACATTTGTGAAATTATAGTAGCATTACCATTTGCTAACGTGAAGGAAAAACATCGTGAGGAAACCCTAGTGTCTGAAGTGTTAACATACCTCAGCGCTTGCTACGTACCTACAATGGCCCAACTATGAGGCTAAGTGCGGAAATGTCAGGTACTAACTAAATGTTATTTGTTTGTTGGTTTGTTAATTTGTCAATTTTACGGTTTATTTGTTCGTTAGTTCGCAACTATTGCGTTAGAACCCCTGGTCTCTGTCTACCCCGCTGGGATACAGGCGAGAGTCTATGTTATGTTATGTGTGAAGTTGAGTGTCTATTAATGAAATGATGGTACATGAAACGACTTACCTACATAGCATGCAACACTATCACGACATGTCAGGTGGAACAACAAGTGATTGTAGCACGATAGGAAACGCTGCAAAAATCCAAGGTTGTGAGGAGCGAAATAAAACAAAATAGGCAAGTATTTATTACATTTTGTTCTAGTTTATAATAACATGTTTTTGTAGCTAATAATCGACCCACTGCAGCGCAGAGGACTTCTCTCAGAGAGAGAGAGTTTGGGTTTAATTACTACGCGTGCCCACCGCGGATTGGCAATTTCAAGCGCTGAGGTATTTCAACGCCTCAGATATTCAGGTTTCCTCACGATGTGTAACATAATAAACGCTATAGTATTTTGTACTTTTGCGTGTATTGCGTTGACTTGCCATCCAAACTAAATAAAAAAATATCTAAGCCTCATTTCTTCTTCTTCTTCTTGGTCGGTACACTCTTGACGTGGGCAGTCGTGGTCCTCATCGATAGCAACCCTTGTATGTCCCCACTGCTGGGGCACGGGTCTCTTCCTGCATCGCAGGAAAGTTAGGCCATACTCCACCACGGGGGCCAAGTCCGGGTGGGTGGAGGATTGTAAGACAGTGGCGGGTCTTACTATCAGAAGTTATCAAGCCGCCCATAAGGCCGCTGACATGGCTTAACGACTGCCATTACTTGGTACCGACCAACTACTCCCAATATTAAGTATTATTATTATAGTTACATATAGATGAAGCGAAGGTGATCTGTTAGGATCGTGGCAAGTGGCAGTTCCTGGTCTTACTCTGACATGGCTTAACGACTGCCATTACACGACAGCTGGCACCAACGGCTTAACGTGCCTTGCGAAGGATGAAAGCGCTCGGAAAAATGGTCCTCATGTAGAGGCTTTATTATAGGCTGATGGTGCATGCCTCACGATATTTTGTCATCAGCCTCACAACACAGATCAAAATCTAGCGCTGATATCACAGATGTGTTGAAACCAACGGATAACTCTACTATATTTTATCAGCCACGCCGGCAGTAACTTTGAAGATATAGTAGCAATACCACTAGCTAAGATAAGATAAGATAAGATAAGAATATTCTTTAACGCTAACGGTGAAGGAAAATATCGTGAGGTAATTTGAGGTTTTCAAATACCTCAGCGCTTGAAATTACTAATCCGCGATCCACATACTTTCTCTCTGAGAGAAAGGCTGTGCCCTAGAGTTAGGCGTTTATAGACTTCACAAAAAACTTGTTTAGACGTAAGTTTTTTGAAGTCAGTGCGACTGATAAATCTTTTTCATTCGAACATCGGAGCGAATGGTTTTTCCGTGTGTAGCTACGTATGTATTTCCCAAGGTGACCACATATCTTTCAAAACGTTGACCGCACTCTTTCCAAACTTGTTTATTTACGTATGTCGGTATCACGCCTTAACTTACATAATAAATGCGTAAACCTTACGAGGAAAGCGTACCAACACAGAAGTTGAGCTCAATACTGGCTGTATAGACTGACTTTTTTTTAGCGTGTCGGTGGCAAGCCAACGTGGTGAAAGGATTTGCCAATCAGGGTATGGGACTCGCTGATTGTTGCCCAGGGTGCGCCAGTATACGGGCTCAGTGAGTACGTCGTTGCATCCTTCATTCACACATTCATCCTTCTATAGACTGATTGTATAGAAGACTGTGGTTTTATAGACTGTGGTTAGTTGATACAGCCCTCATAACATTACTCCCGTACGACATCTTAGGGAGAAGGCAGTGGCTGAAAACCAGCGCTGTCCGGGGCTGACCCGGGCCAGCACTGAGCCGCCTTTTGCCTTATTTTATAATACCTAGTTTTAAGTCTTACTTTGTTTAAGTTGTTTTTGTGATGAGGCAATAAAATTCTTTTTCTTATTATAATTATTATAAACAAGGCCGTGAGTGTATTAGGTGTTATCAGCGCTTGAAATTGCCAATACGCTGTGAGCTTGCGTCTTAACTTTATCTTTGAGGCTGAAGAAGGCTTGTGTTCTGCAGACGTTTAAGCTCCATAAAAAACGTATCCGATATTTCTCTCAGCGAAGTTTTTGCTCTCGGAAAATTCTTCACTGGTTTATGTACTTCTATACGTCTGTGTAAAAAATGTAATTGAACCGTTTGTTTACCAAATAAATAAAATTAAAAAAACTATTGGCAGTGGCAGTTGGGTTGAGTGGCAGTAGAATGTAAGTTTGTTGCTCGTTCTAGGTTCTTCTTATAGAGGTAAATAAAAAATGAAAATTTAACAATAATGTCAATTTATTTTTGTTAAACTAAACGGAATCCAGTTCTGCGTTGACACGTGAAGTTGCACGACCTAGGTATCTTTTGGCAAGATTGCCATTTCAGATTCCTCCTATTTTAGTGATACCACAGAGGAAATAAGTGATACAGCACTAAAAATACTGTTTGATAAAATTATACTCCGTTCTTACTTTACTTTCATACAATATATTTTTCCATATTCAAAGCCACGCTAGGCACACCTTCTGCACCTACACGTTTTGAGAAAACCGAATGTATCTGAGACGAATTGTATTGTTCCACCGATGGCTATCACGAAAGTAGGCGCTTGCGCTGACCGTGATTACGCGCATTTACATAATATTTGAGTGCGCACGCGTCGGTCAGTGTGTCAGCGGAGCACAGGCTGCACTAAGGGCCGCTTACGCTGACACTGATAGTTCTTTCACTTTCATCCATCTTGATGTGTAGCGTTATTTTGTTTAATACAAAATACGCTAACAAAATGTTTTGATGGCTCCATTTAAATGCTGCCTGGGTAGACCGATTGCACGAGTCACGCGTTTGAGGCGATAAAATCGGTCCGGCTCATGGAGGCTTTATGTCGAAATACCTCATTTTCCTAATATCTAAAAGTCAATGTCAAAATATGACTATAAATGTACTAGAAAGTACCACTTGTGTCATTTAAAATGCGCGGAGGATGCATAGGTAACTAAATATTCAAAATAAATCTTCTTCTTTGTCTTTGCCTCAACCCATTATTTGGGGTCGGCTCTCCTCGCTCTTTTGCTCCAGTATTTTCTGTCCTGGGTTGTCCGCTAGCTCAAGTGGGTTCGCTCCAAGTCCTTTGTTACCGTGGCCCACGAGGTGGTTTGTCTACGTCCTCTAACTCTATTAATGGATGGTTGGCCTGTTTGACGACATGATTTTCTTCTCGTCTCATCTCATCACATGTCCGTACTGTCTAAGCCGTGTCTCTGTGAGCTTCTCTGTAATCGGGGCCACTTTGAAACTGCCTCTGATTTGGTCTGATAAGTATTCAAAATAAATCTAGTTAGACTTTGCTAATGCTAGTCTATTGATTCTACCTTATTACACAAAATACCTATACGCAAGCCGAAGTGGATAATTGGTAAAAATAGTGACAAAAAGCGACACATGGCGGTGCGTAATACCTACTCGGCTGCGGCTGTCGTCCGGATCTTCTGTAACTTGCAGCTGCCTGTATGGATTGAATTGTCAGTGTCTCAGGTCTCAGGCACTCTACTTTTAGGAGTGGTCAAAAATGGCCCCCAGTTTCGTCCGCCTAGGAATACCAGTAGGTATGTCCTACGATTGATTGGAAGTGATAATTCCTTTGTGGTGATAGTGTTATCCACCCTATATCTTAACCTCTTTTTGCAAAATAACAATAGAAAACTATGGTTATTTTCAAGCAGGACTTTAATAAGCTCTGGCCCAGGCACTGGCAATGACAGGAAATTTGGTATTTTCTACTTCTTGACTCGCAATCAACCCGCTCTGTTCGCCCCTTGCTACACAGTCCACTGCTGTGTCGGCCTAGCGAGCAGTGCCTCGATACTGATTGTGCATTAAAGACCATGACCGATACATCGTCCGGTCTCGATATCAACCCTTGTATGTCTCCAATGCTGGGGCGCGGGTCACTTCCTGCATCGCAGGAAGGTTGCGCCATTCTCCACCACCGGGGCCAAGTCCGGGTTGGTGGAGGATTGTAAGACAGTGGCGGGTCTTACTGTCAGAAGTTATCAAGCCGCCCATAAGGCCTCTGACTTGGCTTAACGACTGCCATTACAAGACAGCCGGCACCAACGGCTTAACGTGCCTTGTGAAGCACGGAAGCGCTCGGAAAAGATACCACTAGCGATAGTCACGGGACGGGCACCCATCCTGCACCTGGCCGCGCCTGTTGTTGCTTAACGCAAGAGATTGATTCCAATCACTCGGTTCGACTAGGCCACGAGCGCTTCATCATGCAATTCATCATCAATGCTTCATGCAATTGTCATTGTGCCACAATGCATTAGCAGAATCTAATAGGATCTGGTGGGTAACGTTGCGTTTGCCAGTTCGTGGTCTCCACTCGGTACTATTGGTGGTACTATTCTTCGGCATATGTGAGCTGACGGAAGCTTACTGCCGTTCCATGGTGACCTTGATACGGCCGTATTTAAAAGATAATTTGTTTGGAAGCGTGTCAGAGACGTATTAGCCGTCAGATCTGCGTGGGAGTTGATCGATTCCGTCTCAAAGAAAAACACTTAAATCGCCTTAGCAATTGAGATTTTATGGAAGTATTTATACTGTTTTTACAGCTTCTAAATTGTGAATTCATCAAATAAGTTTTAGATTACCTCTTCAGATTTTCCAAAAAATAATCAGTGGACATTAAACTTATTTAACTAACTGCCAAATAGTGAGTTGCAAGCTAACTTGCAAGCTCACTCGACAATAAAGACTAGCCTCAAGGCCGATTTACACGGATCCAGTGCTCCACAAAGAAATTATTTTAACAATCTGACACCAACGCCACTCGTAATGGTTAGATTAAGCGTAAATAAAAGTTACAATAAATATATATATTTTTACGTCAAACTTCGCAAGTGTTGCGCGTCAGATGCATTTAACAGCGCGATTCAAGAGGATCTGTTTAATGGCTAGTTTCTCTATTCAACGATTTATAAATGATCTATTATATATTTGCCTATTTACTATTTTGGGGACCTTTTATCAGTATATCTTCTATAATATAAAAATGAATCGCTGAATGTGTTGGTAAGCGCAAATCTCGAGAGCAGCTGAACCGATTTCGCTAATTCCTTTTTTAAATATTCCTTGAAGTACGAGAATGGCTCTTACGGAGAGAAAAATAAAATAATAACTAAAGAATTAGGCGGTACGAAGTTCGCTGGTTCACCTAGTTACATATACACGGGTTAGTATGCAGCAGCCGCCTTTACATTATATTAATTGCATGTATTTAACTCATAGTTAAAAACAAATTATGTAGTAGTATAGACATGTTTGTACCGAACTTAACTGTATTCATCTAGTATAGCAAGAGCGGGGCTTCCTGGCACAGGTGTCTATACACTTAATAGGAAGTCCCCACTACAGTGTAAAATTAATGTTAAGTTGATAACGAAATAAATATTTTTGTATTTTTTTACATCACAGTTTTTATTGTACCAATCATGGTCTACTATATATTCGGGGAATTTTCGGATGGAAGAGGGAGTATAGGGTGGTGGGGTGTTGCTTGCTTGTAGAATGAATCCAGTTTGCTTTTGTGGACGATTACGACATGTCACTGTCGTACCAGGTAATGGATATCAAACAGTGGACTGGCCATATCTCGCGAAGAACCGACAACCGTTGGAGTAAAAGTGTTCTTGAGTGGAGACCGCGACTCGGCAAACGTAGTGTAGGACGCCCTCCGATCAGGTGGGATGAAGATCTGCGAAAAACTGCCGGCAGATGCTGGATGCGGCAAGCTGAAGACAGGGCGCTATGGCGCTCATTAGGGTAGGGATATGTTCAGCAGTGGACTAATACCTATAGCCTGAAGAAGAAGAAAGAAAGCCCTAACTGAGGCGACATGTTTTCGTTGCATGCGGTTTTAGCAAGTGACCACCTGAAAAAAATTTCACGCCAAGTAGTTCTTCACTCGATCTATTAACGTAGCTACACTGGATCTGTGTAAATTACTCTGAAGCTCTGGGGTACACAGGAAGGGCGTGGGACGAGGTCGCGAAAAGACACAACGCGTTTTATAGAGTAGGCGCCCTCGCCCCGTCCTTTCTGCGTCCTGTGTTTCTTTGGTACATTTTGTATGAAGGTAACTAGAAAAGACAATACGTCTATTCCGCGCCCTCGCCCCACATCCTTTCTGGTGCTTTCTACGTGGCCGAGGTCTTAAAACTAAGTCCGATTGTATCGCACTTGATGACCATTCAGATCTGGGCTAATGGTCGCCCCTGCGATAGCACTTTTGCGTGACCGTTTCAAAAGTGAGACCGCGCAGTGGAAATTCCTCCGGTCAGTTTGTGAAATATCGTTCTTGCTGTGTGTAAGCAGACGGCGAATGGGTGGTGTTATGTATGATTATCTCAGCTTGGGCTCGCTTGTTGCAATAGTGTTGCAGTTATTAGCAAAGTAGGCCTATGTGTAGACAAGCGACGAGCGAGTGGAGAGTAGGTACCTACCTTTAGATGCTGGCAAACATTTTGAGCAAAAACTTGCGCAAAGGAGGAAATGTAGAAATGTATATCTAGAGATATACGAGTGGGTGATGAGAGCGGCTTGCGCTAAGTCACCGGTAATGAGTAAGTATATAGATAAATGTGTCCTCAGGGTCGTTAAGCCGTGTCAGAAGTTCTATGGGCGGCTTGATAACTTCTGACAGTAAGGCTGGCCACTGTCTTACAATCCTCCACCAACCCGGACTTGGCCCCCGTGGTGGAGTATGGCCTAACCTTTCTGCGATGCAGGACGACCCGAGCCCCAGCAGTGGGTACGTAAAAGTGTTGATATCGATCGAACGTGTTCTATTTAAATATATTACATGATAGCCGGCACTAACGGCTTAACGAGCCTTGCGAAGCACGGAAGCCCTCGGAAAAATGCCACTAGCGGTAGTCACGGGACGGTCACCCATCCTGCACCTGACCGCGCCTGTTGTTGCTTAACTCAAGTGATTGATTCCAATCACTCGGTTCGACTAGGCCACGAGCGCTTCGAATAGAACACGTTACATATTCTATAGTAAGGCGTCGAATAACCAATTACTTGGTTTGACTGTGGGAACAGTCCCCTTTACAATATTTTTACCAGAGATTTTACAATCCTTGTTTAATTATTTACATAAGATGCACACTAAACTTTCTGCTAATACGGATAACTTAACAATTTTTTTGGAATTATCATTATTTACTTCTTTTTTTTAACTAAAACTTCCAATCATTACTTATTAATAATATTAGTTCATATGAGGTACTACAAACATAGGTTAGATTTAGTTATACTAACTTTGTGGGTGTTTTACGTCTGAAATAAAGAAATAAATAAGTGCACAGATTTATTTAGTAAATAATAGTGTTAAGTTGACACAATCCTGCCATATTACGGCGTCAGAACTGCAAGTTGGATTTAATAATAAGTACTAATAACTTCTACTCAACACAATCCCTTGTCGTAGTGCCCAACTAGGTCACGGTAACCAGGCAAGGATATCACAAACATGGAAATTCACTCATACTAAGGCCACTTGTCCAATTCATGTAAAGTAGCCTCCAGAAGTGCGGCATCCAGCGAGAATCGAACTCACGCCGTCCGGCTCGGCCGTCAGTTGTTACCACTAGACCAACGAGGCAGTAAAGTCATCTAATATTGGATAGTTGCATGTCTAGCTACCAACATTTGTTTATTTATAAAATCATTCATAAAATACACTGTCATAACAGGCAAACCCCAAATCGATCAGCATTAGTCTTATTGTAAAATAGTGTGTCACAATTAAAAACCTAACAGTTAAAACTTAGTTAATTAAAATCGTCAATTATATAATGTCAATTAAATTGTTAAAAAAAATATTACTCGTAAACAATATTAAGAATAAACTAAATTAATTTAAAAATAAATAATAGCGTTAAATAAATACTGCTTTCAAATAAAAAATAACATTAATAAGCAATTCACATACCAAATTATTATAATTTACTTTTTTAACTGTTGAAAACTCCCTATCTACACAACAGCCCTGTCATAATCGTAGTGATTGCATGAATACTTCTTGAATACGTCTACATGTCAATTGCTAGCAAATACTCGGGATGTGCTAAAAACGCACATGCAGCATTTAGCTGAGCATGTCCTTATTATCGCATAGCGTATTTATTCACTTAATTAACTAAGTAATTTACTTAGTCTATTTTATGTTTTTTTTTTGTATTTTTTTTGCGATTATAAACAATTTTTCAATTTCCATTTCAATTTCAATATATGTAGCCTTCCTAACCCTTTACCAGGCAGTGGCATAGCAGTTGATACCTTAAATTAAACCTGAATGACATTGAAATAAAGTACAAATGAAATGAAATATGTACACAGCCCGCTAAAGGGATTAAAGGGCTCACGAGGCGATTCCTAAACACACGTAGTTTGGTTTTAATTCTCAGGTAAAATGTTGAAACTTGTTTAATAGGCTGAGACGACATAAATAGAGGTTTGACGTGGTCTAAAATTGCGAATAAACAAATTAAAAAGAAATTTGAGCACTTTAAGAAGGTTCTATAAAAAGGCTTATGAGGCTCTAATCGTTTTTTAATTCCATCAATTCCAAACACGATCAAACCTCCATTAGTGATTTCCAAACATATTGGTAAAGTTTCATAGCGTTCAAGCATGTTGCTTTTAAAATTGAAACCAAATTGGGGACCGCGGTACTTTGGTACAAGTTGCCTAGATTGCGATTTCAACCCTGAATGTCCCCACTGCTGGGGCACGGGTCTCTTTCTGTATTGCAGAAGGTTAGGCCATACTCCACCACGGGGGCCAAGACCGGGTTGGTGGAGGTTTGTAAGACAGTAGCGGGCCTTACTGTCAGAAATTATCAAGCCGCCCATAAGGCCTCTGACATGGCTTAACGACTGCCACTACGTGACAGCCCAGCCTACGTGGCACCCACGGCTTAACGTGCCTTGCGAAGCACGGAAGCGAAGGACAAGTTGCCTCAGTCTGGGTGTATTTTCATGTTCGTGACGTCCTTGCCTGGTTACCATAGCACAGGGTATCCTAGTCTGGGACCAAGCCCTAGAGTCTAATAATGTACTTACATAGTTTTTCATTAGAATGAAATAAGCACGATAATAGTTGATATTTGCCTCAATTTGGTAGTATAGAAAGCAATAGCAGTGTAATGTAATTCCAGGGGTATAACCCGCGCAAATAAAATAGGCATCAAGGTGATCGAATCGCGAGAGGCGCCGAGTTAAATAGTACGGATTATACCATTGCAATTGGATTTGTTACCCATGTTACCCGAAGGCGGCGGCTTACACTTTACATTGTACATTGACATTCAGCAAATAGAATGTAAATTCTTTACGTTGAAATAAAATTATTTGAATTTGAATTTGAATTATTATATATTATATATTGGATTTGATAGATTACCCATAGTGTGAATGAAACTACCATTACCGGACTAATATAATTACCGGACTCTATTGAACAACTATGCATTATAGAGACTCACCCCCCCTCTTCAAGTGATTGTGCTGTGTATTTAAGTTAAGGTGCCTCACGAAACTATCATGTGCATACCATACCATAACTCATACCCAGCCTGACACAGGAAACACCTTCTACAACGTAAGCATATATTAGCAGATACCTAGTCGACACACCATAAAACTCTACAAATAATACTGTTCCTTACCCTGACAGTCGATGCCCTATAATCACAATCGACCATTTGGTTGCGTACAAGTTACATCGACGCGACGGAGCTGGAAATTACGACAGACCAGTGAAGGGTCGCCTCGGTGCATCCTCAATTGTAGGTACCTGTACAAACGTACTATATGCGGCACGTCGATCTGTGTGTAAGCTAGCGGCCACACAAAAGGGGCGCAGAAAAGACGCGTCTTTGTGCGTTTTCGCTCAAAAGTAGCGTGTACAATGTACTGAAGCACTGTTTGAAATGTACTAAAGAGACGGGACGTAGCGCCCTCGCCGCGTATCTTCTGTACGGACAGAAAAGACGCGGCGAGGGCGCGATTTCTAAACAACGTGTCGCGTCTTTTCCGTGTCCCCATCCCAAGCCCATTCTGTGTGTCTGTTGGCTAAGGTGTAGCGAAATCTATGGGGCGGCATTTTATGGCATTTTTCCGAGCGCTTCCGTGCTTCGCAGGGCACGCTAAGCCGTTAGTGCCGGCTGTCATGTAATGACAGTCGTTAAGTCATGTCAGAGGCCTTATGAGCAGTTTGATAACTTCTGACAGCAAGGCCCTCCAGTGTCTTACAATCCTCCACCAACCCGGACTTGGCCCCCGTGGTGGAGTATGGCCTAACTTTCCTACATGCAGGAAGAGACCGGTGCCCCAGCAGTGGGGACATACAAAGGTTAATATCGATATCAAATGTGGAAGAGCCAAAAACAAGGGTCGTCTCAGGGGAACTCACTTCGACCAAATTTGGTTACATGTATTGACGACGGGCAAGATAAAAATACCTCAAATCGGCGAGCATGCATGCAGTGACTAATGAAGCGTTGCTGAATCGAAAGTGGTTTGTTAGTATCGCGGTAAGTTGATAACCCCTCCGAGATACAATATAATAAATTATTTTTATAAAAAAAATGAGTTAGCTCATTTTTTTTTAAATTAACAAAATATCTGCGTGATTTGGCAAAGTCTGGTTATGAGAGTTGAGGGTTTTTTCTCTATGTTTACACATACGTAAAACAATATTTTTTTATTCATTTGGGGTAGATCTATTTATCTATAATCAGCCCACATCAATCCACCGCTAGGCATAGGCCTCCTTTTTACTGCGCCATTCCTCACGGGGGTACATTCTTTTCATTTCTCATACTCGGAAAGTAGGTTTGTGTTGATCTGATTATTGGGTGGTAAATACTGCTTCCCTCCATAGGGAGGGAAAAACTCCTACAAATTACTTCCCACATGGGCGGAATGAACTTTAAAAATAGAACTACTGTCAGTTGTGAAGAGTTTTTGTAATAAAAATAAGCTTTTAAAAAAAACTAATTAAAAAAAATACTGCGGCCATGTGAGTTTCTAAACAGCCAGTGTGAATTTAGCGCAAACTTCTTTAAGCGGAATAAGCTGCAACAATTACGAGGTGAGTTCCATATTTAAAATGGAAAAAGTCGACTTAAATTGGCGGGTACCTACTAATCTGCTATAGTATCTGTAAGTATCTGTGACGGAATTAAAAAAAATTGGTAATAATCGTGTGATCACAGAACAATGTGATAATCTTTTATGCTAAGATTTGAATATTAAAAATGAGTTTTTATTTTCCTCATAATCGAAATGAAAACTAGAGTGTTTAACATGGGTAAAAGAATCAATTCCTACTCGGACTATAGTCGAAATACCTCGGGTATCGGTTCCTTTCTACCCTCGTTAAGCAATCTACTATTACAGATATCATCAGTTTTCGTAGGTGTAACCTACCTACATGCAAAAAGTTTGCGACCTAAGACGTTGTGGCTTTAAGACGGGTTCGGTAGTTCAAAACGCAAGATATGTATCATGAGTAGTTTAAACTACCTGTATTTATCATAAATAGTTTATGTAATAAATCACTCCAAAATTATATTGTTTACTGGCAACCTTCCTTTGTCCACATCATCGTGGGTTAGCTGGAAGAAAATACTATCTAGTAGTAAGCTCGCCTTTGTACAAATTATGTTTTAGTGCAATAAATAATTTTTCATTCATTCATACAACCCGGGAGATAGAGAGAGGTAGTTTTTGACAACGTTGCGTTCCAAAATGCAATTTTAAGTCGACGTAATCTGTCAAATCGAACCTCTCGGTTTGGGACAAGTCGAGTACCAGTACCGGATCACAAAGAGATAGAATCTAACTACTTTCAAACCATAAAAATATAGAGGCACAGCCGGAAGTAAGACAAAAAGTGAAACGGCTGCCTATCATGCGATGCTATTGAAATTAATTAGCTTGTACTACTAACCTGGCTAGGAAGTAGACATCTCGTGACTGGAAACAAAACAATTGTATTAGGCCTCTGCTGGACATAGGCCGCCCCAGCCGCTGTCAGCAATCTGCCTCAGACAGCATACAGGGCCCAGATTTTTTGAAAATAAAAATTTTTATTGACCAGAATAAGACATAACAATGTATAAAGTAACTCTAAACCCCAAACTACATTAAATTGTATCTTGAGGAAAAGTTCTCCATTCGGGTTGAACTTAAATATATTACAATATAGTAAAATAAAATAAAAATTTACGTGCGTACAGCAAAACTATGATATGGCTCAAATATATTTAAAATTAAATAAACCTACATGAGACCTGATAACTTCTGACAGTAAGGCCCGCCACTATCTTACAATCCTCCACCAACCCGGACTTGCCCCCCGTGGTGGAGTATGGCCTAACCTTCCCGCGATGCAGGAAGAGACCCGTGACCCAGCAGTGGGGACATACAAGGGTTGATATCGAAACCTACAATATTAAAATATTACATAGATACGAAAGTTCTAAAAGTTTTATAGAATAAAATAATATACTATTACATAAACATAGGTGCAAGCTTGTTAGAATTAATATAACCTACGTACAACTGTAGAACAGTTGATAGAACAGTGTGATAGATTCTCCGTTATGAAGTATACAAAGTAACTTTCTGGATTTAATATTTGCTACCCAATTTAATTACGATTTAGGTAGGTTGTCAAAAAGATTGGGCTTAATTTATTTTGTAAATGCATTGTGAAAACCTATTTAGAGGCTAAAAATTTCACCCATGCCGGGATTCGAACCCGCAACCTCTGGCTATCCGTGCCAGCGCTCTACCAATTGAGCCAATGGGCGACTCACGGCATCAGTGAAACTTCGAACCTCTTTACACTATTCTCTGTATTACGTACAGGCAGCGACATCTGACTTAAGCAAATTGCATTACTTACAGCCCCGACCACCTACTTTGCAGTTAGGTTTAACATCGGAACGATATCACTGTACCCACATGATTACACTATTTTTATTTCTAATGCAATAACCCGTGCTAAGGAATGCATTGTAGTTTCCTGACAACTGTAAGAACAAGGCTATTTCATTTCACTGCTGCTTAAAGCCTACGCGATCGCACGTATAAAACCGTCAATGCTATGAAAACACACGCACTAGAGTCTAATACTTACCTACTTAGTTGTTCAATAGAATTATATACGCATGATATTAGCCTCAATTTGGTTATAGACTACCAAATTGAGGCAATAGCAGTACCTACAATGTCATTTCAGGGGTTTTCCCGTGCAAATTTTAAAGGCATATCTCGCGAAGAAGATCGAATCGCGCGAGGCGCCGAGTTAAGTAGCATGGGTAATACCATTGCAATGCGATTGGTTACTAGACTACCGATAGTGTGAATGAAACGACCATTATCGGACTAATATGACTTTATTGAACAATTACGCATTTTAGAGACTCACCCATCAGGTCACGTGGCCCTAACATTTATCTCTTACTGTAGATAGATAGAAATAGAGGACACGTTATTGTACATAAAAATGGAAATTACACAGATATTTCTTAACCTAAGAGTACAGACGGCGGCCTTATCACTAAAAATGATCTCTTCCAGACAACCTTTGGATGGACTGGACCAAACTTTTTATGTACATTTCAATAAGTCATACACCTTAGAGTCGTAAACGAATTATTTGCTAATGAACTATAAATGGGCTCCCAGGTTGGCGTCCAATGCTCCGTTCGTCAGTTTGTCATTTCTATCGACTGCAAATCACAATTACCTATCGACTATCGGTTTTTTAGCAGATGTGACCAGCCCACTGTCATTGCCACTTCAACTTGGTAATGTTAAAGGCATTGGAAAAAATCAATGCTCTCAGTCAACTCACTTCTTGAGCTCATTTGGTGCGACATTGCGTTGAAAAGATTCGCACACGAAAAGCTACTTAATTTTAAAAAAACTATTTTAAAATTTAAAAAAAGGCCAATTTTAAAAACCTATTTAGAGGCTGAACATTCCACCCATGCCGGGATTTGAACCAGTGCCCTCTGGCTATCCGTGCCAGTACTCTTCCAACAGAACTAATGGGGGACTCACGGGCATCAGTGAAATTTCGAACCTCTTTACAATGCTCTTTGTTACGTACAGGTTAGGTTTAAACAGGTTTTTTAAAATTGTCAAATTTTAAAAAACCTATTTTTAGGTTGTTCTGTACTGTGTACAGTGGCCCAACTATGAGGTGAAGTGCGAAAATCTCAGGTCAATCTGCAACTACTACTAGTAATGACTGAAAATCAGCGCCGAAGGCTTGTCCAGCATATTGCTGAGTCAGTTGCCATTTATAGCAGCAGTGACACTCCGTGACCTATCGTTTTTCTTCCTTTTTTTCCGTTTTTTGTGAATGTTATGTTTAGTCATATGTTTTAAGTTTGTTTGTTACTGTGGTGTGTGCACTGTTTCTGTAATAAACTAGCTGACCCAGCGAACTTCGTACCGCCTAACCGTCGATTCTTTATTTTTGTTCTTTCTGTATGAAGTAATATCGTACTTCAAGTAATATTCTAAAAAAAGAATTAACAAAATCTGTTCAGCGGCTCTCGAGATATGCGCTTACCAACAAATGCAGCAATTCATTTTTATATTATAGAAGATGTTTTTTCTCTTCTTGTTCGAATGCAAAGTTCGTAATAGTGGCCGTCCAAACCTCGTTATCAGTTATTTATCGAGGAACGTCAACGCTCTACAATGACCGTAATTTGGTCCTTGTTACGTTATCAAAAGAGACCTTTGTCCCAGGACAGGACGTAAACAACTCGCCCTCCGTGCTATTATTTAATCTATGTCTCTACTACTACTCTACTGAGCCTGGATTGCTCGGTAGATAGTGAATACAAATAGGCTCTACGTAACAGGTTACATTACATAGGTACTACATACATAGAGATACATTTAACTCTTTGTCATTGAATCACAAGCTACAGAAGAGGCGTAGAAGCCAAAACAGTTTGCTTATTGTGGTTTGAAGACTACCGATCGCAAAAGTGCACCAGATAAATATCAGTGATAAATAAACAATAAAAAAAAAATAATTCTTACAGCGAGGGGCAAAAAAGTCTGTAGAAAAGAAGTAGTTCTACTCTTTAATACAAACATCTTATGTGCGTACAAAATAATTATTAATATATTTTAGTTTTTTTATGGGCAGTCAAACATTTTTATCGTTATCTTATGCATAACCCGAAAACTGTTTCTTCGGGACAGTTAATCCAGCGACCACACAGAAGGAGGAGGTGGGGCACGGAAAAGACATCGCCACCTACTTGAAGCGCTCTTAGCTGACCATCCTGACCGCTTAGCCGGCCTAGCCCACATGAAAGACCAGTCAATACGTGCGCACCAAGCAACCCGAGGGTTTCCTCACGATTTTTTCCTGCACATCACGTAACTTTAAAAATAAAAGGAGTCACGCACTCGGATTCCAACTTGGGTCTCTCGCTTTCGAGTTCATTGTTCTACTCAAGGCTACAACCACTTAAAAAAATAAATAAATAGATATTAGATTCCCCCGTGGCAAAAAATAGATCTCCAGCTCAGCATATTGTTGTTGATAAGCACTTAGAGCAGAACCCATAACACTGATTTTCAGCAGTAGCTTGTATTCAGCAGGACCCAACAAAACACAGATCAGTGTACAATATTATCTATGAGTAGTGGCTCGCATGCATTAAAATCACGATTTCATCACGCTCAATGAATACGCATCGATCAGTCAGTTGGCCAGATTTTAATGGGCATGTTAAAACAACTATAGCGTGTCTAGGCCCAAAGGTTACGCGCAGTCAAGTAACTGGCAAATTATTCGCTACATTGCCTTCGTATTTAGCAATTTGAGGCAATAACCTCCGAGGTCACTAAACAGCTTCTAGGTATTAAATTAAATTACTTTTTACTCCGCACAAAACCAGCTGCTCTTGGATTTGTTTCAATTCAACAGCTTTATACCTACTGCCTCGTTCTAGCGGTAGTACCCATACTTTATTACCAAGACAGGGTCCATGGGTTTGATTCCCGTTGGGGGACACCCTACAAATAGACTCAATTTAGGCAATTGGCCAAGTTTGCAATGTCCTTGTCTGATTACTTTTGATTACCATTACATCCTAATGGTGATATGATGATATTGAGCTGATATGATGATATTCAGCTTGAAACTGATGGAAGCTGAAGGTTTACCTTGTTTACCATGTTCCTAGCTTGGAAATACCTTTTGATATTTTTGTCTCAAAATCATAGATTCTAAAATTACATTTCTTGTGTGATTCAAGCCTTCCGGCCTAGGTAAGGCGATGAAAAAGTAGCTAAAGTGGACAGTTTTCGTCTTTGAAGGTGGCAGTGAACTCTTTATAACGCTCTCTTTTCGACGCAACTCTGAAATACTCTTCCGCGATTTTAAAACACCACACTACTACTCCTGCACAACCATGACGTCCTTCCTCTTCCTGTCTCTCTCATTCCTTATCTCATTTGCAAAAGAGATTAGGATAGGGACAGGTAAGGATTAGAGCGCTCGAGGCCTAGTCGAACCGAGTGATTGGAACCAATCACTTGATTACACTACTTTTATTTTTAATGCACTAACCCGTGCTAAGGAACAAATTTAAAAACCTATTTAGAGGCTAAAAATTTCACCCATGCCGGGATTCGAACCCGCAACCTCTGGCTATCCGTACCAGCGCTCTACCAATTGAGCCAATGGGCGACTCACGGCATCAGTGAAATTTCGAACCTCTTTACAATATTCTCTGTATTACGTACAGGCAGCGACATTTGACTTAAGCAAATTGCATTACTTACAGCCCCGACTACCTACTTTGCAGTTAGGTTTAACATCGGAACGATATCACTGTACCCACATGATTACACTATTTTTATTTTTAATGCACTAACCCGTGCTAAGGAACAAATTTAAAAACCTATTTAGAGGCTAAAAATTTCACCCATGCCGGGATTCGAACCCGCAACCTCTGGCTATCCGTACCAGCGCTCTACCAATTGAGCCAATGGGCGACTCACGGCATTAGTGAATCCCGGCATGGGTGAAATTTTTAGCCTCTAAATAGGTTTTTAAACCAATCACTTGAGTTAAGCACCAACAGGCGCGGTCAGGTGCACGATGGGTGACCGTCCCGTGACTTTCGCTAGTGGCATTTTTTCCGAGTGCTTCGCCCGTTGGTGCCGGCTGTCATGTAACGCCAGTCGTTAAGCATTGTCAGAGGCCTTATGGGCGGCTTCATAACTTCTTTACAGTAAGGCCCGCCGCTGTCTTACAATCCTCCACCAACCCGGACTCCCCATGGTGGAGTATGGCCTAACCTACCTGCGATGCAGGAAAAGACCCGTGCCCCAGCAGTGGGAACATACGAACATCTATAATATAAAAATGAATCGCTGAATGTGTTGGTAAACGCAAATCTCGAGAGCAGCTGAACCGATTTCGCTAATTCTTTTTTTAGAGTATTCCTTGAAGTATACCTAGGAAGATGGTTCTTACGAAAAATAAAAAATAAATAAAGAATCGACTGTTAGGCGGAACGAAGTTCGCTGAGTCAGCTAGTTGATTATAAATATAAATTTTATATCACGCTGCATAAAGTAACAAAATATTAATAAGCAACTATGCTTATTAAACTATGAAAAATAACATAAATGAACTACTATTACGAGATATAAAGAAGGTGGGTTGATTGATTGATTAATATATTTCAAAACGTTAGAAGAGTGTAAAGGGGCCCATTAGCTTGCGATATCGACAGGTAGTTACTCTAAAATAACATTAAAAAAACTATGTAGGTAACTAGGTACAGTAGATCTGCAGAGTTTTATTAAATCAGGATGCACAAAGCATGCATGACTAGTCATGACTAACGTTTGCTGACCGGATGTTATCTATGAGTCCTTCTACTTGTAAAGACAAACTAATATGCCCTTCCACTAATGTTCATTAACTCGTTAAAGATAATGTAAAGAGAAGACGTAATAAGACATGATTTCAGTGTGTTAGTCATTAGTTTTCTTGGTGTTAAGACAAAAGCCGAGGCGTTTGTGAGCGACATTACTATAAAAAGGTTTTAGACGTTCATGATTGTCAAGGGTCTTTTTATTTTCCTGCATGTTTTAGCTCTAGAATTAGAGTACCTAGATTAAGTGTAAAGATTAAGAAAGACACAACACAATGTAAATACTCGTACTAGAAATAAACATACACTTTTGTTCCCACTATTTAGGCTGGCATCCTTCATGGGGCATTGTATACGCTTCTATAATTAAATCCCTGAAGATATATTAAACTTGCCTGAAACGCGGTTCAAAAAATATGTTAAGCACACTTTGTGCCAAAAGGGCTACTATAACATAAAGGATTATTTAGATGACTTGTGGAATGATGTCTGGAATTGAAGCCAGTACTATGCATGAGTACTGTGTTTTATAATAATTATGTAAATTATGTTAATCAAGGACTTTAAAAAGACTAAGTTTGGAGTTTTTTTGTCCATTTTCTCTCCAAAATGATCTCCAAACACCACAATCATAGCATGCCGTGGACCCATGTTATGGCGAGTCAATTTTATTTGTGTTATTACCTTGCTTATTTGTGCCACTAGTAAATAAATACAATAAAATAAAAGCATCGTAGAATCTTCTCACAGTAGGTAAACAAAAGCTGCAAAGATCATACTGTTGATATTCTCCGATAAATTTCGGTGGTTTTAACAATAGTTGGGAAGCCCAGTGAATTTTGATGAAGCAAAAGAGGGGTCAGTGGCAACCACTGGTCTCTGTTTACTCATCCGGGATATAGACCTGTATTTATGCGCGGATAGAAAAGTGTATTGAAGCGTTTTGAACTGTTAATATGAACTGCATAGGTGGGCTTACCAATACCTAACACTTCTCTCTACCTTCTTAGAGCACACTAGCGAATTGCGAGCGTTTTCAACGCAGCGCACGCGCAGCGAATTCATTGCGGACACGCAACAAGATCGCCGCGTAAAGCAACGTGGACGCCATTTTGTACAGTCGTGTACAGACGCCAGCCCGTCCATCCCTCCTCTCTTCAGTGCGTGACGAGACATTAACTCAATACAAACATGCGACGAAAACGTTGCCAATGCGCCACGCGTCCGCAACGTCTTCGCTGTGCAGCCGCAGCGTGTTCGCGACGCATTCGTTGCACGTCCGCTTCGTTCCGGATCCGCTCGCAATTCACTAGTGTGGTAAGGCTCAGTCTCGTTACGTCTGCCTTTGCAACAAAAGTTAAATGCACTTAGGTAAGCAAACGTTTTTTTAATCCTAATCCACTTACTCCAATTTAGCTCCAATTTACACCCAATGATTACTTAACTCGCCGGTAAGGAAGTACTCTCCTCATATCAACTAGAATACGTTTATAGCCACATACTTTCAATAAAACGTAACCGGCTCATTGTTCTGTCTCACATTATTGCAACTCTATCCAAGTATCCAACTGCCCTTCATTATACACTTTCACGCATTGTCTCTCTCTTATTTCTTAGGTAGAAGAGAAGGATAAAACATCTGCGAAGCCATGGCTAGGTCCTGAATATCTCCGCTGTATTAGAAAGAGCGGACATACCCAATTTGGTCCCCCTTAGAGGACTGTGGGCACAGCCGGGTACCACGTGTACCTACCTTATTCAATTTAGCAATAATCACGTCCAATGGTACAATCACAGAACATTGTAACGTTTATTCCAATGATCTATAGGTGTAATACCTAGTACCTCGAGGAGCATTGAGAAGTCTATAAGGAAACGGCGCGGTGTTACCAGCGGTTTATTGATTTTCCCATGGGAATAAGATATTTTCTCGCAGTAAAACGTAGCCTATGTGTTAATACAGGATGTCAGCTAACTCCGTATCAAATTTTATTAAAATCGTTCCAGCCGTTTAGACGTTAAGAAGTAACAAACATACGCACTCACAAACTTTTGCCTTTATAATATTAGGGTGATGTGATGCGATAGTGTGATGAGATGTGAAGTGTAATGTAACAAGTCTTAGGATATGTTTCCTCCACCAATAAAAGTCAATCAGCTCACGGTTCTCACCTTCCCAACTAATCGATGCACCCCGCTATAATTTGTTGCAGGGATGCCAACTTAATGACCAGTTACTTTTGAATAGTAACAACGTTCCGACTTTATGGCCTGGTTTACATTTGCTTTATTTCCATGCTTTTTAAGCATGCGATTGCAACCTTGTATGACCCACTGCTGGGGCACGGGTCTCTTCCTGCATCGCAGAAAGGTAAGGCCATACTCCACCACGGGGGCCAAGTCCGGGTTGGTGGATAATTGTAAGAGAGGCGTCGTTTTTTTATGTAGCCTACATACGTCCCCAGAGGGCTTAGTGCGAGTTTGACAGATCCAATCGAATAACTTTACTACCGCGTTAATCGAGCATTGAGTAGTGAGTATGAGTAAGTTAACCGTTCGAACTGGCAAAACGCTATCACAGTACAACTTGCACTCGCGTTTATTCGTGTTTTGGCTGTTAAACGTGTTCACTTCTCAACGTAAACCATTACAACTCGCACTCAGCAATTTTAATTTCCATACTTGTCGCTAGGTGGCGCTTCCTCGATGCCATAGAATATGAGTTTACGTTAACGCGATCGAGTAGTTAAAAAACTCGCACTAAGCACTCAGGGCTCAGGCTTTCCCTGAGAGAAAGAGAAAGTATGAGCTTATTTACCACGTGTGTCCAATGCGGATTGGCAATTTCAAGCGTTGAGGTAGTTGAACACCTTAAACACTCAGATTGTGCGTCTAACATAGTAATAATAACATCCTCACAACACCATCACTTGACCTGGTCCCAAACTAGGATATCCTGTGCTGTGGTAACATTACAAACATGGAAAGACACCCAGACTGAGGCCATTTGTACTAATTTATCCTACAGTGAGAATCGAATCGAACCTCTGTTTCAAAAGTCAACGGTGTCGATTGCTTGACCATTGCGGCAGTCGATAAAAAACTAAAAATAAAAACTTTTGAAACAAAATGCCTAGGAAGTACCCGCCTGTTACTGGGCAACCTCGAAACCGGAACATCGGAAGCAGGAAGATATTTGTAGAGTCCTCCTAGAGTTCAGCAAGTCGTTCGGCTTTTTGTTTACTGCTTGTATTATCCCCTAAATTTATTTAACTAAAACTCAATTATCAATGTTCATAAAAATCTATACTTAAGCGATTACGCAATGGCGTTTTTGCAGCGAAGCGAATCGGGGTCACTATTGGGTCCACAATACCAGACCGAAGCACAACTCAGTTTAAGATCTCAGTAAACCGGCCTTATAAGAAAGGCACAGGGGAAGAACATGCAATGTCGCATTTTTACTTTTTTTAAACTGATAATGCCATTTTGTAGTGTAAAAGGGGTAGAACGAAACGCAAAAACGCTCTTGAGAAAAACATGCAGAGTCTCTGAGTAATCGCCTTATAAAAATACTACTACAATGCAAAAACATGCAAGGTCCTAGTCGTACACGGAGAAAAAAGTGTTTTGTCCAGGTTCATTTCCACCTTTGCCACTGAACACTAATACTATTTATTAAAAACAAGACATTTGTGTAAGTAATGACATAAGTAATGTATATTTTGTAGAGGTTTGAAATCTATTATTGGCATTATCTCAGTTCAATGTCAATGTCAGTTCATGTTCTTCCCTTGTACCCTTCTTCTCAATTCGAAAACGGCCAGTTTTCAAATTGAGCATTTCACTAAGTAAATAGATACTTAAGTAACGTTCTGTCACGCTCCTTTCTGACAAATTCGGAGAGACAGCACTCTCAGTTAACTATTTACTTAGCGAAAATCTCAATTCAGAAACTAGCCCTAAGTCTCTTCGGTTTAATTTATTAAAGAACACTTTACTGCCCCGATTTTAAGGATCTTTTCCGTTAATTGCTCATTTAGTTAATATTTCATCCGTGTTACATTCCAACTTAAGGGACAAAATATAGTTTTTCCACTCGGATCACAGAAAAAGATCCCATTCGCAAAGGATCACATCAAACCAAGTAAAATAGGAATCCACTAGGATCGCGTGATCCAAGTGGACTACATTTTTTATTTTATTTCTTCCATTCGGATCAGACCATAAATCTTAGTAGGAAGGTAATAGATATTTTTCAATAAATAAAATGCGATATATTTTGTTTTATAAATTTAAAATCAGTCTCTTTGATCACAAAAATCAAGGTTTTTATACTTCGCGATCCGAGTGGAATATTTTGCTTGTTTTGATGTGATCCGTTGCGACTGTGATCTGTTTCTGTGATCCGAGTACACGACCTATGCCTGTATGTGGATATAATATGTTTTATATTTTTCCCGTGGCCATATAGTGGAATAGGCCACGGGAAAAATATATTTTTATATTTTTCCCGTGGCCTATTCCACGTGGCCGATCTAAACGGAAACGGAGAAACGACCTCACCACCTTTCTCGCCCAGCTGGCAGGAGGTGGCTATATACAGAGAGGAGTTGAAAGTGAAAGAGGGGGGGCCTTTAACCCTGCAGTAGGACACAATCGAGGCTACATAAAAAAAATCCGTTAACGTCAGACAGTAAATCTGTAAACGTGTTTGTATACAGTCTGCAGTGTGGAAAATTCTAGCACCTTGAGTTGCAGCTTAGTGCATAGATCCCAATGAAAACTAAAATAAGTAGCTATAAGTACCACTTGCTAATTTGGGGTGTTCAAAATACCTTAGCGCTTGACGTTGTTAATCTGCGGCACTCGTGGTATTTATACCCATACTCTCTCTGAGAGAAGGCCTGTTCCTTGCAGTTGAACGTATATAGACTACCATAAAATATAAACAAAATTGAGATTAACAAACTTTCCTTTAGCACAAGTGGTAATACTTGTACTTGAAATCGATAGTGAAGAAGCGGTATTTAGATTTGGCATTATTTCAATAAAATACTGATATTCGCAAAGATCTACTGTTTTAGTTTGTGCCGCGGCCGCCAAACCTCGACAAGATATGCTTTATTTGGCTTCATGCTTGTTTACTAGCGAACTTTTTCCTCCTAACCTATAGAGCCTAAGGATGTAGAATGTGGAGTACAACCTTGACTCCACCTACTCTTGACTTGACTCTTACTGTGAACAGGAATCGGGAAACATCTTGTGACTTAAAATCCTGTATCAGAAATACAAACGGAGTGCCAGCTACTCGTCTACTTATATCCTGTTTTCGCTCAGCTAGGTCCCTGGACTTTAGAAAAGATCTCCTCTTTGAAAATGCAAAAAAAAAATTCTAGACCGGACAACACGTATGTTTGTCGCCAGGACTTCAGAAAAGGAGGAGTTTTACAATTCGTCGCAAACTCCTTTTTTATGTATGTTCCCCAATTACTCGAAGACCCCGGACCGATTGCATTTTTTTTTGTCTGAAAGGACATACAGGTGGGTAACTCGTCAAGTTTTAAAGGTATACTTCGTCGTTCATATTGCAAATTGTCAATTGTCATGTCAAATAAAAATTATTTCCGTTTTTTGACCTAAATTAAAGGAAAGCTTAATGTACGTTCAAGACATTATAATTACCAGCTGGATTGAGATTTCTTGCTATCTTGGTATTTTTTAAATTTTTCGTACAAATTTGGTAGAAAAACGTATTTTTTTTTTCACAAATTTTGTAATTTGAACGAGGACTTGCGATTGGTTGTTTTTTGATACATCGTGTATTTGCTCTCGGAAAACACAATTTGGTGAAGTTAGGTCTAATAGGTGGGGACCTATTAGAAACCAACTTCAAAAAGCACTATTTTAAACGAGTATGACCTTTAAATTCAACTATAAGGTGACTTTGCATTGGATTGACAAATATTATTTGGACATTCTAATCATGATTTAGTCACATTAACTAGTTTTGAGAAAAATGGGGCACAATTTTTTTTTAATTATACTAAATTACTTCACCTAAGCATAGACAAACTATATCAGGACAAGTTATAAAATATGGAAAAAACTATGGATCGAACGTCTTATGGTCAGCGTCGGCCAACTCAATTGTCATTTTAATTGTTTATGCATATTGGACGAGATACCTACTAATATACATTTATCATATTACCAAAAATTTTTCAAATTCATGGTACTTTTAATTTTTAATTTGCTTTCATGATTTCGCGCAAAAGGTCGGAAATTACGAATGTTTATGCTATTACCGATAAATCTTTAATGATACAGTTTTTCACAACAGAAAGACAACTCATTCAAAATTTAGCCAATGATTTCCAAATCATAGATATATATTAAATAATATATCTACAGACCACTAGTCAGTGGACTGACGACATTGTGAAAGCGGCTGCGAAACATTGAACGAGAGTAGCAAAGGTCCGGCTTGGCATGAAAGAGAAGAGGCCTATGCTCAAGAGTGGGCTTTGTTTCTGGGCTGATTAGATAGATATGTTGCAGAAATATCGCACCTTCGGTGGTACAAGGGCACAACTGCACATTTTGTACCTTTATAGGAGAGCCATTAAAAAGGTTTTTTTTTCATTTAATGTCTTATTATTCGGCTTTGTATTACTTCAAAGTGATTATTCTTTGCATGAAATCCAAATGGCCATGTGATTTACAGGTGCAAATTTTTTTTTACGGTTCCTGTATGTACCTGCGGATGTGCGATATATTTTGTTCTATTACTAATTTAAATCTTTTTAAGATAGACAATAAATTGTTGTAAGATTGTCATCTCCGGGCTCCTTAGCTGTCATGTTCAATCAACAGAAGGTCAATCAATTATTGTTACAATACCGCTTTTAACCCAATCGATTAGAATATACGTATGTAAAGGCTGATGTGCTGACGACAGTTTGAGTTTGGGCGGTCATTTGTTAAGGCCGAGCGGCAGTCATTCGCGCAATTTTCATCGACGAATGTACGCGTGCGCTACGCGTGAATGAGTTGAACATTACTTGCGCCGCTCCTGACTTAGCCCGTTCGTCCAGAAGCTCTTCTCAAGGCATGTCAATGCACAACTTCTTAATCGTCGTTTAAATAACAGAACATTTAACATTTACATATGATGTAAAAACCTATTTAGAGGCTAAAAAATTCACCCATGCTGAGATTCGAACCCGCAACCTGTGGCTATCCGTGCAAATCAATGCACAACTTCTTAAACGTCGTTTAAATAACAGAACATTTAACATTTACATATGATGTAAAAACCTATTTAGAGGCTAAAAAATTCACCCATGCTGGGATTCGAACCCGCAACCTGTGGCTATCCGTGCAAATCAATGCACAACTTCTTAAACGTCGTTTAAATAACAGAACATTTAACATTTACATATGATGTAAAAACCTATTTAGAGGCTGAAAATTTCACCCATGCTGAGATTCGAACCCGCAACCTCTGGCTATCCGTGCCAGAGGTTGCGGGTTCGAATCCCAGCATGGGTGAAATTTTTAGCCTCTAAATAGGTTTTTAAATTTGTCCTTAGCACGGTTTAGTGCATTAAAAATAAAAATAGTATAATTTACATATGACTTTTGTATGAAGTTTAGTTAAATGTTACTTTAAGAACGCGGTGCAATTTTAAACTTTCGTGGTATACGGTACAAAGTCATGTAGCGGGAAATAAAATAAATCTTGGTAAAGTCCATTTTCTTTTAAAATTATGTTTTTATAGTATTTTCTAAGGTTAACACGAGCAGTAGACATAATAAAACTGTTTTTATACTTTATACATTTCGATAAAGTTAAAGTTCTAGCTCGAGAAGACCGTTTCTTCCCTAGAATGATACGCGAGGCAATAGAGATCCGCCGGCATCCAAATTTTAATAGAGATCGTGGTTGGAACATACCGGTAGCATGGGAACCAGTGCTTAAGTGCTCATGCGGGGGGGTCTCATGACCCCCTTGCTAGAAGTATGACTGTAGAGTACAAAATTAATTTAATTTCAATTAATAAGCACTATTTTTAAGTTCATGTAAAGTAATTAGTTTATAAATTTAATTTTAACTTCAATTACTAATAATCAATATTGTTGACTTAATATAAAAATAATTGGTTTGCCTATTTTGGAACGTAACTTCATAATTAACTCTTGTTATTTTTGCCGAGGTTAGTAAACTAACCGTTAATGCTTTCTAAAAGACGCCCGTCACCTCAGTCATCCGGGACCACGGCACCTGAAAAAGTGCCGAAACGTTGGAAAATTGTAAAAAATGTAATAAACGAGCATAAATCCGTTTAAAAACAGTTTTAATTATGTTTTTAATTTTATAATTTTGCTAACCCAGCTAATTTACGTCTTTATTTTTTATTTTCTCAATATTTTTATTTTAATTTGTCTGGCTACCAATTAAACTTTTTTTTTTTCTTATCTGTGTGTTTAGGAAAGGTTAACTACATATGTGTAGTTAATGTGGGCCACATTAACTACCGTTAATGGCTTACCGTGCCTTGCAAAGTACGGAAACGCTCGAAAAAAAATGCCACTAGCGGCAGACGCGGGACGGTCACCTATCCTGCACCGGAGCGCCCTTGTTGTTACTTAACTCAAGTGATTGATTCCAATCAATCGGTTTGTCAAGGCCACGAGTTCTCCTGAAGTCCATTCAAATGATTATAAAATATTGCCGCCAGGTGGTCGAGCGGTTAAGAGTAAGAACCAAAAGTAAGCCTTCGGTACTATTCTACATCTAGATGCACTTCGGCACGTGAGCCCAATTCAAGTGGAACAATAGAAACGGCTACCTACCAATTTCAAGCTCTTTTCTTTTTTTTATAGTGCGGTTAAATCTTTAGTATTATCTGCTCAGTGTCCTTGGCTGTATCCATATTGCGGGTTTCACATTGGACGATAACTGCACGACGTATTCATACAAAGTTAACCGAGCTTAAGTGGAAAATATTGCTGTTAGCATTAAGTTCACCTTTGTAGTTTTATTTTCATAATAGCAATGGATTTTTTTTCCTCCACATACCCGGACTTGGCCCCCGTGGTGGAGTATGGCCTAACCTTCCTGCGATGCAGGAAGAGACCCGTGCCCCAGAAGTGGGGACATACAAGGATTGATAACGAATGATTTTTTTTAATAATAATAATAATAACGTTAATATTTTAATAATAATAACGTTAATATTTGTGTCCTTACGGTTATCGTCTAATGTAAAACCGGACAATCAATTATCATTAGTCGTTTCAGAATAAAAGTGAAAATAGGTACCTGTAATGGGCGGCAAATACCTAACTTGATCAAATTAGTTTGACTGGATATACACGCACTCTTGGCTTCATTGGCGGGGGACATGGGATAGTGTTACTTATAATTCTTCTAACTTAATTCAAATTAACAGCGTCCATCGCAACATCATACTGATTATTTTGGTCAAAACGTTACTATAAAATTAAGGCGTAACACATCAGCGGCCTATTCCGATCGATGTCAACCCTTGGAATGTCTCCACTGCTGGGGCACGGGTTCCTGCCTGCATCATGGAAGGCCAGGGGGATCTTGCCTGAACAGGCATTCCTTGTCCCGAAATAATGTGTGGCCTGTCCAACCCAGATTTCTAGATGGACAGATCTCTGATTGGTACTGTAACGATACTATTTATAGCTGGCCGTCTAGGTAGAGTTTAAAGTATTTGAAGAATATCGTTACGTTTTGTTTGTCAGTCAGTCGAGGCCCAGAGATCGGCTATAGGGTTTCGATAAAAAGTAAATAGCCAAAAAAAATAGCATTGTTTCAAATTAGCAGTTTTTAATAACAATACCCTTCCAGGTCACAAGAGCGGTGTTACACAAGATCCAGGTTTTTGTCAACAACTGCCTGAGAAGCATCTTACGAAGACACTGGCCCAACACCATCTCAAATGGAGAACTGTGGCATGTTACAAAGCAAAAACCCGTAGCCCAAGTCATCAGGGAACGCAAAAGGCGTTGGCTGGGACACACCCTTAGAAGACCCGATCACCACATTCCGAAGGTGGCTCTCGACTGGAAACCTGCCGGAGGCTCACGACGACCCGAAAGACCGTCTCAGACGTGGAAGAGATCCATTCTCTCTGAGACGAAGGAGAAGGGAAAAACTTGGCTGGAGCTATCATCCCTAGGTTTGAACAGAGATGAATGGATAGCCCTTGTGTCAGCCCCAGATTCCACGGAGGAGTCAAGGGACCAAAGAAGAAAAATACCCTTCCAGAGGTCCACATTCCAATTTTTTTGTGGCCAGTATATCTCTAGTATGTTGCTTATGGGTGGGCTTTAAATATAGCTACTTACGTTTTATTGTTATTGCATTAGACAGCGGTGATCGTAATGCGATTCTAGGCTACATTTTCGCTGGTCGCTCTGTGGCAACACAAGGATTGCAAAGGCGGGTTTTCACAAGAAGAGAATGTATAATCAATTTTAGTCCGTATAAGAGTTGGAATATAGTCCTAAAGTGGTTTGTATTAAGACCTAATTGAGACAGTCTCCAGTAAGTATCAGCAGATTTTCCTCAAACACTTTCACTGGCCAACATGCAATCTTGATATACTAATGGCCAGAATGACTTGCCACATGTTCCACGCACAACTTTGGAACTTAGCTTAAGCTCAAACTCATTTTTTTTTATTTCCTATAAAAAAAATGTTTCCGTAATGAACTTCAGAACTGCTAGCTTTCTAAATAATAGATTATGGAGAGAAAAAGCTAACAAAGAAACTTCACATTTATTTTTTTTAAACAGGTTTTAACTTAAGAGATTTCAAGAGACATAATCGTCCTTGTTAACATTATTTAAATACCACAAATCTTTGCCTTTTAAATAATCCTTTTGCATAGAGTATGCTTTAAACATGTTTTGAACCGCGTCTGTGGTAAGTCTAATATTCGAGGGGGGATCAAAAGGTGGTGAGAACGACATATTCCTTGGTAAGAAAAAAAATACTGGCAGGCATAGCTCAGATACATATTTGTAATATTAATAAAGAAAAAATCTTCGATTCTCTTTTGTTTTTTTTTAATGTAGTCATTTGTTTGCTTCGAAAATGGAGAAAAACGAAGGGCGAGCCGTTATTAAATACTTACCTCTGTTTAAAAAAAATAACGACGCAAGAGATTCATTGCGATTTGGAGGCAACATTAGGAGACTCTCTTAATGTTGCTAAATAATCCTTTTGCATAGAGTATGCGCGTCGGTGGTAAGTCTAATATACGAGTATTTTGAGAAATCTTGTTGAAGAGGGTGTATTAACTTTTGTAAGTTTAAATCGTGGAATTAACAATTTAATTATTCTTAGTAAATTATGATTATTATCAAGTCTGACATTTTTTCTAATGTATACAATATTGACTTACACAGACAAAAAAGGGTTTGTTTGTATTTTATGTTTTTATGAAAGAATTAAGAGAAAAATCGACACCTGACACTAGGTATACCACATTTTGTGTACCACAAAATACAGGCTATGTTAACGATATATTTTCTGCAGTTTTTCAGTGGTAAGACTATTGCAAAATTAGACACAAACTTCAAAAATTAACTTATAAGAATTGCATTTCAATTCAGACGCTTCATGTAAAGGGATCTTCTTCTTCTTCTTCAGGCTATATTAGTCCACTGCTGGACATAGCCCTCCCATAATGAGCGCCATAGCGCATCAAGGTTGTGCCATCATTGGGGGGTAACGCCCATAATCCCCACGCTGGGCATGCGGGTTGGGGATCGCAGTTTGGTGGAATTGTACTGCAGGGGGCGCTGCTACCCACCCCCCGGTTACAATAAAGGGATCTATCAATAAAATTACTAATCAGGTTTTACATAATTATTTAAGCACTTTCATAGTAACATTTTTAACATTCTTACGACTTTCCGGTGTATTTACATACAATAAGTTTTTTTTTGTGGGCGCGCTAGCTTATTAACCGGTAGGTAACTTAGATGTTGGACGTCCAATGGGGATGAATTAAGAGGCGATCTGATGCTATATTACGCCAATATTCGACAAATATACATTGGCCTCTGCATCTACGTATGCATTTACCTATACGGCGTCCAGTGGCATCTGCACTCACACTAGATGGGTGAAGGGACCACTCGGCTGCAGTGCCTGGAAAATGTTTTTAGATGGTGTAGACTTGCCCAGCACCTATACCATCCTGACAGCTTAGTCGGCCTAGCCAACAAGAAAGACTAGTCAATACGTGCGGAGCCAAGCCTTGGGTTTCCTCACGATGTTTTCCTTCACTGTTAGCGTGTAGTATTGCGACTACAAATTCGCAAATGTACGTAACTTTGAAGTTAAACAAAGTCATTGGTACATCCCTGCACTGGGGATCGAACCTGGGTCTCTCGCTTGCGAGTCTATTGTTCTACCCACTGAGCTACCACCGCTGTCAAATAATAGTAGGTACATTACATAACTAGGGTGGTAATACAAAGAAAGGCCGAGATCGCAGAAGTTTGCGGCCCGAGCTGAAAGCGAGGGACGTAAATATGCGATCGAGAGCTTTATTTATTACCTCCCGTGTTGTGTACATCTTTTTATGTCTACACTTGACCAGAAAGCGGCTTTTTCCGTACGCGCAGCGTGCGGAAAAGCCACTTTATTGCCAGGTGTGGCATAAACAAATAAACATCATGACAAATTACTGTAAAAGCTATTTTTGAAGTCTATAGTCTTCAACCTAGGGTCAATAATCTCTAACTTTAATCCATTGCTAAAACGGCCGGTTTTTTACTAATAATTGTGCTAGTTAGTGATCTAATGGGTTCTAATGGTAAGTGACGTAATGCTCCAAACTATCATGGAACTAGCGTGTGACATAGTAGGTATGTGGAACACTATTATTATTTAAAGTACCTAATTCGGTTTAAATGTAAGAGGTAAACTCCCAAAACATATATTCGTTTTCAAAAAAAATTTCGGGTATAACATAGTCAAATATAGACATAGCTATATTTATGTTAAATAAAATATAGTTTTTCCTTGTAATAAAAGAACTGTCGTGCAAACATGTTTTAAAAAAAACTAAAAAAAAACATCTTACGCACTCTGTCGATAAGATACACGTGAAGACTGTGTACAAAGAGTGTAGCCAGAAGTTGTTTTACGATTTATTATAAGGGTGATGTTATCCGAAATGTGGCTACAACGATAAAAAAATTCTGTCGCTATTTGAAAATTGTATAAAGTATAAAGATCGGTGTGCTCTCGCGTGCAGCTTACTTGAGCAAATTATTCCGCTCATGCAAGATTCAATATATTTCTTACAGCTCCACGTTACCTGTACCACGTTATGTCTATGAAACCGGTTACCGTTAAATAATGAGTTATAAATCCGACAAAAAGTTACCAAACCCCTTTAGCAGTTATCCAATTTAAACTTGAGGAGACTTAAATAATCACGGGCGATCCCTGATGCCATGTAATTACTTAGATGGCGGAGGCCACCACAAAGGAGTTCTTATAGAAGAGATTAGAATAGAAGCGGTCCATGCACTGGTATGTACTTATTTATATTGTAGAGGACTATCAAAAGTCGAATTATAAAATGGAAAACCGTTCAAAGCAAATCCATTATATTTCAACGTAAAGAATTTACATCCTGATTATCAATGTACAATGTAAAATGTGAGCCGCTGTCTACGGACCGTAGTGTAGTGTAGTAAAAGCAAGCGGAGAAAAAAAACTCCAACGATCTTTTCTCAAGTCATCTTAAAACTATATTTAATATTTTATTGCAGCCATAAGTTTGGTATGATCTTATAACCTAATCAATTGCCACCTATAGGTACGTATGACAAGATTGTATGATTGCCATCAATAACTTTAAATGCAAAAGCATTAGTTAATTGCCTTCAAAAGTATGGAAAATAGAAGTACTGCAGCCAGGAAGGCTCACCTGTAGTTGTTTAAAGTAAACGAATGGATCGTTTACTTTAAAAATTACAGGAAATACAGACAATATTAACAATTTGAAAATCACCCTGTAGAAAATTATAAAGGACTTTAAACATGATGCATAATGCACATTTGGGCGTCGAGTGATGTAAGAAATAATACGTCGCGTAGGTTTGAGGTAGCCGGAAAGCTTCCACAAGTAAATAATTGACTTCGTTGCCGAGGCGGGCCAGTATTAGGTATGTTTTTCGGTTACCATAGCAACAGACGTGGTTAAATTGAGTGAGAGTACAATTACTACAGACGTTTCTAAAATTCGTGATTCGATATCAACGCTCGTATGTCCCCACTGCTGGGGCACAGGTCTCTTCCTGCATCGCACGAAGGTTAGGCCACATTCCGTCATGGAGGCCAAATCCGGGTTGGTGGAGGATTGTAAGACAGTGGCGGGCCTTACTGTCAGAAGTTATCAAGCTGCCCATAAGGCATCTGACATGGCAGCCAGCGCCAACGACTTAACGTGCCTTGCGAAGCACGGAAGCGCTCGGGAAAAATGTCTCCATCCTGCAACTGACCGCGCCTGTTGTTGCTTAACTAAAGTGATTGAATCCAATCACTCGGTTCGGGTAGGCCACGAGCGCTTCTTAACTTCGTGTTTGGCAACAACTTTTGTTTTATGAGTTTTACGTGTTTTTGTTAGTAGCACAGGTGTTTTCTCAGAGACAGAGAGTATGTATGTATGACCGGCTTAGTTACCACATTAATTTCCCGCCTCGCGCCTCGTGATTTGATAAAGTTAAATTGGAATTCCTATTAGTATTGATATTAAAATACCGAGATCTCAAAATTTTCTGTCTACTTAAGAAGAATGGATGAACGGTATAAAACTCAGAACAGTGGACCTGCTCTTTGGTATTAACGAATGGTCCGTTCATTTAAAAGTTCCCGAAATTTCATTATCTGACGGGCGTCACACCGAGGATTAATTATATGAACACCTCAGAAAGTCAGGTTGTCTCGCGATCTTTTCCTTCATAGTTAGCTGGTGGTACGGCTGCTTCAATTTCACATTATGTACGTAACTTAGAAAATAAAGTCATTGGTACATGCTGGTATTCGACGCCACGACCTCTCAAATTTGAGACCGGCGTTCCACCGCTTCGCTACCCGTGCTTGCGGAATATCAATCAATCATCTATCAATAAGCCCGTACTCGTCCACAGCTGGACACAAGCCTCTCCAGCATGCCACTTAGTTTAGTCCTCGATCATCGTCATCCAGCCACTTCCAGCAAACTGCCTCATAATCTTTGCCTCATGATTTTAATTTAATTATGCTACCATAGCAGGTTTTCGGTCTACCCCGAAATGAAAATATTTGGTGGACAGCTCAATGTGTCCATATCACTTTATTGTAATTATTTTAATAGAATCATAACCATTTATCTACGTCATTAATTAATTACTTTGCCCATCATGACCAAAATTAATAGAAAATATCTGAGATACCACATTATTGAAAGGATTACATAACTCGTTGGTAATTAATATTATTGTTCAACTCATTGGTCCGTAGTAGACTTGAATACTGCAGCCCGGTTTGGAACCCACATTATGCAATTTACGACAAACGAATTGAAAGCGTTCAAAAAAGATTCCTGTGGCACCTGACCTATCAGCAAAACTTAGCCAAAACACACCAAAGTTACAACTCCAGATTGGAACGCTTTGAACTCCGCACCCTGTCTTCCAGAAGGGAAGTGTTAGATGCAATATTTTTACACAAAATTGTGAATGGGTCCTTGGATTGCCCTCAACTTCTCTCAAAAATAAACATAAATATTCCAAGGAGGTTACCAAGACCTAAAACTTTTGAGCTTTTGCGCGTAAGAAGATCAAAAACTAATCTTGGCCAGAACTCCCCCATTTCGCGGATGTGCCGCGGTTACAACCGGGTAGCTAAGCAAAGTAACATTATGCTTGACAGATCCACTGTACAAATTTAAATGTCAAATATCCAAGTGGTTGCCATCCTATGTATGAGATGTGAATCATCTAAGTAATGCTATAGAACAGATAAAATTAAAATTGAAATTAAAATATTATTATGTAAGTTATCTAATGGTTAATAAAATTAAAAGCAATGGTTTAGTTTTAAAACTATGTTTAATGGTTTAATGAAATGAAATTGTAATGAAATAAGATTTTAAATTTTATATTTGTATAAATTTTTAGTTTTACTAAATTAATATTTTTTGTTTTGCATGTGAATCCGAAACTCAAAATGCATGATATTGTTCTCTTTTAGAAAATTACTATTTATGCATGTGGTATCCATCTGTAATTGGAGGCACATTAAGCAATGATTATAATAATACATAGCTAATAAATAATCTGTAAGTGAATGTAACCTCTGTTGATGGATCAATAAAGAAATCAAATCAAAACGTAAACATATATTTCTGGTAAGTTCCTTAAGTGATCTGCTATGCTATAAGTGCTAATTAGTTCATCGCCTGGGTAAGCAAGGCTACCTATGTTGGTTGCCTTGCTTGCCCAGGCCTAAGTTGGCCTCCAAAGGATTCACGAATAACGATAAAGTGAGCTGTCCTTGAAATGTCTTGATTCCTGACCAAATTATAATACAAACAAAGTTTTCATTGGGCTATATCAGCAAAGCATCTAAATCAATCTTAACATGCATGAACTCTACTCGGTTACGTAACTATTGACTTTGCATGGTTGATGAACTGTATCAAATTGATAACACAATAGTAGCAGAGGGCTAATTATGCGCACCAAATCCTGCCGGAATCCTGAAGTTTGCGATAGAGATTTATGTGGAATTTGACAGTTTGTCGACCTGGTTACTGTGGTGGGGAGGCAAGCTTGGAAAATCACGAGCGTGGCCTACGGCCTGCAGTTTGCGTCAAATGGCTGTTGATGATTATGATGATGATGATGGCGACAGAATGACGATTGGAATCGTTCAGGATTTCATGCGCGTAATATATGATGTCGACATCGTTCTTGCTGTTTGTGCTGATCACACAAACATTAAAAACGATGGAGGATCGAAAGTACATGCTGCAGAAAACACATGTTCAAAAACCGCAAATGTTCTTGTTCACTGCATGTGCAAGACTCTATCCTCTATCAATATCAATCCTTGGTATGTCCCTACTGCTGGGGCACGGGTCTCTTCCTATGTAGCATGAACATTAAGCCATACTGCACCACCGCAGCCAAGTTCGGGTTGGTGGAGGAATGTAAGACAGTGGCGGGCCTTACTGTCAGAAGTGATCAAGCCGCTATTAAGGCCTCTGACATGGATGACCAACTGCCATTACATGACAGCGGGCCCCAACGGCTTAGCGTGCCTTGCGAAGCACAAAGGCTTTAAAAAATGCCACTAGCGGTAGTCACGGTTTTCCGTCCTATCCTCTATAGTTTTCTAAAAACCAAATTATTACATGAATGAACTAATGACGATAAAACTAATTTATTAATCGATTTTCGATCAAATAAAAATTACCTGAATGTATTGCATTGTTTGCAAGACACAGCTCAAGGTTATCTATTTCGGCCCAAGCTCCTACCTACTTGTTATACGTTAATATGCGCTATTCTTTTATTTTCTGTACGTGTTTCAGTGTAATTCATAGTGAACATAATTGGACCCATAATTAAATCACATGTCCACCTAAGAAAGTGTTTTCAGCCAAGCTACAAGATATGACAACGGTCAACGCACGCTTTCAAATCCTTGTGCGTATGTATGGCTGATTCTATATTTGCCTATGGCATTCCATTGGTGACGCTAGTTAGGAAGCATCGGATCGCCTAATAAATGCATGTTGAGACTCTTACCTTTGTAAATCGAGCTAAGTTTTACTCGTAGTGTACTCACCTGTAGAGTCCAGTAAAGTCTAGATTTCGTCGTGGGAGTATCGACCCTGCTACGTGCCGAATGTCTCAAGTCACCCTGACATTACTAGGCATTAAACAAGAGCGCTTCCTCGTTTTTATTGCGGTCTATCATTGGGACTACCTGTGCACTTCTGAATAGTTTTACTTACTAGCAAGAAAGAATAGATGGCCGACTAAAAATCGACCAAGTGTTTGGATGAAACTGTGTGAAAATTGGTGAATTGGTTAGTAGTGAGAATTTGGTGAACCTGTAATTTGATACTCTTTCCACACAATTTGTTACTCATTCTGGAGTGGGGTTGGTCAAAATAATTGCTAACAATTATTGTGACAATTATTAACAATTATTACAACGATTTTTTTTTAATAGTTTTAGTTGATGATCAAGTATTTAATTTACTGATACATAATTCAATTGGTTTTGATGTGAAAGAAAGATTTTCATTTGATATGACGAGCTTAGCATGATCTGGACTGTTTTACTGATTTGTCTTCACTGGTCATTTCATTACATTCTTTTTCTTAATGCACTAACCCGTGCTAAGGAACAATTGTACAAACCTATTTACAGTCTAAAAAATCCACGGTTACTGGCACGGTTAGCCAGAGGTCGCAGGTTCGAGTCCCGGCATGGGTGGAATTTTTAGCCTCTAAATAGGTTTTTAAAATTGGTAATTTGATATCGAGTCGCTATGAGCTTTGTACAAATTCATTGCATTTTCGGTCTAGGGAGCCGATTCTTGCCCATGAGAACTGAAAGCGTAGACGCAAAATATTCGAAGGTTTAGATAGGTATTTGTCATAATGTCGCAGGGTAATTACCATGTGACTTTAATCGTAGAATTCAAGTTATACGCCTTAGAGTCGTATTTGAATTATTTGCTATTGAAGTGAGAATTGACTCCGGTACCTGTAATTTTCACGTAAGCCAAGGTTAGCTGGAAGAAAATACGCATGAAACGTGATTCAGATTACATTTTTTAATCTAATCTTACTTTGAGTTTTATAGCCGTGTGTCTAGTAAGATTAATTTCAGCTCAAATTCTTAGCTGATCAAACCTTCTGGACTTAACTTTTTGCCCTAACGGGTCTGAGCTAAATCAACCTTACCCACCTAAATTTATGAGAAGATCTTCAATGTTTGCGTAATCTGTGTAACAATGTAAAAGCAGTTTAGATAGCTATCGATATAATAGCAGGTCAAGGGTGTGGTGGTGGTTATATTGTCGTAAATAGAGATGGCACACTTGATAGACAGTGGATAAGTGTGTTATTGCAAATTATCGTAGACCTTAAGGCCTAGCAATCTCGAAACATCGACTATAGGTAGGTTATTTATTTATCGTATCCCGTTCAATCTAGAATCACCAATCTGGGATATTTTTCGCTACGAGATTTATGATCCACATGAAGATAAGGACCATCAGGAAGCTCAGGGAGTAAATAAATTGCATTAAATTATTATGTAATATATAAAAATCTCTTCCTTGCTTCACAAGGCACGTTAAGCCGTTGGTGTCGGCTGTCATCTAAAGTCAATCGTTAAGCCATGTCAGAAGCCTCATGAGCGGCTTGATAACTTCCCATCAACCCGGACTTGGCCTCTGTGGTGGAGTATGACCTAATTTTCCTGCTACGCAAGAAGAGACCCGTGCCCCAGCAGTGGGGACGTACCAAGGGTTGATATCATCATCATAAAAATATTTATCGTTTTGGAGGACTACCTCCAAAGCGGCTTCACAGATTTTTATGATTTTTTTGTGTATATTTGGTAGATCAATTAATAGGTCGGGGTCAGCCAGTTATAATGTAACCATGTTATGTCATATGTGTTTATAAGAATAAAGTTAACAGTTGTTCAAACTCTACGGTGAGATTTTTAAGGTGAAAAAAAGGGTACGCACACAGAACAGACATTACTATAATACATTTTCTTCTTCTTCTTCAGGCTATATTAGTCCACTGCTGAACATAGCCCTCCCCTAATGAGCGCCATAGCGCAAGGCTGCGCCATCATTGGGGGGTAATGCCCATAATCCCCACGCTGGGCATGCGGGTTGGGGATCGCAGTTTGGTGGAATTGTACTGCAGGGGGCGCTGCTGCCCACCTCCCGATTTGTGTCCCTTAGTCGCCTTTTACGACACCCGCGGGAAGAATTTGGGTTGGTGCTATTCTATAGTATAGGCCAACACCACACAGCAGGGTAATACATTTTACCATCATTTAACGTTAACGTTTTTAGATGATTTAACATATATGTACAAGTTTGGATAATAATCTTACCTTCTCGTTCTATACAATGGTAAAGTTTTAGAAAGGTCAGAAGGCACGATTATTATCAAAACTTGTAAATATTAAAAACGCAAATCACCTAAAAACGTCCACGTGACATAATGATCAAATATAGTAAAAATGTGTATAAGCTAAGATGGTTGAGGGAAGGTTTTGGAAAACTGTCGTTTTTAGCGGGAATCGACTAAAGATATTAATACTACATTCTAGGCTATATGTCCTAAAAATAGTTGTCACAGATATTAAGATTTTTGAAGTTAACTTTTTGAAAAATTTTCTTCCATTGATGGTGCTAGTTATCGCCTTAAGTATTTTAAATATTGAAATAAATAGAATAAGTACCTACATGAAACTCAAATGAAAAAAAACAAACTGGATGAATAAAAACACACATTGTGACTTTATATTATATTTATAGTAATACTTTTTAATTATTTTATGGTACTTTTACGAAAGCCGGTCGATTCATCGACACAAACATCGATAGTGTGTCGAGTGCGTCATCGTGGGTCGTTCGTTGACCATAGTTATTTCGCGATAGTTATCACGTTCTAATCCGTGATCACTACTTGCTTCTTTCATAAGCCTTGCACGGTTTCAAGACGGCTTAATGACGGTTATTAGCGAGTGCAATACGTTGTCATTTGGAAACATTTCGCCGAATCCAAATGGATCGCGTAACCAGTTGCATAATTAACTAAGAGCATCGCCTGATACAGACGTCTGATATTTTACGATATCTGATAGTAATCGTTCGCGTTATTCATTTGCGTCGCAATTGCTATTCGGACCACCAATGAGAAAACAGAAGCATTGTCAGCCAATTACGTTACGTGTTATTAAGTACAGTCTCTGACAGCTTTTATAATATACTTCGGGCTCTAAAGTAGGCTTCGGGTTTTGCAGAAAACACACGAGTGTAATACTACTTCCTGCTCTGTGTAAAACTTTTCTTCACTATTTTGAAAAGTTATGTAAAGTTATAAAAACAATACAAAATAAACCTTACCTTATTGCAATATAATCGTAGTAGCCCATAGTAGCCGAGGTTTAATAAAAGCTAACAGACTGTACAGTCAGTGAATTATTATACTAGAACACTTTATTGGACACCTTTCACGATCAAGCATTAATTTTTTGTCGCGAAATCCTATAATTCTACAAACTATGCCTACGATCATACATTAGGGGTAATGAAGGTCAGTAGATTGCTGCCTCTACTGCCCAAACAGTCCAAGACAGACAGTTAGTTCCAGACATAATATCTTTGCTGGTAGGTGTATGTAAAAAAAATCTTGCAGTTACCGTATCGTTTAATGGGAAAGCGTCCCATAACGAAAAAAATATGATATTAAAATCAGTTCTTCCCAATGATCTAAATCTTGAAGTGGGCATTTATTCCTTTTCCTTATCCTTCTTCAGTTCTTTAACACCTTGGGGAGCATAGGGCCTTGCTGAGGTATGTCAACACTTTGGACATGAGGGTTTCCTCACGATGTTTTCCTTCACAGAGTGGTATTGCAACTATAAATTCACAAATGCACATAACTTAGAAAACTACGAGTAAGTCATTGATACATGCCCCCACTGGGAAACGAACCAGGGTTTTCGTTCTGCTACTGACGTGGTTCAGGGCAGCTTCCAATTTAGGCCAGCAAGTGCCGATTGACTTAGCTTCTTGGGCTATAGATCTTTTCGAGGTGGTCCTTGGCCGCCCTCTTTTGCGATAGTCCAAGAGGGTCGATGCAACAGCCTGTCTCGTCAGGCATCCCTTGACCCGGAGTGTTTTGCTTACTGTCCCATTTTTCATCCAGGAGTGGAATGGTCTCTGATCGGTACACTTTCAGCGGTCCTCATTTCGTTTAATTTGTATGAAAGATAAGTTCCCATTTTGATATATTAAAACATGTATCATGAAGCGGCTTAGTAGAAACGAGTGATTGTAATCAATCACTTGAGTTAAGCAACAACAGATGCAGGATAGGTGACCGTCCCGTGACTACCGCTAGTGGCATTTTTTCCAAGCGGTTCCAAGGCACGTTAAGCCGTCTGTGCCAGCTGTCTTGTAATGGCAGTCGCTAAGCCACGTCAAAGGCATTATGGGTGTCTTGATAACTTCTAAAAGTACGGCCCGCCACTGTCTTACAATCCGCCACCAATCCGGATTTGGCCCCCCTGGTGGAGTACGGCTTAACCTTCCTGCGATGCAGGAAGAGACCCGTGCCCCAGCACTGAGGACATACAAAGGGTTGATATCATATAAATCTGGGCATCTGACCACATGCTACATAACAGCAATTGCGTATCAAAACCATTTATATTAGTAGACTCAGCCAATCAAGCCTGAACTCTTTATCCAGATCGATAGAGCAATCAAGAGTTACACCAACTGCGCTAGCTCTGCGACGTTGCATAGAACTAAAAAAGGTCATGTGACCACGTGACTTAAATCAACCTTTTGATAGTAGGGTAAATAAATCAGTGGGTATTTTCCAAACACCCTGTACCATCCTCTCAGCTTAGTTGACTCAATTCACATGAAAAATAATTTTACTAGATCAGATGAGCCTACAAATAACCAAATCTTATTGTAGCAAATAAAACTTATAACATTACTTAGATTTAAGAAATCATGGATGTAGATAGATATATACATACATAAATAAAATATTCTTTATTGTACACAGAAATTACAGTAACAGAAATTCTTGTAAATCTTTTTTTTTTTGTTCTCCAATAAAGTGTTCTCTATCCATCTATCTATAGTCCATATTTGAACTTGTCCATATTTGAACCCCCGACCTCTCGAATGTGAAGCAACAATTCTGTCCATATAAATATATAAAAAACTAGCTGACCCAGCGAACTTCCTACCGCCTACCATCGATTCTTTATTTTTTTTATATTTTTCTCTTCGTAAGAATCTCGTACTTCAAGGAATATTCTAAAAAAAGAATTAGCAAAATCGGTTCAGCTGCTCTCGAGATTTGCGCTTACTAACGCATTCAGCGATTCATTTTTATATTATAGAAGAAGATATGTAAACGCGACATATTTTTTATCCGAATCCTATTTTAAGTTCTCGTGCGTTTTGTTTTAAAACGACCCTGGACCACCCCTATGTTAATCCAATTATGACAAAATGCGTATCAAATTCCTATCGACTCTTGATCACGTAAAGTTCAAGATATCCGCTGCGTTGTTCTCGCCACGATGATTGTCTAGCATCTAGGCCTAAAAAATCTGTGTCCGTATATAATTATGATAGTTAAGTTTAACTAACTTAACTATGACAATTACTGTGTCGTGGAGAATCGCCTTGCAAGTCGTGTTTGCATAATTTCCCACTTCTAGCACGTTCGGTAGGTCAGTTACGGTAGAAAGTCAAATAGGCCCCTAGTAAACGACGCATACAAAACTTTATATTCCCCCTGGTATGAAAAGCCATGGAGTAGTTGGTAGAGCGGTAATAGCTGTAATTAGGAACCTACGCATCACGATTTAAAACCTTTTTTTAGTAAAAGTACCTACAAAGAATGCGATGCAACGCCAGAAAAAAAGTTCTATCCAGCCAGAGTTCATAGACACGACAAAGGATTAGGGCCCTCGCAGCGGGCGGCGGTAATTGGAGGTGGTCCTTATCTGTGATGCTTTCAACAGGCCAACAGTCATGGTGACGTACCAAGCGACTTGGTTATCTGCCCATCAAATGGTTAGTACAGAGCGGGAGGTCACCAAAGCATCACCACTAGCCAGCCGGACCGAAGAGGGGGTAGAGTCAGCACAGAACACTTGCTGTCAGCCCACGACTACCGCGCCGCGCCTGCGTACTGGCCGCATTACTAAACGCGAGTTTAAAAAAGAAAAAGTTTCTTTCGAACTACGATTTTTGAATTTTGTTTTTTAAAATGTTTTTAAACGTAGTGTTAAGGTGATAGCGACTGTTTATATTGTGCGTGAATTTATTTTGTAGCCCAAGTACCGATTTGGAAGGATTGTCTTTTAGTTGGAGCTTTTATTTTTGGAAATCAAGGTATGTTACCCATACTTGTTATTTGCCTAAGTGTATTTTTTTTGTAAAGTTAAAAGTGAATGATGGATTACACCATATTACACAAGCGTTCTACTTTCACAAATCCACCAAGTAATTTCTTTAATCGCGCAGCAATCACGCGTTTAGGTAGATACTAGAGGAGGTAAAACTCGTAATAAATGAAGAGAGTCAAACAAATGACTGAATATCCTAATGAACACATTTGTATTCATCGGTTTTTTGCTCAGTTACTCGTTATTTTTTCAGCTTATTATATTTTTTTTTGTCACAGCGACTTTATTTGTACAAGCCGGTTTCCTTGGCTATGTAAAATCTTTATTCTTTAAATTATTCACAAAAAGAGACACGAATCTATTTCAGGGCAGTTTAACAGAGTAGCTATTTTTAATGAAACATCCAGAAAATATTTAACCTGTGTAAAAACCTGCATTTCTAAAACCATGTCCAAACAGTCTACGGCTTTTGCAAATGGTTAGAGTCACAGGTGACTTCATTACAAAAATAAGTACAATCTGATCGGCTGCCGACCTATTAGTCCTGTGCGCCACACAGGTTGTTTGGGATTGGCACCGCCGCCGGCGCATTGGATTTTTTCATATCTTAAACTGAATTCAAAAGTTTAAAATTGTGGGTTAAGTTAATTTTATTGTTTATTTGTAATTTTTATGATTTTTTAAATCACTGCGAGATTGAATCGTTTCTTAATTTGCTTTAAATTTTTAATATAGATTTTTTTACCAAAACCAAATGCTACGTTAGGTATGTTATACTATGTTCGATAGATCGGCTACACTTTGAGTTGGGTAGATACAATTCAATAAGCGAATTATTAACAAAATTAAATTATACTCCTGTAATTCGGCTACTATTATCATTAAATTTAAAATAGAATTATTGTACTACATCTTCATTTTAATTTTTGCTATCTATGACCGAATCTATCTATGACAGAGAGGAGTGGAGAGCTGAAGGGGACACAGTGGGACATAAAATAGGCTAATTAAAAAATATATGACCAAAAAAATCTGTAACATCATATAACAAAATTGAAAAAAAAATTATACTTTTTTTTACAAAATGCTTTCTAAATCAGTAGGGCTACATAGCGTTTCTTGCCGATTATGGCGTGACGCGGCCCACTGATTCGCGTTCACGCCGCCGCCGATCGATGTAACTTACATCGGCGCACACGTCTAATATCTTACGATCTACGAATATAGGTACAATTTATTTCGTTGAATTCTCATAGTCGTAGATTTATTATCGAAACGGCCTTTTTCTTAAGGTTTTCTTTGATCACTTCTTGTAGATGTCACTTTTATAAAAACTTGTAAACTTATGGTCTTCAACTAGCATCACTAAAATCGTCTGTCGAATTAGGTAGTTAGTCGATGGCATGTTGACCTTTACATTTTTATAGTATGTAAAGGTTTTTATTTATGTATATTATTTGTATGTATATGTTTGCAGTTACTTCAATAACGTTTATAATTAAGCATTAATCAATTCATAATACATCCAAAATCATTTTATTTTTTTGTACATCTACTTTCTTAAAGGTGTAAACTTATAAATGTAATATCTTTTTAATTTTGAAAATCGGTAAAGATCTTAGACATATAATTTCGTCGGAAAGCAGTAGCCAGATCCTGAATTATGCAATTGTTTCAATACTACGATCTTTCTGGTTCAAGGTTAGTAATCGAAATGAAAAGGTTTTACTCAAAGTAACAAACCTTTTCATTTCATTTCGATTACAATCTTGTCGCATGTATTAAGCTGTTAGTCCATATAAGGTAGGAACCAAAGGTAGGAATGTATTAAAATACTTTTGTCTTGCCAAGAAATTGACTTACTACAAATAATACAAACAAATTTGTTCAAAGGCGAGCTTAAAACTCGATAGTAGTTTCTTCCAGCTAACCCAAGCATTTACATGCTTGTTGTTTATTTCAAATTCACATACATCTGCGAATTTGTAGTAGCAATTTCACACGCTACCTATGCCGGAAAACATTATTAGAAAACCCACGGCTTGGTTATTCCGTACGTATTGTCTGTCTTCCTGGGAATTAGGCTCTTTAAACTGTCAAAATGATATAAATCCTGGGCAAGTCTCTTCCATTTAAAAAGCACTGTCGCAGGCACTTCAGCGTCCAGCGTAGGTGCTACTGAATTTAAGAAGATGCAAAGGCAGTATCTAGGTTCCAGGTGCACAGATACCTAGAGAATCCTTCTTCTTTTTCAGGCTATATTAGTCAACTGTTGGACATAGCCCTCCCCTAATGAGCGCCATAGCGCAAGGTTGTGCCATCATTGGGGGGTAATGCCTATAATTTTACGACACCCGCGGGAAGAATTTGGGTTGGTGCTATTCTCTAGGCCGAAACCACACAGCATCGAATGACAGGATACGCAATAGTCAGATTAGATAACATTGTGGACTGAAAGAGGATATAGTGACTAGAATTGAGAAAATGTTGCGTTGGTTTCAACATGTGGAGAGGATGAAGGAAGAAAGATTGACGAAACAAATATATAATATGTAAGGGGCGTCCCAGGTGGACATACATCGACCAAATAGGGGATGTATTAGCAAAGGGGAAGATAAAAAGTACCCGGAATGGTTGCCGCGAGCATGCAACGACTTATGAACGTTGATGAAGCGAAGGTGATCTGTAAGGATCGTGGCAAGTGGCAGTCCCTGGTCTCTGCCTACCCCTCTGGGATACAGGCGTGAGGTAATGTATGTAAAATTATCTAGTCATCATTGATGACGTTTCATCCATACGACTGGCATCTAATTCAATAACAAACAACAGAGAAAGTAGGCTAGACGCGTGTCTTAACGATGTAAGTACCCAGGCGGGTACTTATATCTGTGAGAACGACAAAGTATTATACAATCCTCTCCGTTGCAATCAAACCGCATCGCACAGTTTACATTAGAGTATCGTAATTCAACCTACATTCACAGCAGGCGCCGGTTGCGGTGTACCAAGGAAAATTTTATAAAAAATACTAGGTTCATTTTAGAAACCAATTGCTATACCCGTGACTTTGTCCGCGTGAGATTCGTGGGATGCCGCCAAAGATTAATCTAAGTTCCCGTGGGATAAAAAGAGATGTTTCTTAAACATTGGACAGAACATGATTATGTGTGATTCATCAACAAATAGCTTCCGAAACATAAAATTACTAGCTGACCCCGTTTTTCCATATTACGACTATATTTCGTCGACGACCTGTTCTCGGCCCTACCAAATATACACAAAAAATCATAAAAGAAGAGTTCCACAACAAACACTGTGAGACAATTTTAAAAACTTATTTATAGGCTAAAAATTCCACCCATGCCGGGACTCGAACCCGTGACCTCTGGCTAACCTTGCCGTGGATGGATGGTTTTTAAAATTGTCCTTAGCACGGAAAAGTGCAACAAAAAGAATATACTGTGAGACAAGTTTTCCATGTATTTGATATCAGTTACAATTTGACAGAGCTTATACACCCTATGCATCTAATAGACAGCCTGACCAAGCCGTCAAGAAATAATATTGGATATGAGGTGTATCCTGTTTACTTGATAGTATCGTAGAGCATAGAATAAAAGCTCAAACTTCAGGTCCTATCAACGTGAAATGTGATGCAAAAATAACAAGACAGTAGGTATTTAATTATGTGCATATAAATACACATTATTATTATATAAATACACAATCCAAATACTACATATGAAAATTTCTACGATGGTGTAGATGTCTACATTACATTGTCAACTATGTAGTTGACGCTCTACTGATAATTGACTCTCAGAACTTACTCTACCATAAGCAGATCGTTCTACTTTTTATCTAAGTAAGTAACGTCATTAACTAACTGAATAGTGTCTCATACTTAGTAATGTCGTTACTCATATTAAGCTTACTTTCATATAACAGCGCTAGGCAAACATGACATCATGTTTTAACCTATTAGGGTAGATAACTCGTTAGCACTTTTTTCAATTAGCAAGGAGAGTCCAAATCAAAATAAAGGGCTTAATCAATGAAGACACCACCGGCTCTAAGCGGTATAAGTAATTTACTTACTCCATTATCAATGTCATCATTTGCCTAATAGTTTCTTCGTACCTAATATTACTAAGCATCCATCCGTATAGATAGCGAATACAAAAGTCCACAAAAGCTTGGCCCTGTATCCCGTGGCAGGTAGACATGGCCCCAACGGAGGGCGTGGTGTTTAGATTCATAGATATCTTAAAGTAAACCGTTATATGTTTCCATAGAGCGTCCACAATCTCATCAGATAATTATATTATAGAAGCTTTGGGTTTGATAGTCTGACGGGCAAGAGAGCCAGGAGGCACTGATTTCATACAGACCCGAATCCGGGCTCTTCTTTTATCTTTCCTTTATGCAGTAGGGCCTGCCGCTCTTGAATCGGACTTTTTAGTCACTCAAAAAACTCTTAAGTACTGTTAAAATCGTCCATAACAGACGCAAAGGCCTATGATGATGGGTTTGATACAAGTAAGATAAGTTGCCGGGTGAAGGAAGATTTCCTCACCTAGCAAAACCTCAAACAGAGCAAATTTATGATACTTACTTTAACCAATGCCCGACGTAACGGCTGCAAATCACGGGACAGTTCATCAACGGGATTTCTTTGTGTAACTACTGTGTCTACATTTAGTTTAGTTGCAGAACGTCGAAAGTTGCAGATGTGGAACATAAATGCATGAAAACTCTGTACAGTCCACAGCATTTTTGTTGCAAAGTCACCGGTAACGCAACTGGGTAGAGTGTACGCATGTAAAGATCTCTATGCTGGCGACTGTACAACAATATTTCTGTATTGTCTCAAATATTTCGTTTCCATTCGCTTCACCATTCGTTCCTCTTGTAACGCATAAATCTTGCCTTTGTCAAAGAACAATCGCCGTCGTTGGTGATCCATAGTTTTGTTGAAATCAAGAGCCATTACAGTCATCTTTGACAATCACCATGTTTAGACATTCTTTGAGGAGCAACGGTTTACGGAGTTTTCCTCTAAAATGCGCTTTGCCTAAACATTTCAATCAGCGTTTGCTATTTACAACTTCAGGATTCCTTTTAAGATAATATAAGAAGATTCTTTATTGTACACCAGGAAAAAAAACGTAAAAAAATTCCAAAGATATACTTTTCCTATAAAATAGATAGAAAGATATATAACACTTTATCGCACAACCAGAAAAAGAATACAACCATGATTTCTTAAATCTAAGTAACGTTATACAATTGGCGGCCTTATCTCTAAGAGCGATCTCTTCCAGACAGCCTTTGTATGGAGTGGATTGCATGAAGAATATAGTCGGTATGTGGTACATGTACATAAATAATTAAAAATCGAAAATACATATTAATAAATTTTCTTCCCCGTTAATAATTTTTTTAGATAGCTTTTGCGTCCTACTCCTACAGGTGGACAAAAGCCTCCCCATGATCTCCTCTCGAGCCATTCTCTCTCGTCGTCGCCGTCGTCGTCAGGCTATACTAGTCCACTGCTGGAGAATGTCCTCCCTTAATGAGCGCCATAGCGCTACGTCTTCAGCTTGCCGCATCCAGCATCTGCCTGCAGTTCTCTCTGTGTAAATGTTGAGAGATCGTCCCGCCATGAACTATCAGCTATCACTTGACATCACGTCTGCGATTCCGTTGCGTAGAACCAAATCTGTGACAATTTGCCCATCTATCCGGGCTCATGCGACTAGCATGGCCTCCAAGTTCCACTTTAGCTTCACCTTTTTTATTTTATCTGGCTTTATGTTGTTCTGCTTTGTAGTGGCGCTGTCTGATAGATAATGCCTAAAAATTCATGTCTTGAATAGAATAGACATTAATCTATTAAGGACGATGATCTGCCGACGTTGTCACGGTTCACATTGGACGATAACGGTAACGACACATTTAACAAATTTACTGACTCCGTTTTGGTATTACTACAACAGCCTTAGTAAATTTATGAAATATAAATAATGATACGACTTATAACGTGGTAATAATACTAGTCCTATGATGTCGGGAAGATTACCGTAAAATGTAACACCGGTCATTGGTAGAGCCCGTGAGGCGCAAATTCTCTAAAACATAAACTCTAATTTTGAAAAAAAAATCGATTTAGCTGCACCCGACAGAGTTCGTAAGTAAACACCTGTCGTTTAGGATCTTACCAAACTTATGGATGCAATTACCTATCTAATATCACCTTAACTACTCAGTCCTCCTCCCAGTCAGGAGTGAGGGGGTTAAAGTTTTAGTCCTACGACGACTTAGTCCCTAGACTACGCCTACGCTCAACCAAAGTTGTTGAGATCCATTAAGTCCTTCAGGGATAGTTGCCCTGAGTATTCCGGTTTAGGGTACACCTCAGATTATGGATCAGAGGGGTACACCAATCTTAGAAGACTCTTTCCTTATATAACAAGGTGATCACATCACAGTCACAGTAAGTGTATGTGCCAACGACTCTACATCAAAACCTTTTGCTCTGCAGGTGACATCTTCACATACTCGTAACCCCCTTCTGTTGAGTTGATTTATATGGATGCAATAAAGTGTTGATTGGATACAATAGAGTACTGTTGTGTGTTGTTGAATAGACACAATATCATTGAGTGACTGCTGACACTTAAAAGACTGTCGAAGAGGAATGTTTCGAATGTGAAAATGTTCTATTGCTAACGCGAGTTTGAATGAGGACGCTGATATAAAAATTTATCATCTCAACTTAATCCACACGATATAAAATGTTATTGTTAAAAAAAGTTATGAAACCCGTGCTCTAAATGTCTGCACGTTATGAAGTGTGCAGACATTTAGAGCACGGGTTTCCTCACGATGTTTTCCTTCGTAACTTAGTAAGTACGCCCGAGACCCAGGTTCGATTCCAACTGCGGTCATGTAGCTACCAATGACATTGTTTCCTAAATTATGTACATATTGTGAAATCATAGTAATAATACCACCGCTGGCTATCGGCGAAGGAATACATCGTGAGGAAACCTGAGTGTTTGTAGCGTCCAAATAACTCAGCGCTTGAAGTTGCTACATAAAAAAATCTCTCTATAAGGGTGCTACTGTAATATTTGATTTACCTACGTTTTATGTCTTTTATCCGGAGACCTAACCTTGAAAATAACATTGGGAAACAATGGTAATTTTCAAGGTGAGAACTATCGATTTTAAATTAATAAGTTTTTTTTTTATTCCATTTAATTTTTTCACAAAGAAATATGGTGTACGGTAGGTACCTAACATGTTTTTTTCTTAAACTCATTTATTATCTTAATTGTCTTAAAGCGTTATATTATGCCAGAAACATACACCACTCATTATTGTTAACATAAAACACATCTACTTCCTTCTCCAATATATTGCTCCAGTCCATACAAAGTTTGTCTGGAAGATATCACTTTTAGTGATAAGACCGCCGTCTGTACTCTTAGTTTAAGAAATATCTATGTAATTTCCTTTTTTATGTACAATAAAGTGTTTTCTATCTTTATCTATAGAAGGGCAACACAACATAAAGTTTGACCTAGCGTGGTGACAAAGCAGTAAACTATTTATCTATCTATTTAAAGAAATATTTACTTGTACTGCCCTGTTGCAAAGTTTATTTGACTCCATCTTTATATTAAATCAGTGTTAACCTGCCAGATTTGTTTTTTTCATCGCAAAGACGTCGCAGGTAAAGCCACAGGTAAAAACTATTGTTAAAGAAGAATAAAATGTTCTCTTGATTGACAAGGGATTCGTTTGTTACCTGCAAATGTAACAAAAAGGGCTGCAGCTGTGTACCTTTGATGTTCGTTTTTTATTAACAATTTGCCTCCTTTCTCAACTTAGGGAATACTCAAATCGTACAAACCTACTTCCGTATACGTCAGAAATAAAATCGACTTTATATCCAAATACTTTTACTAGACATCTTGTGCTCGAAGTTATATATTAAACGGGTCTAATCGCGATTATTTATTAGTATGTATGAGTATCGAGACATGAAAGCGTCAGTGCAATATTTTCTTATAAATCGAACACGTCGCTGCTGAGTATTCGCATCACGTTGACAGTATGTCTTCCGTGACGTCAAAGCGTCAATGTAGCACACTATAGCGACGAGCCCCGTTTAATATGAAGTGTGCACAACTCTAGAACGTAACTAACATTACAATGAAAGATGCAAAAAGACCGTATACCAGTCTTACGACGCCTGAACTATTTTAATAAGTGACGATGTAACAGGGGGAATATGTGAAAGGTAATTAGAGCATGAATTCCATTTTTCTCCTCTTGCGTTGGATCATGAGAAGATGCTGATTAGTGGGTATAGTATATAGCACTTTTTGACAAGACGTGATTAAAACAGGTTTGTTTTGCCCCTGATGAGAAGTACTGTTGACAGTTTATCTTTAAATAGGTACATACACTCTATTCCGTTACTGTATGGTATTAGGGATTTTGCCATAAAATTCCAATACCGAGCAGATTAGAGAATGCATAAAAGAGCTGTTACATTTTGTTTCACAATATTAGATTTGATTTGTTATTTACTTAGTATGTAGGTACATACTCTAAGTAATAAATATAATAAGTTTTGAAGCACGATCTAAAGTCTTGCGTCCATTAGAGCAGAGTCGAGACGAAGAGCGCCGAATGACTCTATGTTTTCTAGGCAGGCGAATCGGATAACTAAAATAGAAAATATGTATCTAAATCTATATTTTATATCTATAGTGTACCATCACTATCTCACCACATCATCTCGTTATCAACCCTTGTATGTCCCCACTGCTGGGTCACGGGTCTCTTCCTGCATCGCAGGAAGGTTAGGCCATACTCCACCACGGGGTCCAAGTCCGGGTTGGTGGAGGATTGTAAGACAGTGGCGGGCCTGATTGTCAGAAGTTATCAAGCCGCCCATAAGTCCTCTGACATAGCTTAACGACTGACATTATATGACAGCCGGCACCAACGGCTTAACGTGCCTTGCGAAGCATGGAAGCGCTCGGAAAAATGCCACTAGCGGTAGTCACGGGACGCTTATCCATCCTGTACTTGACCGCGCCTGTTGTTGCTTAACCAAGTGATTAATTCCAATCACTCGGTTCGACTAGGCCACGAGCACTTCACCACACCATCACTATATTTAATATCGATGGTATACCATCACTATGTTATTCTGGTTACATAGCAAATGTCACTTTAGTGACTTAGTTTATGAAATAGTCTTTGATTGTTTTTATCGTCGGAGGCAGCGTCATAGGCCTCTTGCTACTGTCTAGCAAGCCAGGCATTACATTTTTATTCGCCCAAAGTCGCCCAAATATACATTGCTAATGTAAGTGGAAGGGCTGGCAAGGGGCGTCCCAGGCGGACATACATCGACCAAATAGGGGATGTATTAGCAAAGGGGAAGATAAAAAGGACCCGGGACCGGCGTGCGTGCATGAACGACTTATAAACGTTGATGAAGCGAAGGTGATCTGTCAGGATCGTGACAAAAGGCAGTCCCTGGTCTCTGCCTACCCCTCTGGGATTATGCTGGTTATGCTATGTTATGTCATGTTAGTCGCCCGTGAATTTAGTGAGTAGAGTACATGTCGCTGAAAAGTTGATGTGCTTTTCAGTCGTGGTTACCCGATGATAGATCTTATGACAGGCGGCATAAGTGATAGTATCGACCAAACGTTATATTTGAAGGCAGATTTATGTTTTGGTCACGCACGTGCAAAGACAATAATAATTATTTCGTTTATTGTTCAAATACATAAGGCAGTTACTTTGCTAAATCACTAAAACATTATATTACGTTAGTGATTACCAATAAATATGCAGGAATGAAATAATACAATGCGAAATCTGCACTGTTTCAGCGTTGTCATTTACTTATTTAGTAACAATACATAATTTAATTTTAATATAATTAATGTTAATTAACTTTATAGTATTTTCTAAGGTTAACACGAGCACTAGACATAATTAAGACTGTTTTTAAATGGATTTATGCTCGTTTATTACATTTTTACAATTTTCCGACGTTTCGGCACTTTTTCAGGTGCCGTGGTCATCTGAGACCACGGCACCTGAAAAAGTGCCGAAACGTTTATTACATTTTTACAATTTTCCGACGTTTCGGCACTTTTTCAGGTGTCGTGGTCATCTGAGACCACGGCACCTGAAAAAGTGCCGAAACGTTTATTACATTTTTAAAATTTTCCGACGTTTCGTCACTTTTTTCCGACGTTTCGGCACAAAAAGTGCCGAAACGTCGGAAAATTGTAAAAATCTAATAAACGAGCATAAATCCGTGTAAAAACAGTTTTAATTAACTTTAATCAATACGAATAATAACTTCCACAATGCAATCACTTGTCCGTTCCAAACTAAAAAAAAAAGGCGAGGAATGAACAAATGGTGTTCGCTGGCACTTACGTTAACTAAGCTAAAGCCATGGTTTGACATGATTGAAATTCATGTTACTTGTTTGTTTACTACACATGCATTTCTCACACTGTGCCTATGTGTTCCAATGCTGCTGGTTATACATGTTATTGTTATCAACCCTCGTATGTCCCCACTGCTGGGGCACGGGTCTCTTCCTGCATCGCAGGAATGTTAGGCCATACTCCACCTCGGGTGCCGAAACGTTTATTACATTTTTACAATTTTCCGACGTTTCGGCACTTTTTCAGGTGTCGTGGTCATCTGAGACCACGGCACCTGAAAAAGTGCCGAAACGTTTATTACATTTTTAAAATTTTCCGACGTTTCGTCACTTTTTTCCGACGTTTCGGCACAAAAAGTGCCGAAACGTCGGAAAATTGTAAAAATCTAATAAACGAGCATAAATCCGTGTAAAAACAGTTTTAATTAACTTTAATCAATACGAATAATAACTTCCACAATGCAATCACTTGTCCGTTCCAAACTAAAAAAAAAAGGCGAGGAATGAACAAATGGTGTTCGCTGGCACTTACGTTAACTAAGCTAAAGCCATGGTTTGACATGATTGAAATTCATGTTACTTGTTTGTTTACTACACATGCATTTCTCACACTGTGCCTATGTGTTCCAATGCTGCTGGTTATACATGTTATTGTTATCAACCCTCGTATGTCCCCACTGCTGGGGCACGGGTCTCTTCCTGCATCGCAGGAATGTTAGGCCATACTCCACCTCGGGGGCCAAGTCCGGGTTGTTGGAGGATTGTAAGACAGTGGCGGGCCTTACTGCCAGAAGTTGTCAAGCTGAGGCCTCTGACATGGCTTAACGACTGCCATTATATGACAGCCGGCACCAACGGCTTGACGTGCCTTGCAAAACACGGTTATATTATAAATGTAACTAACGTTAATAGGTACTAACTTTAAGTTAAGCAAATGTTTTTTGTATAACTGTTTGTTTTCTCTAATAAAATGAAATAAAGTAAAATAAAGCCTCTATGATAGAGCCAGCATAAAATAAAAAATAGCACAACGAAAATGCACAAAACTTTTTCGAGCGCTGAGTTGCGGCAAGTGTGCTTGCAACACTTTGCATTATGCATGTATCCACTTTTTAAAGAGATATAAACATTCACCTTCTGTTCGGACAAATTTCGAAAACATCGCTACTGGACCTTGCTTGCCCAAGGTTGAATTTGAGAGCTGCCGCCGCAGTACAATATTTCTGGTTATTTGTTTCTCTTTTCATATTAGAAAAAAAGGAACTAATATTTCTGGGTAGATTGGATAGATTGATAGAGAATACTTTTTTGTACATAACAAAGGAAATTACACACAGACGGCGGCTTTATCACTAAAAGTAATCTCCTCCATACAACCTTTGGATTAGTAAATTTTTCCTTTTGTTTTAAGGTTCTGTGCCCAAACGGTACCCACAGAGCCCTATTACTATGTTTTCGAAGTCTGATTGTCTGTTCTAATACCTAATACCTATTTTACGCTATACTCTAATACCTATTTTACGCTATTAGTATAATAATAAGTATAGTTTTAGCAGATGGCAGATTTCATGCCATTAGTTTAGGATATACTGAGCACTTTTTTGTAGACGTTATTGTTAAGACTGGCTAAATTATATATAACACACTAGACTCTTCATCTATTTCATTAAGATAAAACTATTTTCCTTACCTACTAAGTCTGTTCGATGATTGAGAACAGAATGTAACAATTCCAAGGTAGTATATTTTGTTTTCAAATAATACCCATACTTCTCTACTCGGCAATATTGGCTTACGTATTGTTTCAATCTTGGTACTTGTAGTAGGTACTTATTGTATGTTTTATAGTAGCCAATAAGATGAGATTTTGCCTTTTTATGGCAATTTCACAATCGCTGTAACTTAACTGAGGCAAATAATCGCGATTTTATTACGGCTAGTACAGATTTACAGCCTACGAACCAAACTATTTTCCATTACATAGTAGAAGTAACCGATTTACCTAGAAATAACGTTTTATAAGGTAGGTATAAAATGCCAGGAGTGGTTAGTGTCTAAACGTCAAAGCTACAAACGTTAGAGTTCTGTGCAAAAGTTGAAAATACCAGCCAATCATGTAAGTACCAACATCTTTATTTATTACTAATTATTAGCTATTCAATAAGATTTGTTGTTAGCGTTTTTTGTACAGTCAACGTGGGTACAGTCAACAACCTTTAAACTGTTGGCTTCTTGATGCATTAAAGTGATGTTCCGTCGAGTGAACTGAATACATTTAACTCTCACGTAAAACCTTCCAGGTTAATATTTTTGCTGAGGACACAAATTACTTGTAAGATTTAACCTCTCGAGGCCTACTACATTGTAGTAGCTAAGAGCCTGCAACAACGAATTAAGAATTCCCAATAAATCGGTTGCCACCCAAGAAGTTTGGCGTTTACACTGCATCAAAATTCATAAATAACTGATGGACCCCGACCTCAGACATTTCATCGAAAGGAACATCACTAATTAAGATTCACTTCCGTAGCGAAATCGAGTCGTAAAGAGCAATTTTCATTGTTTCTGTTGCGTCCATCGGTCAATGTGAAGGCGAAACACAGGGCCAGCTCGGCCATTGATATTTCCAAGTAGGGAAGGGCAAGTGAAAAAATATCACACTAACCCAAACAGTATCGATATTAATTATTACTACTATTAAAATTATTTATTACACTATTGCGTGTGCGTGCTTCGCAAGGCACGCCTTTGGTGCCGGCTGTCATGCAATGGCAGTCGTAAAGCCATACCAGAGGCCTTACGAGCGGCTCGATTACTTCTGACAGTAAGGCCCGTGACTGTCTCCACCAACTTGGTTTTGACCCCGTGGTGGAATATGGCCTAACCTTGCTGCGATGCAGGAAGAGACCTGTGCCCCAGAAGTGGGGACATACAAAGGGTTGATATCATATAAATCCGGCCGTCTGACCACATGCTGATATCATCATCATCATATCATTACATTATTAAAAAATAAAAAGTACAAAGGCGATCTTAATCGTAAGAGTTAAAAATAAGTCGGTTGTCACCCATGACGTTCGACGTTTAAACCGCATCAGAAAACATAAATAACTGATTGACCACGACCTCAGACATTTCATCCGAACGAGCATCCCTAATTAAGATTCCCTTCCGTAGCGAAAACGAGTCCGTAGCAGCAATTTTCATTGCTTGTGTCCATCGGTCAATGTGAAGGAGAAACACAGAGCCGGCTCGGCCATTGAAATTTCCAAGTAGGGAAGTGGAAAAATATCATTTTGGTATCCAATGCGTATCGATATTTATTTTTATTATAAAAAAAATATATTACACAATGAAAAAATAAAAAGTTCAACTTCCTTTGGTACTGCTGAACTAGTAATATACATATGGTGCAGTACTTGCAAAAGTATTATAGACAAATAAATTAAATTTAAAACTAAATTTAAGGTTGTGTCGTAGGAAGCCCCGACCTTCCCACGATGTGATACCTACATTGATGTAATGATGTAGGAAAGTAATGTAGGTTCATAAAAAACCTACATTAGTTATATAAATAATATCTATAAATTTATAAAACATTATTTTTTACCATTTTAATATTAATATTTTTTATTGCATGTCAGAAAATTATTTAAATACATAAAGATTGATAAAGTTTTTTTATTCCTCATGTAATTTCGAAAAATAACTGAGTACGTCGGTTTCTGATATTTATTATATACATTATGCATATAATATGCATAATCTTTATAATGCATGCAACGTAAAAGTACATTTTTTACAGAACCGCTTATTGGAGCTGGTTTAATAGTAGATAATGAAAAAATGGTTTTTAATTTTTTCCGTCATTTTAACACTGCGTCGTATATCGATATCATTTACCCAAGCCTATTTCCAAGATGGCGGAAGAAATTCCCGCGCAAATCGGAAGTATTGTAGTTAATCGTTTATTCGCTCTGTCGTTAACTTACTGGTACTCGTAGTGACCAGTAGTGATACCGTGATACAACGTTTTTCTCCATTGATTAAGTCTAAAGGTTCTTTAACTTCCGAGGACACGACTCGGTGTCATCTTCGACTTAATAATTTATTTAGTTGATTGTCCACCCATCGATTATAAAAAACCAGTTGAAACTTGTTGCATACCTTTTTATATAGTAAAACGTTTTTTATACATAATTGCACATATTCAACGGGTCTAATCGCGAGTATTGAAATGTAATTACCTTAATTCCCGTTGTTACGGGTAGACCGAAGTACAATACAGTGAATTATTGCAGTGAGGGTAGGGTACCACCAACCCTCACTGCAATAATTGACGTGATGACGTGAATGATGTATTTTTCATAGTTTTAATTAATAACAGAACGTATCAGTATATTCGCAGTACCTGTTATCATTGTACTATAACAGTTCAATACTCGCCAAACATCTGTCGACAGCTTGGGATGATTGTCATGTTTATATTTACCAAACTTTATTGCTACTTTTTAGTTGATATAGATAAATAGAAAACACTTTATTTCACAACCAGAAAAATATTACAACCATGATTTATACCCAACCATGATATAATTGTGCTCACGAGGAAACCCGCGGCTAGGTTGGCTCCGCACGTATCGAATTATATTTACTGTGGGCTAAGCTAAGATATTAGTCCTGAGTAGTTCTTTTGCTCATCCAGTATGAGAGAAGGTGCCACTGGACGCTGTACATCTCATTACGTATAGATATACAGGCCAAACTATTTTTCGTGCCCGTGTATATTGCTAATATTGCCGAGCCCGTTACATTACGCGTGTTACGGGTCATTAACAAGATGCATTATGGCCGGGGTTACAAAAATAACAGCCCGTGTTTTTAACAGGTATTTTAAGAGAACGACCATTTTCTGCTAACGAGAAAGGATCGTATCGCCTAACCTAGGAATGTCATTGGCAGTATAGTGATATACATACGTACTTCATACGCCTATTTCCTGAACCGAACCATGCATTGTAATTACTCAACTAAATCCAATTTTAATACGATAACCTTGAATCAGCAACTTAATTTGCACTCAAACGGACCGACTCAAACGGATTGAAATCAAGAGCCTTTAAAGTATTGCGGCCTTATTTATAAAAACACAATTCCTTAAAACATTCCAAAAACGCTAGAATAAACTGCGGCGGAGATATTACAAGAAAGAGACGTAAACACAGATCAAATAAAACGCCTCTAGGAGTGTTTTAGTGGAATCGTTTTTTTATAAGGTCGTGTTAAATATTAAGCGAATGAAGTCGCGGGCGCAGTTATCGACAGACACACATCAATTCACGCCTTAATCCCGAAGGGGTAGACAGAGATCCGGGTTTGCCGCTTACACACCCACTCACACACACACACACACACCCTCACCCACTCACACACACACCCACTCACACACACATCCACTCACACACATAGTTGGCTAAGTTAATTTTATATTTATTTTTTCTTTCGTAATATCATCTCTAACTAAACTAGATTAATGCTATGGAAGAGCGAAGTCACCTAATACAGGCATTGTATGCTTAAAAGGTGTCTCCAATTACTATTTACCGAAAAATAATGAAGATAAAGAATAAAGATTTTTGTATTTTGTATTGTATTTTTTGCCACGATCCTGAAAAACCTCTTTCGAAATTAAAAAAAACAGCTATTACTATTAACATACTATTTTACTGATACATTTTAGATGCTGAGTACCTACTGGTGCTATTTTATTTTTAGTTATTTATTTACAGAGTTCTTGTAACTCAACAGACCGCCAAAACTGTGCACGGCAAAACTTAGATATGTAAGCTTTTTAATGTATTTTATTTTCTGGTGTGTACAAAAAGAGTTCTAATCTAATCTGATCTAAACACCAAATCATTACAGAACTAAAGACACCTCTCACACCGATCTCTCTAGCATTATCTTACATTCATCCATCAAAACTAATAGCATTATAGCAAACATAATGACCAACCAACACACTTTTGTGGCAAATTCGCTTAATTAAAAAAAAAACCGGCCAAGTGCGAGTCAGACTCGCGCACCGAGGGTTCCGTACAAACCTGTATTATAGACCTGAGTATTTCGTATGAATTTCAATTTAATACCTCTACGCGTTTATGAGGAAATGGGTAGTAAGTTTAAAATTATTAAAAAAATATATATTATGTGATGTAACTAAAAATTTATGGTTTTCGTAATTTTTTCTTTATCTATGCTATAAGACGTTGCTTCGTACCAAATTTCAAGATTCTGAGTTCACGGGAAGCACCCTGTAGGTTTTGATTCCCTTGCAAGTGTCGAAAATTTGCGGCATAAACGGCTGTATCTTTTGATTGCGTTGGCTTAGAAGTTTGATTTTTTCACAGCTTCAAGGGACAGTAGACCTGAGTAATTGATATAAATTTCAGCTTCATACCTCCACGCGTTCCTGAGAAAAAGGGTCTTGACAGACGGACGGACGGACAGACGGACAACAAAGTGATCCTATAAGGGTTCCGTTTTTTCCTTTTGAGGTACGGAACCCTAAAAACAAATTTCATTATAAAAACAAAAATGTTTACTTAACGAGCGTCAACGAAACAACTTAATAAAACTTAACATAACTTGTATACTCGTACATAGCGTACAATTAGGTAAATTAATGTTCCTTCCAAGGTTAATTTCGACTGCAACTTTTACAGCTAAACTAATATAGATAGTGTTCTGTTGTTAGCTCCCCAGCATTTGGACAGTTCTTAAAATAATCGATATCAACTCTTGTATGTCCCAACTGCTGGGGGACGAATCTCTTCCTGCATCGCTGGAAGGTTAGGCCATACTCTACCACGGCGGCCAAGTCCGGATTGGTGGACGATTGTAAGACAGTGGCGGGCCTTACTGTTAGAAGTAAGGCCCGCCAGAGGCCGCCCATAAGGCCTCTGACATGGCTTAACGACTGTCATTACATTGATAGCCGGCACCAACGGCTTAATATGCCTTGCGAAACATGGAAGCGTTCAGAAAAATGCCACTAGCGGTAGTTACGGGACGATCACCCATTCTGCACCTGACCGCGCCTGTTGTTGCTTAAAACAAAGCCAGAGCTGAATTCACACTTTCAGTAGAAAGGTCGATGTGCCGACTGTACCGCCACGGTAAGTGAGCACTGAATGGCCATGTTTTTGGTTGAATTTTCCGGTCACTTACACGTGGTAGATTGCGGTTAGATTCGCCGACCACGCCACTGATCAAAATGGCAGATACCATTTATATGACACGGATTGTCCGTGTGGACCATAATAAATAAGCTGAAGTATTATATGAACATGCTCCTCGCTGAAAATTAAATATAGAATACAATAAATAACGTGACTTTCAGTAGAAGGAACACGTGAAGTGTTTTTATGTACCTACTCACTAACGTTGTAGGCAACTTTGCAATTACAACGTATAGTTCGGGTCTTTTTTTACCCAATTAAAATATCCACTGGGCCAACCAAAGCGAATGAGCTGAACTGAAAATAAACGAAACAAACAACGCCATTGAAATATTTAAAAAATAAAAATTTTTAATTAAAGAACATGAAATTTGTTGGTTACATCACTCATAGATTATGTGAATAAGAAGCTAAGACAGAAACTCAACATTTTATTCTATATAAAAACATGTTTTGACTTATTCAACTGTGTCTTACTTAAAAAATATTACTCATCAATATTTTTTATTAAATATCAGACATCTTTGTCTTATACAATCTTTCCTTAATTTTATAGTGGGTAAGATTAGTTTAAACTATGATGTTTGTTACACATTATTGCACAATAAAAACGTTATTAAAAAAAAACTTAAATAACAGGTTTGTGATAAAAATTACGTGCAAAGGCGGACTTATTTCAAAAGAAATTTCTTCGAGCCAGCCTATAAATATAATGTGCTATACTTAATAGTTAAAATTAGAAAAAGCATGAAGGTATTTGTAAGTTACAAGGGTTGTCGTGGTATTTTCAGTAATCATGAACTGCCCATTTGTGGATATTTGTTACTGCCCCTGTGAACTCTATCTTATTTACTGTAATCAAATAATGTGTTAGCGCTGCTGTCCTTAATAAAATAAGCTTTTGTGGACAGAGTGTGCTTAAGATAAAATAAGATAAGCATATTCTTTATTGTATACCGGAAAAATAGTAATACAGAAGATACGACACAATTGGCGGGATTATAACTAATAGCATTTTCTTCCAGGCAACACATTATTTAAACCGAGTCCAAGGTAATTCTAATAGGTATATGTTTTTGAGGGATCTTGTTGAGAACCTTATTTATAGCCTTGGGTAACTCAAGAGCCAGCTATGAGTGGACACACAACTCCCTCACCGTCAAGTGAGGTCCCATTCATATCCCAGAGATGTCAACTATATCTGGCTCCCTCACACATACTCTCAACTCAGCGGTAGTCATCTCCTGCTACTTTATCTAGCTCACACACAATGCGCGAGAGCGAGATCAACATCGTCTGACATCGGTTACATTCGTCCGCATTTCTCGTCGTTATTAACGAGCGATGAGAGAAAGTTTACCAAAAGAAACGTGTGATCTGGATAAAGTAGGGAATAGGTAGACTAGACTGACTCACCACTTGTGTCTCTTGTTTCCACACCCACTTAGTTGATTGGACGTCGTATGAGCTAGGACACATGTGGTGAGCGAGATATGATAGAGATATAGTGTGTCTCGGTGAGCAAAGATATGAGATATAACATCACTTTGCCCAAGTCTACTTATTTAAGACATTTGTTGAAATTTAACTCGTAGAGTAAAGCACAAGCCTTATATGCTGCACCGAGGATCTTTTCGGTTCTTATACCAAAAATCTCAAATAAGAACCAGGAAAACCTTGCCTTGAAAATAAAAAAGACAGTCCCAAAAAAGAACAGTTTAAAAAAGTTAAAAAACAATTTTGTTATAACAACTTATATTCTGACATCGGCATGGTTACAATTTTCTTAAATGCCAATGGTTCCGTTTAAAATCACTTATAAGAAGTCTAACCTGAACGATTACTAAAATAAGTCAGTTATCTCTTAATTTTGTAACTATCAAATTTTTTTAAATTATTTAGTCACGGCTAATAGCAACAAAACCGTTTTTTTCAACAATTTGGTACAAAGGCATGAACGATCGGTCAATGTTTAAGACTTTAGGTTCACCTCAATCGCTTTTCACACATTTGCATGATCTTGACAGCCTTTTGTTTCCACTTTACGACCACTCCACACTTCTATCATCACCAAAAACACGAGGATATTCTGCGGTTTACCAGTTAGGTAGGTAAATAAGTATCTGTACCTAAAAACTTTCATTGAAGTGTTTCTGGAGTTGCGCGTTTTAAAACTAAACTATAGCAATCAGTGATATTAGGATAGATAAAAAGATAAATACACCCATTTGTCTGCTTATGTGCCCATGAATTATATAAACAATTTCTAGGTATAGGCACGGTCGTGAAAAATGTAATCTTTGCCCATAAAAAACATTTTACATTAATGCCAATTGCAAACTAGAGTGGTTACTGTAGTTAGCAATTGGCCATCTAATTGGGAAAACAGAAAATCTTTTTTTAGCTTTAATAGCTGTCTTTGACTGTATCTTGATAGATACAGTCAAGAGCAGAATTTTTGTTGTACCTCATATTCGCCTGTAACGTAACTAAGTAGAGTGCCGGCAAATAAAGATTGATATGCCTTTAACTGTACCTACCAATACTTTATCAGAAGCAAAATCTGCGCATGTTATTGTTACTATACTATTATAGAGTACGGATATCCTCAATAAGTCTAAGCACAATAGTTTCACTTTAAATTGAATTTGCCTGTATGAATTAGTATTTCAGATGTTATGAATTTTATTATCACTGTTCAGATGGAATTCGTATACTGTATTGCATGTTTTCTAATAAAAATGCAACTTTTTTTATAAGTACCTATTATTACGCCTCGTCTTGCCAACCAACAGAAGAGTTAAGTCAGCAAAAAGTTCACCACCAAAAAGTTGTAGGTTGTACGCGTGTTCACGTGCAAAGTTCTACCAAAAATAGTCTTCGACAATCAGCGTTTGAAGCCAATGTCTAAAACCAAAACAAAATAATTAACTGGCACGACACAATGTAACAAGTTGACCAACCAATGAGGCGTTTTCAGCACAAATTCACAAAGCACTTCATAGATGGCGCTTATACGCGGGCACATCCAAGAACATGGACACTACTGTTCAATTTTGCTCAGCGCAAATAAATTTTGACAGCCGTATTCCGATTCTATGGCCACGCCTGTAAGCGCCATCTCTGAATTTCTTTGAGAACTTGTGCTAAAAACGGCTCATTATCAGATATATTAAACACTTAACCTCTTTAATGAAGCAATGGCTGTATGAGGCTGGCCGTGGACAGAGGGATAAGTGGCGTGACTTGCGGGAGGTCTGCATCCAGAAATGGGCGAGTACATGCTGATTGATTGAAAGAAGCAGATTCCCAGAGTAGGCGCTGAAATTATAGTAGCAATACTACTCGCTGACGGTGAAGGAAAACATCGTAAGGAAACTCTAGTGTCTGAGGTGTTAGAGTACCTCAGTGCTTGCGACGTACAATGGCCCAACTATGAGGCTAAGTGCGGAAATCTCAAGCCTAACTAACTATGCTGATTGATTGAATGAAGCAGATTCCCAGAGTACGCGCTGAAAATCCGGCACACGACACATTAGCAGTTACGCAGCCCACCTCTTGTTCTTCCCAAGTGAAGCGAGGGGGCGATTAGTGTCCAACCAGCGCGCTGTGACGGCATTACGTCATCCCAACGTTGCAGCATCGGCGCCAAAGCAGAACAGCTTGCGGCAACAACGCTGGACGTAGCACCTTCCGCCGAGCAGTCATTCGGGGCCGATATAGCTCAGCTTTACGCGACGTACGTGATCGACGGTGACCCATTACGCAGTGACCTTGAAACTGGATTGCGACAATGGGAAGTGGATTGATTTTTAATAACTGGCCAGCTGACCAGCACACTAAAATATCTCCTCTATCTATCGAGTGTTGTTATACCCTGATGCAAATTCTACTCAAGCATCTAATGCGGATTGATTTGAAATACATGAGAGCGCAATCGCGTCGCTATTGTAGCAGTGTTCGAAGAGTTGGCGAGCCCTTACCAATACACAACGGCGATGAGTAAGTGAAAAACCAGTTTCGCGGGCCGGTTGCTTCACTAACGGGGTGAAGTAAAACGGAAAGAGTATTGTACAACTCACTGTAGAGCCACCCATTCGATTAACTGTCGCGGGGACGGCACGATGACGGTACCGAATCAGGCGTTGCGTCAACGTAATAAATAAGTAAGCGTGCTACATACATAACTGACACGGAATGTTGACTATAGAAGTATAGTAATGTACCTGTTCTATATTCGGCCTACTGTAGGGCACAGGCCTTCACCCAGGGAGATAGTATGGGCTGAACCGAGCACTCAGAATTTCAGGAGCACAATGTTTTCCTTCACAGTTTTTGCTTCTACAAAGCGTTTTACCGACCGCTCTACCATCGGAGAAGTGGGTATTGCTAAGAAATTGTGGTCAGACGTCAGACTGTGATGCGAAAGAAAGGACTTAACGGTACTCACAGTCAAAGGACGAACATACAGATATTTCGGGAAATTCAGTTGTACAGGAAGTATGTAAAGGTCGTTCGGAAGTTATTTACTTTTTCTTAGGGCATTACAATACTTAGATAATGAATCGTGGCTAAACTGGGAAGATCCTTTCCTGAAATCAAGAGTATTTTAACGATGCTGATCTTTACGACGGTGATAAACGATTTTTATTAGTGCTAATTATAATACCCCAGATTTAAAGATGATACTCACCTGTCTCCTTCGATAAATCTCTCAGAAGGGTCCCAAGAACTATAGACTATGTCGCAAGTTCACACTCTTGCTAAACTACCCTCACGTTTCTCCTTATACGTTTCGGACATTTGACCAATTGAACAGGTGTTTAAACAAATTTTCAACTATCTAAGATGTCTATTTATTGAACGATCTATTGAACTTCCAGTGCTTATATATTTCGATCTAATAGAAAAAAATAATTCAATGTTGTGGGTTATCTGCTAGCTTACAGCCGCTTAACCAAGTGAACCTTCTAATACTTGTACCTCTTCTGAAACCGGCTGCTGTTGCAACTGCCTCAAGCACTGGTCTGGTCGTAGGTCAAGACCCAACTTTCACCCGAATAAATTTTCACTAAGCGCGTTCTAAGTGTTTGGAGAGTAGGTATCCAGAGTCTGGTTTAACTTTTCTAAAATGGAGACGTTTGTATGTTTCGTCGTCAGGCTATCCTAGTCCACTTATGGACATAGCCCACCCCTAAAGAGCGCCACGTTGTGCTATCATAATGCCCATAATCCCCACGCTGGCCATGCGGGTTGGGGATCGCAGTTCGGTGGAATTGTACTGCAGGGGGCGCTGCTGCCCACCCCCCGGTTTGTGTCCCTTAGTCGCCTTTTACGACACCCGCGGGAAGAATTGGGTTGGTGCTATTCTCTAGGCTGACACCACACAGCACACAGCACAGTTTGTATGTTTACAAATTCTCATTTGATGTGGAAAAGTCGGATACGTACAGGTTGTGTATGTCGGAAATCTTAAGTATTGATGTTCATTGTGTTATAAAACGCTCGTGGCCTAGTTGAACCGAGTGATTAGATTCAATCATTTGAGTTAAGCAACAACAGGCGCGGTCAGGTATAGGATAGGTCACCGTACCGCAAATACCGCCCGAGGCATTTTTTCGGAGCGTTAAGCCGTTGGTGCCGCTTATAAGAAGTTATTATAAGGGGCCTTATAATAACTCTTACAGTAAAATCCGCCACTGTCGTAAAATATAGATAAATATGTACTCAGGGGCGTTAAGCCATGTCAGGGGCCTTATGAGCGGGTTGATAACTTCCGACACTAATGCCGCCACTGTGGTACAATCTTCCACCAACCCGGACTCGGCCCCCGTGGTGGAGTATGGCCTAACCTTCGTGGGATGCAGGAAGAGACCCGTGCCCTAGAAGTGGGGACATACAAGGGTTGATGTCGATCGATGCTATGAATGTGGTTTTCAAACACAGTGTATATTAAATATGTTAAGACATCGAGGTCAATCACTTGGAATTGAATGTTGTTGAGATACTGATATTGGTTCGCCTTGCTTTTATTAAATACACCTAGTTCCGAGTTTTTAGTGAACACGACCTTTATATTTTCTTATAAATAAGAATTCTACACATGTGCACATATACATTATCTCTAGGTCTTAATCCGAGCGTCATCGTTCAAAATAGAAACGTAAATTTATTATTTTCCTTGATCTATAAAACGTAGGTATATAAAATATTTAGTTAGATAAACAGCTAGCAATAAAACCCAGGTAAAGAAATGTAGTTACCTTCGCCTTAATGAATAGACATTATTAAATAAATATTGAATATTTTAACATAAGTACACAAATGCTAGTAAATTCTACCTTCTACTTTTCATCTCATGTAACGCGTCATATATTGCCTATTAATTAACTATTGTTCCACTGAAAAGAAATCACTCCGTATACCATAATAGACAATTAAACAAGAGACGGTAGAAAGTTGTAATTGGCCAGCAGGAATGTAGACATACATCAAATGCGACCGTTTGTTATTAGTACACTCGGCGACATCTTTACCTGCAGTAGAAGCAGCTGTACCTTGCGCATTTTAAGTACTTATCGATCTAATCTTACACGTAATCCTCTGCGGTGCAATGTACTCCTACGTAAGCTGTATTTACGTTACTGCATGCCACATAACCCACCTATGGACTAATCTGGTTAAACCCAAGCTGTAGTTTTTGTAGTTCCATGCGACCTGCATACGTAGTACGATGACACGAGTCACGCGTTTTGTGGCTTTGAAATGTCAGAATTTGACAATGTATCAGACTTATACTCTTTTTAATGCACTAACCCGTGCTAAGGACAATTTTTAAAACCTATTCGAATCCCGGCATGGGTGGCTAAAAATTCCACCCATGCCGGGATTCGAACCCGCGGCCTCTGGCTATCCGTGCCAGCGCTCTTTCCAACTGAGCTAATGGGCGACTCACCGGCATCAGTGAAATTTCGAACCTCTTTACAATATTCTCTGTATTAGGTACAGGCAGCGAAATCTGGTTGAAGTAATTTGTATCCCTTGCAGCCCCGAGTACCTACTTTGCAGTTAGGTTTTTACATCGGAATGATATCGCTGTACCCACATTTTTAGCCTCTAAATAGGTTTTTAAAAATGTATCAGAATTTGACTTTTGACGTTAAAAGGCGCGACTCGCGTCGTCGTACATAGCCAGACTGGGCCTAAATAAAATAAATAGTGAAGCGCAGAAGTAGTGCTATAAATGTTGCAACGGAAAATTCGTATGGAGTACGCAAGTGCGGTGTAACTTCAAAATTACTCAATCAGGGCGCTCCGAGTGCGGCAGACCAGCACTGAGTGTGACTGAGCTGTATTTACTCAAACCTACTCGAGCCTTTTTCGATCCCCCTTTTTCTTGGAAGTCAAAGGACAAAAAAATAAAGGAGTGATGAAGGTTACCGAAGTCTTTGCTGTGACGTTTAGGCATCCGGCTTAGTTTCCAATAAGTATGGGTACGAAATTTTCATCTTACAATGAATGCAAAAAAATTTGCTTCCCTATTAGGCGCGAAATGGAAAAAAGAAACTGTATATTGAAGAATTGTTGGCAGCTTAAAATTTAATGTACATAAGTCCTCATACGATTACAATTTAAGAGGCAAGAGTAATAAAATTGGCCACAAATCTTACATCCTCATGTTGTTTTGAGTAGAATCACGAATTAAACTTCGCTTATTGAATACCTGCTCACCCACTCCACACCCACGTTTTGGACATTATACGACAGAAAATTCTGTGATTTTAAAGCTGTAATAAACGCCACGTTTATGGTTATGAAAAATCAAGAAAATTAATTTACTAACATAACTTTAAACGTTACATCACTGTTATAGTAGATAGCGCAATTTACATAAGTTTTAAATTATCATTAAACTCACGAATATAAATAGAAAATACAACCAGTGGTAATGGTCCGTGGTGGGCACACGTGTTAATGAAGCCCATACTCTCTCTTTTCGAGAGAGGGTCTGTGGCCTAAAGTGGGACGTATATACCTAAGCTACATACAAAAAGTATCCAGTGGGGTACGAGTATGCCGGAAAGAATCATGAAATACACTGTCAGCCACGTTTATTGGTGCAATAGGTAAAGTAGTACTACAGTACCGTGTAAGTGTATTCTCTTACAGCAAACGTTTGATTCTGATACTTGATCTAGGACACTGTTTTGTAACACTTATTGTGGACACAACTATTTGTATAGATACAATGTCATTATTCCAAGTAAACGCTGGCACAGTATATTCTAGAGAAATATTTAAAGAACCTCTCCGACCTCTAATCTCCGAAAAAAACCCGTCATGATAATTGGCAATTTAAATTAAAGCAGCATTCACATTACACGTCCGTCTCTCCCATTCAATGGCACACGCCGTCAAGGCCTGGGCAAGGTAAATGGACCTCAGGAGGTTGGTGCGAGGCTGCGGGGGTCGCCCGGACCTTTCCTCATCCGCCTTTTGCTTCCATTTTGATATGCCAACTGCTGATGCTTAGGACAGTGCCTGAGATTTCAAGTTGGTTTGGTGTGTCTTACACAGACAAACGACTAACACTGTGTGGTTTTCAGAAATACTCCTCACTTTTCCTTCAGCAACTCTCCATCCTAGGTTGTATGTAAGAAATAGCTCTAAGCAATAAGGCCGCGAAGCGAAGCGCTCTCGTGGCCTAGCCGAACCAAGTGATTGGAATCAATCACTAGATTTAAGCAACTATTGGCGCGGTCAGGTGCAGGATGGGCGACCGTCCCGTGACCGCTAGTGGCATTTTTCCAAGCGCTTCCGTGCTTCGCAAGGCACGTTAAGCCGTTGGTGCCGGCTGTGATGTAATGGCAGTCGTTAAGCCATGTCAGAGGCCTTATGGGCGGCTTGATAACTTCTGACAGTAAGGCCCTCCACTGTCGTACAATCCTCCACCAACCCGGACTTGGCCCTCGTGGCGGAGTATGGCCTAACCTTTCTGCGATGCAGGAAGAGACCCGTGCCCCAGCAGTGGGGACATACAAGGGTTGATAAAGAATCGAAAACATCGAAATAAGACCGCCAATTGCACAGTATCTTTGTAATTATTTTATGTTTGTTTTTTCCTGTTGTACAATAAAGAATATTTTTATCTTATTTTACTTCTCTGCAAATGAATAATTCAAAAAACAAAAAAATGCTGGATATTAAGAATCATATTTTGTAATGGTGCATGCAAATTATTAAATAAACTCTATTCTATTCTTAGCTACCGGAAATCTCAATTAAATTTTTGTCCGTATAAACGCCATGTAGTGTGTCATGTTGGGTTGTCATGTTGGGTGGCATGATTGATTCCTTACTGAGCGAATAAAACTTTCTGTATTCAAACCACTTTTTATCAAGAGTTTAAATGAAAATAGGTGATTTTAAACATTTGCTTATAATTTTGATAATACTCGTAATTAAGACACTTCAACTTAGTTATTATCGACACTGCAGAAACGGTTTTCAGGTGTTGTTATTTTATTAAGACGAATAATTACTGTTAATCTACCCCATTCCACATAATAATACTTCTTACCTTATAAAGGTCAAATGTGTATCGAAAGCATTACGTATATGCGGCGGTGTGGAAGTTTACAGCTATCGAACATTTCACAATAGATTAAGAGTTATAGAGCAATTAGTGCAAATGAAGCGTTTTAGTATCCAATTACATCTTCGCTATAAATAGTTAGTTCGTTTTAGTGCAAATTACTAACACCCAATTAGTGGTTTTTGATCAGCACTCGTCAGATTTCTCGTAGACGAATATCATTCCATTTTTATATTTCTTCAGATCACTCACCTATTTGTACTATTTTAGCCACAACTTATAAGTATATTGATGTAGGTGGACTAATAAATATCCATGGACATGGACAACGGGGCTTAACCCTCTTGGTTTTACACTCGCACCTATGCCACACGTAATAAAGAGCTACTCAAGAAATCCATCCTAGCTATGGGTAACTGTAGCTACAGTACCTACTGCTTGGTAATCAAATTGTTTAAAAACCTATTTAGAGGCTAAAAATTTCACCCATGCCGGGATTCGAACCCGCAACCTCTGGCTATCCGTGCCAGCGCTCTACCTATTGAGCCAATTGTACGTAATACAGAGAATAGTGTAAAGAGGTTCGAAATTTCACTGATGCCAGTGAGTCGCCCATTGGCTCAATTGGTAGAGCGCTGGCACGGATAGCCAGAGGTTGCGGGTTCGAATCCCGGCATGGGTGAAATTTTTAGCATCTAAATAGGTTTTTAAATTTGTCCTTAGCACGGGTTAGTGCATTAAAAATAAAAATAGTATAATCAAATTGTTGTCGGTGCCAGAGTTATCTCGACACCGCAAGTTGTAAATGGATAATGACGAGAACAGACGATGCGTAGTGCACAGGGTACCAAGTAGTGTCGGACCGAAGTTTCGGTTTCGGTTTCAGAAAAACCGGAGTCCTCGGGCCGGAATCGGAACCACGGACGAACCTACGACGTTCGAAATAATAACATTTACATACAGGCACATACATTTCTTCTGGCCCCATACTATTATACCTACCCTGTGTCGTGGGAACCAGAAACAACGACATCACAAACATGTAAACATCCAAGACCTGGGGTTTTTTTTCCCCCGCCGGGGTTCAAACCCGGTACCTCATGCATGGTAGGCAGATGCGCTACCGCTGCGCCACAGAGGCTGTCGTTCCGTTCGTTAGGTTGTTCTTCGATTTTGTTACTATAGGGGAAATTTGATATCGTTAGTGAGTTATATTTTGAGAGAGTGTTTTTTCCATCGTGAAAAACATTACTTATTTTTCTGAAATCGCCCAACATATTTGTAAATGTTCGTGAGTTCCGACCTTTTGCTGGAAACAGACATGGCATTAAACAAACCATGCCTTTAAAAATATTTAGTTACAATATTTTCGGGGCTTAATCGCGTAGTAATTTATTGCTATTTTTACCTCGACGTTTCGACGACGTTACAGTCATCGTGGTCACGAGAAGACCGATGGCTGGCACCCGTTCGCATCTTCGGCTGATGAGGTTTCAGACTACCCTTAATCAGCTATCACAAAGCACTATTAGGGTTGCGACACACTACACTGACAATGTCGGACGATAAGCCATGCGACTTTTTTCCACTCGAACACATCTTGATGACCGGATCCCACGTTTGCGACAGTTTGAAACCACATTCCCGATTAAATTTTTTGTGTTTCTTAATTTCAACCGCTTCATGCACAATTCGGCTATAATAATGGCTATCGTTGGAAAGCACCGATGGTTTGTGCAATTCTATAATTCGAACGGGTGCCAGCCATCAGTCTTCTCGTGACCACGATGACTGTAACGTCGAGGTAAAATAGCAATAAATTACTACGCGATTAAGCCCCGAAAATATTCTATGTGTACAAGTCGCGAAAGTTTCAAATATGTTTTAAAAATATTTTCTTGTATGTTAAATGTAGTAACATATAAGAAAATATTTTAATAGTCTATCCCCTGATATACTTACGTAAACAATTTCCAGCTCCGACCACTTTTTGTTCTGATATTGTTGGTCCATGTTTAAGTGAAGAATTAAAAAATAGTCATGGCTTTTTTTCTGGTGCACGATAACCTTTATATAAAGAGAGACGCATATTCAAGAGATTCACAGAAAGACAATTTAATTAATAATCTAATATTGCAAATTGAAGTAAACCAAATATGTACAATATGTTTCCTGGTGTAATAATTTTGTTTTTCTTCAAAAGCCATAAATAACTAGTTTTCAAGGTTTCAACAATTTAAATATGTTTGAAGAAGTTTCGGCGGAACGAGGCCTCGGAAGCTAGTGTCCGCGTGGCCGAGTTCTCGGCCAATAAAATTTGAATCGTCTCTCACCGACACGATAAAAAAAGATTTGGGTGAAACTAAGACGGGTATCGAATTCGGTTTTCTCTGTCGGCACTAAAGTACCTACCTATAAGCGTTGAAGCTTTCAGACATGTCTCTTAGGTGGGGAGAACGCCTCCGCCCACACCTCGTCGTCGTCGTCAGGCTATACTAGTCCACTGCTGGACATAGCCCTCCCCTAAAGAGCGCCACGTTGTGCTATCATAGGGGGTAATGCCCATAATCCCCACGCAGGGGCATGCGGGTTGGGGATCGCAGTTCGGTGGAATTGTACTGCAGGGGGCGCTGCTACCCACCCCCCGGTTTGTGTCCCTTAGTCGTATTTTACGACACCCGCGAGAAGAATTGGGTTGGTGCTATTCTCTAGGTCGGCACCACACAGTAGATACAGGAGTAAGTTAATGTAATGTACAGTTTCGGTATCGATAAATAATTCAATGCAGTATTAATTTAACAGTAGGTACTTTCCGGGTGTCGAGACTTGTGACCAAAAACGTTTTACCCAACATCCTTGCTTGTGACACAGCAGGGCGGTATCTCACCGGGAGCAATCGCAGTAATATGATTGATAATCCAAGATTATTCCCTTAGTCGCCTTTTACGACACCAGCGGGAAGAATTGGGTTGCCGCTATTCTCTAGGCCGACACCACACAGCAGACATACCTATAGGCATTGAATTCAGTGCCTTATGTCACCTTTTATCAATTTATTGATGTCCATTCAGATTATTTATTACTTCACTAAAGTTTTTAAACCAATAAAGTTAGCATACCATGTAACGTAATTAGCAAAGGATATTCAATTCACTAATAACTATGAAGTGTTTGTGTTATTGTACGCAAATCGATACCTAAGTTTTAAAAATTAATGATAGTAAACAATAGATAAGTAAATAGAATATGTAAATAAATAGATATAATATTCTTTATTATACCTAGAAATTACAGAAACAGAACTACAATTCGGACCAAAAAGTTAAGATCCCACCCTTCCCATAATTCGTTTGAAGACTGGCCTAATAGACAAAACGCATACTAAACAATGTGACGGTGGCACTAAATCTTGTTAGCAATGCCCGTCATCATCATCAATCAGTCCGTATTCGTCCTCTGGTGGACATAGGCCTCCCCAAGGCACGCCACTCCTTTCTCTCCCCGTCTCATCCGACCGCTACTAGTCAATATTCACGTAAAACCTAATATTGGCTACCGTTCGGACTTTTACAGTTACCTACGTATTTTACTGTTTTTTGCACCGCTGCCTTGTGACAGGTTTTCGCTCGCAGTCGCGGTTGATTGCGCATCGTCACATCGCATCGTCTTTTCTCAGTGCCAGTGTTGAGTGATATATCTATGCTATCGTCTAGCTGAGATACAAACGTGAAGCCGTCTTGTCCGTTGGGGCGAGGTCAAGGTGTTAAAAATACTATCAATCTTCAATCATGTCTGGTTCAGTGTTGACTATCTCTTCCCAGCCCAGAAACACACAGGCAAAACAAAAAAAGGAAAGTTACAAAATACATCAATAAATTAATCCGACCTGCATTTGATGGGCTATTATTACCTAAAACTTGTGCTCTATAATAAGGAGTTCTTCATTTATGTTGCTTGACCTAAAGGCAGCTCAAGAACAAGTTTTAAAATTAAGCCGTACAATAAATCGATAAGTGAGTGATTGGATACCTACTACTTAGTTAAAATTCAACAGGGGTGACGGCCGGAATGACTAACTATGTAGGCTAGGCTCATCTAGAATTCTGCGTGCACATCTGCCCCTGATAACATGAGCACATATTCCGCGCGCTATTGAGAAAATCTCGCGCCATTCCGCTCTCATCCGCTATGCGAATGCGGGTTGTTGCGATTCTTTGTCTATGGATTCCCCACTGGGCCACCGTATGTTTGTACAAATGACCTCAACTCGGTGTGTTTCTATGTTTATGATGACCTTGCCTGGTCGCCATAGCACTGGGTATCCTAGTTTCGGATCCGGACAAGGAAAGATGTGTTAATGGAAGTTATAGTTTATAGCTTGAAGCGCGGAATAAGCGCAAAAATAATCTTCTTCTTTTGGCTATATTCGTCCACTGCTGGACATAGCCCTCCCCTAATGAGCGCCATAGCGCCCTGTCTTCATCTTGCCGCATCCTGCATCTGCCGGCAGTTTTTCGCAGATCGTCATCCCACCTGGTCAGAAGGCGTTCTACACGACGTTTGCCGTCATTAAATAAAATTACAGATAAAAACATTGTAGAAATACAAAAATATAATATTCGTACATTAATTAATTTTCAAATTCTATCAGTTTTGCGCTACAAAACGTGCGGCTCATGCTGTTATGGTACCTCAGCTACACCTACATCTTACATGGTAAGTAACCGGTAGTTTACAGTACCCAATCTATATACATCATCATCATGAACCCATTATGACCCCACCGAGTGGCACGAGTCTCTTCCCTGAGGAAGGTATAGGCCATACTCTACCACGGGGTCCAAGTCCGAATTGGTAGAGGCTTGCAAGACTAGCCACTAGGCTTGTCTTACTGGCCTATACATAGATTAGTGAAAACAAGTAGGAACGATTCATCAATGGCTACTTCTACCGATATAGGTGCGCGCAACGCCAAAGGAATATCAATATCAAAATTATCAATTGCGCTGGCGCACGATTCGGTCACTCCTTGCGCATACACTTAACACGTTTCCTAAGCTCGCGTGTCTCTAATTAAAACAACATATTAAGAACACGGAGGAACTAATTACATCGCGCCGAGGTTTTAGAGAACGACTCGGGTTATCGTTTGTTGACCATCGCCCTCTTAAAAATATTATAAACATAATTAGTGCCTAGTCTTGCCTCGTGTTGTTGACCTGTACAACAGAAGCACCAACATTTATTTTATACTAGCTGATCCAGCGAACTTCGTGCCACCTAACAGTCGATTCTTTATTTTTTTTTATTTTTCTCTCCGTAAGAACCATCCTCGTACTTCAAGGAATATTCTAAAAAAAGAATTAGCGAAATCGGTTCAGCTGCTCTCGAGATTTGCTCTTACCAACACATTCAGCGATTCACTTTTAAATTATAGAAGATATACTTAACCTCCGTAAAGTAACGAATGTGTCTCAGATAATTAAGAATGTATCTTAGATAATGAAGATAATATAAGGTAATAATATTTTTTAAGTCAGACAATATTATGGCGGCCTTATATAGAGCTCTTAATTACGCTCTTCTATACTGGAATCGAAGCTCTAGAGCTATATACAGCCCATTGTACAGATGCTTCAGTCTGGCTGTATTTCCAGGTTTTTGACGTCCTTGCCGGTTACCATAGCACAGAGTATACTGGTTTGGGACCAGGACAAGTGACTGTCTTTTGTGGAAGTTATTTATTTACAAGTAACCCCTGTTCCTCGTACGCAAACTGTTAACAGACTTCTCGATTGTCTGATTGTCGTTTTTTATGCACTTTGGCCAACTGACTGCTCAATTAACTTATTCTTAGGCTATGTAAACCTAACTCGGAATAACAACCACAAAATGAAAAATGTTGAGAAAAATTGTAGAGCTTATTAGCTCGTAGAGTTTATGTAGAGTTATCTACAGTCGGTAGTTATTGCTGCTGACTGTAGATAACTCTACATTCATAGATTTTTTGTAACACACATCGTGCCGTGCTCATTTCAACACTGCATATGTTTTTTTTATATTCTAAATTACAAAATGCTTCACGATTATTGAATGTAAAGAAGACACATACGTAATTGTATAGCTTAATCAGCTCACCAGTAGTACCTCTACAGTCAAAAGTACACGTACACAGGGTGTAACGATTTCATACATAAAATATCAGCTGTTCACATTTCATACATAACATTTCAGCTATTCTATATTAAAAATAATACCGACCGACAGCATGAAATAAAAAAAACAGTTGACATTTTCTCACGATTTCGCGAGTCACCGTAGTAAAAATGGTTCTTTATAGAGAAATAAAACCCCCCATTTGGGGACGTATATACAGGACTTTTATAACATCCTGATTACATGCATAATAAGGAACCCCGTGGATAGCCTCAGACTCTGATAAATACACGTAAACTACCAGAGGGGTAGACGGAGACTAGAGTCTGCCACTTACTAGGATCCCGGCAATGTATTTCACTTTTTGATTGATTCATTGACAAATAATAATGATAATAGTCATGTACAAATAATTGCATATACTAATAATTATTTTATTAGTCAAACTAATATACCTTATAAAACCGTTATCTATGTCAAAATTACTAAATAAGTTTTGAAAAAAAAAAAATACTTGCGGATCGCATTTATCTACACCCAAAGATGTCTGCCAAAGTCTACAAAACCCAGCAGGTAGTGTCTACAGCATCACCTTTTTTATGAGAACCGTCCAGTTCTGTAGCTCTGTACTATAACATAACAAGAAAAAGTTTTACTTACTTTACGGCCAGTATCTTGCCCATATATTTTTACAGTGCCTATGTAATTACTTTTATGATGGTCATTAATTCTATAAAATTCTGTACAAAAAGTACAGGTAAAGTACTTTTTGTACGGAATTTATGAACTGTTAACTTATGACATATGTTTAATCAAGAACAGAAATGTGAATATAAATTTGCCACTTTGCATTTTTCCAATTGAAAAATTCGTCATTCTTAGGAAAGCTACGAGTACATAATTATCAAGAATTGTTTTGATTACATAACTGGAAAGGTTAGTTAGAAACTCTTACTCTAAGACGCAGAGAGGCTAAGATTTTGATGACCATAATTTTGCGGGAATTTTTCAAAATGGCGGCACACGCACGTAGTAGTGTGTCACGTGTGTGACACCATAAGAAGCCCTCTGCCCAGTTGAATAGGGTACTCTGTGTCATAAAGGTGCAAAAATATGATGGTCGCAAATAACAAGTTATGATATATTATATGGACTGTGTAGAGGATAGGATCTACCCGAACAAAAATGTCATATCTACAGCGTCCTTAATCTAACCTACCTTATTCTTATTAGCAGATAATTATTATCTCGATAAAATCTTATGATCTTATGACATTTTTTGTTCATCAATAGATTCTTTATCGATATGTACATTGTACAGTAGGCAGCAGGCCAACCGTTACAATCTGTTGGAAAATCGCGCGTAATGTAACTGAGTAACGTGCACGCGTGCAAAGGTTCGTGAAGCGCTCGTGGCCTAGGCAAACCGAGTGATTGGAATCAATCACTTGGTTAAGCACCAACAGGCGCGGTCAGTACGGGATGGGTAAGCGTCCCGTGACTACCGCTAGTGGCATTTTTCCGAGCGCTTCCGTGCTTCGCAAGGCACGTTAAGCCGTTGGTGCCGGCTGTCATGTAATGGCAGTCGTTAAGCCATGTCAGAGGCCTTATGGGCGGCTTGATAACATTGAGGCCCGCCACTGTCTTACAATCGTCCACCAATCCGGACTTGGCCGCCGTGGTGGAGTGTGGCCTAACCTTCCAGCGATGCAGGAAGAGACCCGTGCCCCCGCAGTGGGGACATACAAGGGTTCATAACGTGCAAAGGTTGATGTGCTGTCGACTACACGTAGCTGTCTTTAATTGTCCGCCGTTTTTTTAATCCCGCAATATTTTGATCACTACAAGTAATGTTCAAACGTCTTTAAACGAACAACATTGATTAAAATTTCGGCTCTAGAGCGAGATGCCCTATTTCCTTTCTGTGTTTACTCGAGCTTGCCTACCTAGTGGTCGTAAAGGGTGTTAAATTAATTTGCTTGGCCTCAATGCAAAATGTTTGCCTATTCATTAAGCAACCCGTTTAATGTTATTACTTTATTAATAAGGCAGCAGGCGTCTTGTTGCTAATTAATTTAGTAATAGTCAACACGCGTCACTTATTTGTCTTTACTTATCAAAATAGGTTATGCACCTTAATAAGAAGGTACTGCAGAAGTGTCTAGTAGATACATTTAGGCTCGAAGGGCTAAAGGACTCACGTATATCCAACGCACACATTTTGGAGGCTGTTAAAAAAAACTTAGTATAAAATTACGCTGTAAAATTTAGGTACACCAATTGTCTTTATTATATTAATTTAAGGTCATCAATCAGTAACATAAACAGTGTACGTAGGCACTTACGAAACATTTATAATTTCTTACAATAGTAGGTACACAGAACATAAAAAATGTTCTGTGAGTAGGTATTACAACTAGTATGTGTATCAATGAGCAATGATAGTATGAGCTTTCGATAAGGGAAAATTGAAAACTAAAATTACAAAGAAGCCAGAAACTAAACAGATAATAAAATACGTTAAGAACATTACTTCAAATGCGAACAATTGGTGAGTACTTACCCAAATTAGTGGGACAACTTGGTAGACAAAACAGTCGGATGTCTTGGCGGAAACTTTAGGTTTTACGTCAGAAAGTAGATTAGTGTCATTAAAATTTTTATTAATAATTATCTGAAGAGACGTTAGATCAGATTTTTTTCTCCGTTTGTACAAATGTATTGCAACCCCCAGCGGGAATCGAACCTACGACGTCTGCGGCATGGTAATCAGATGTGATACCGCTGGACCAATGAGGCAGTAAATTGTAAAAGATTTCGAAACGTAGAGTTTGATAAATGTTTCAGACTAACTTAAATACTTTTCCGATAGGTCGACAGCACCGCACCTCAACCTTTACTCGTGCATTCTAATCAATAATGTTACCGACGACATTGCAACATATTAATTTAAAGATTGACTGTACCTACTTTATCCAGATACCAGGGGCATTATTATGTAAGTATCCACTGAGTCGAGTGACGTGGATTTTTACTTTTTTTAAGCTACTCCGGCTGTCAAATGCATACATTCTTTGACACTTAGGAATCGTCTAAATGCTTCACTCGATAGAGTGGAGGGCATAATAGGAGGGCAGGTGCAGCTAGTAATGAACAAAGAACAGGTGATTTACCTAAAAATGAAACAACCTAACAATTTCCTAAATCCTCACCGATTCCAATCGTCTAAATTGTTAAATTAATATGAACTTTGACAATTATAGACACTTGGAAAGGCTAAGAATTTGGTGCGCATATTAAGCCCAATGACTCTATCAACCTTGTCATTAATTAGCTCCTAACGTTCACAGCTCGAAATTATTGATGATCGTAAAAAGTGGCGTTTTTCACTTAGCATTTTAGCAATAAGCTAAGGCGTTTAGCGATATTACGACAGTGTGACATTAGTTCAAGACTACAGAAATTATGCGACTCGTGTCAAGGCTTTCTCGATTATAGGCTTGACGTAATTGGGCCTCGTAGGCTGTATTATAGGCGCTACCTATGTCGGCATCTAAGCAGAGTCGAAAGTAATTAAATACTTTTAAAACCCTATTTAGAGGCTAAAAATTCCACCCATGCCGGGACTCGAACCCGCGACCTCTGGCTAACCGTGCCAGTGCTCTTCCAAATGAGCTAATGGGCGACCACCGACATCAGTGAAATCTCGAACCTTTTTACAATACTCTCTGTATTACTTACAGGCAGCAACATCCGGCTGAAGTAATTTGCATCACTTGCAGCCCCGAGTACCTTACTTTGCAGTTAGGTTTTACATCGGAATGATATCGCTGTACCCACATGATTATATTCTTTTTAATTTACTAACCCGTACTAAGGACAATTTTTAAAAACCAATTTTGAGGCTAACTAAATACGAAAAACTGAAATAAAATACATACGATCCAAACATTACCCACCTTTTGGGGTCGGCAGAAAATAACCAACAATCCGGATGCTGAACATTAACTACCTACTAAGCATACGGGGCCAACCAGGTACCTCGCATTGAGTTACGAGTACCTACATTGTTGAATTTGGGTCTCGCCAGCTTTGTGTAATAAGGATAGAGGGATAAATCGAGTGAAATCTCATTTGTCAAAACCTGACCATTGGTTCAGTTATGAGTCATCATGAGGGACAAAGAACCAGAGATACTTACATACACACGAGCCATACATATTACCTTCCTTTGGAATCATTCGAGTAATAAACCTCCAGCGTATACTGACAATATATTTGTTTAGCTGTTGTTATGGTGTAGATCTTCCCGAACTACAAAGAATTTATAAAATTAAAAATTTTTTTTTCACAAGACTTCCTTACGAGACTTACTAAAAAAAATAGTTCTTTAAAATTCATCCTCTAAGGGGATTAAATAGCAATAGTACCTATTAAGGGTAGAACAATGGACTCGCAAGCGAAAGACCCAGGTTCGATTCCCAGTGCGGGCACGTACCCATGACTTTAATCATGAATACCAATCACTTACTGTGAAAGAAAACATCATGAGGAAACCTGATTGTCAAAAGTGTTCAAATACCGCAGCGCTTAAAATCGCCAATCAACGGTGGGCACGCGTGGTGATTAAGCCCGTAATCTCTCTCTGAGAGACGGCCTAAGCCCTGCAGTGGGACGTTTATAGACTACATAAAAAAGTGTTAAATTATTAAAAGCTACCTACTAAACATGTGCTCGATAATTATATAGAAAGTAAAAAAAAAATTTATTGCTGTACAGTCTGTTAGCTTTTAGAATATACCTCGGGCTAGAGTAGGCTTCGGTTTTCGCCGAAAGCACACGAGTGTATGCTTTCGGCGAAAACCGCTCTCTGTATGAGTATAAAACTTTTCTTCACTATTTTTAAAAGTTATGTAAATTAAGTGTCTTATTAGTTCCGATATTTCTATTACAAGAATATATCCGATTCTATCCGATAGCAGTTGAGGTATATTCTAAAAGCTAACAGACTGTAATATGTGCTGCATGGTCACACGAAAGAAGCATCATAATGCAGCGATTTTACTCAATATAAGTAACATTTGATGGAATTCTATTTAAACTTTCTTATTAAGACGCTTAGGGGTGGTAACTAGCGCCACCAATGTAATAAAAATCATAACCGGATTTCATAAAACGTTTCATTCAAAAAATTAACATCAAAAATCTTTTAACTAAAACTTTCGTAAGCACAACACAGTCATTGTAGACAACACCCGTAAATAAATCCGGACTAAAAGTCTACAATCAAAAATCTTAATATCTGTGATAACAATTTTTAGAACATAATAACTAGGACTTGAATCAATTTCGGCTAAAAACGGCCGTTTTTGTCGGAAATCGATTAAAGTCCTAGGTTGTTGATCCTAGGTTTTAGACTAGGTTCTAGAAACATAGTTGAAACACAGGCGAAAGCTATTTGTGTGTTTTTTTGTTTCGTTTATTCGTATATTTGGTTAATTTCTGTTGTGCTCATGCTGTCTTAATTTTGTGGTTTTTTGTTTCTGTGATGTGTTTTGTTGCTATAATAAATGTCTTTCTTTCTTTCTAGCTGTCACAGTTGTTAAGATTTTTCATGTTAAGTTTTAGATAAAAACGTATTATAATACAAGTTATGATTTTATCCCATTGTTGGCGCTAGTTAGCACCCTTAAGCGCCTTCACCAGTAAGGAAATCCTCAAACCTTTTTAAATAAGTAGGTATAGCCAAAGCTAGTGCATTAAAACATGAATAACATACAATAATGCAGAATGCGGCGTATGCACGCACTGCTGTTGCAGTAAGCCTATTGAAATGTCAATGAACGCCTGTTTACTTTCACAGTTTACCTAGGTACCTCTAGAAAGAGCGCAGAGCGCCTACCTATCTAATATACACATTAGAACTCTACACACCTAGATACATAAGCGATGAATGTATGAGTTAAATGTATGAGGTATGAGTAATAAGTTATTAATGGAATCTTATCATACGTATAGGTGGTAACTGATATATTCGATTTAAGAGGACTTGAGAAAAAATGGTCAGTAGAAGAAAAGTAGAAGAGTCCGTACTGCGAATTCTCGGAGACTGAACAGACGGCACACCACATCCTTTGGGAGTGTCCATTGTGGGATGAGAGGCGTTACACTATGCTTTCACATATTTACTGCAACCTGAATGGCAGGGCTGGTCCTGTTTATTATGAGGACCTTGTGAGGACATTTAAAAAGTTCTGTCACCATTACTATTGGCACTATTACGATAAAATAACTTAACTGTAAATATTACCGTATTTTAAAGTCTTCAAGTGCTTTTAGCATAATATTATATTTCTCTTCCTTTTTTCATACTTTTACACTGTTCTTTTATTAATTTGTTATGTACCTTTAAAACCTTTGTTAGTCGTATTATTGCAAATTGGCATGTATTTTATGTTTTTGATCCTATGTATTAGGAGTTAAAACATGGAAATAAATAATACTACACTATATCCCGAAGGCAGCGGCTTTCACTTTCATGTTATATTATACTTTGACATTCAGCAAACAGAATGTAAATTCTTTACGTTGAAATAAATTGAATTGAATAAAGACAGGTAGTATAGGTACCTACTTCAAGTTTCCGCCGGAAGAATAGGTTTCTAATTAATGCAAGACATGCTATCATATAGAGACAAAGCATCTTAAAGATCAAAGCCAGTTTAAGATCTGCTTGATGAGAATTATCAATATTGACCATTCTTGAAGATGTTTGTTGTTTTTTTTTCATCATAGTATAATGTCGACAACCTGATGATGCCATGCATAGTGGTATGCGACATGGTGATCTTTACAATTTCTAGAATCAATAACTAAGCTAATAATAATATTTGATTTCACACCTAGTAGCCTCCGCACTGTTAGGATTTTCCTCTTGCTAATCTTCACCATGTTCATAAATCAAAGGAAATATTAACATTAACGCTGCGCCGGCGCAGAAACAAGTGAAAGGCAACGCGTGCGCCGCCACCGTTTGTGGTCAAGGCGGTCAGCACCGATGTTCTAGATAAAACATCGAATTACCTACAAACCACTCGTCTAACCGATATAGGTAGGTACTAAAAATTTTTCTGTTTAAAATAAACGCCTATTTGGAATAGGCGGAAAATGCAATTAAAATTTGAAACTAACTACAATCTTAAACCACGGGTAGGTAAACCACTTGATTGAAATTTAGGTGGACCTTAATTGGGCCGAAACCAGTTTGGCGGGCACTAGAGGTGGATAATTTTATGTAACAGGTGATTGCGAAACTTAACACTAACAGGGTTATTTGTAAAAATTCGATTCCTCTAAATCCTTCTCAGACGCAGTTTAAATAATCTGTGGTTACGTTTTTCTCTTTAGGTACTATATAATAGATACTGCATTTGCCGGTTTTAAGGAATCGTGTTTTTGTAAATAAGACTGAAAGT